>OX451735.1:665193894-665576394 GCA_948472305.1 Vicia faba | reverse complement strand
ACTTTTTTTTTGTTTTAGATCAATACGAAAAGACTTGTCATGGATACAAGTATTACTGCAGTCCCATCTTTGATAGACTAAAATATTGTAGATCATGTAATTATATTCATGCTCATTTGTTATTCTATTATACACCTAAAGTATGATTGATATTACGTATACAGTGTGTATTGTATAATTAATTGTTATTGAATAAATTCTAACAAATACATTTTCTCAAGTTAGACTGTTGAGATGGCAAAGTCCTAAATTGAAAATAAATGATTAAAATTAAGTTACATGTAGATGTTTGATAAATATATCTATAAACTGACAGGGTAAAAGAACTAGTAAGAGATGAATGCTTCCTTTTGAATATTTTCTCGAATAACATGATAAATGATCTCAATGTATATGGCGCGTTCATGAGAACTGGGATTGTGAGCAAGGTATATAGATGAAACTTTTAACAATAAACAGAAGAACGTGTAGGAAGTAAAACATGCAAAACAGAAAGTATATAATGTAACCACTGTATCTCACAAGAAAGATTGACCAATGCAAATATTCAACCTCAAGGATGATTTAGAAATAGTGTTATGTTTCTTACATTTCCATGAAATGAGAGCAAAGCCAAGAAACACACAATAACCAGTAATAGATTTACGAATGTCTAAACAAAAAAGCAATAAGAATATAAAATTCTAGAGATATTTGATGAGTTAGATGCAAGGAATAATAAACCTTTAGAAAGAAATATATGGATGAATGTGAGTAAGATAAAGAAGTCTGCCAATGTGTCTTTATAAGAAGATTGATCAAAATAAAGGTTGATTCTTTCATTGGTGAGTTTTGTGGATGGAATACATGGAGCAGAGGAAAATTTGGCACTAAGAAGCCCACTGTCATCAAGCAATACAAGTGTGTACTTTCCTTGATTAAGAAAAATTCAAGCCTTGGCACGTGAAACATAAAGGCAAAGAAAGAATCTTTAGGCCCCAAGGTCCTTAATTTTGAATTTTCCGTTCAACACCTTTTTGACAAATGAAGTTTCATTCATGGAATCACTAATCTATACAACATCGTCAGCTATTGTGGGCACAAAATTGCAAGTGTTTTTATCATTTCCATAGAGACTGATTATGTTTCAGAGACCATTCAATAGTTTATATGATATTAAGGATTGTTTGTCAAAGTTGTTTGTTTGTGAAATCGTAGACATAAAATAAAAAACAGGAAGTACATTAAACATTGGTGTTAACATTTGAGAAAATTTGTTGGGTTAGATGTCATCAAATTATTCTCCTGTGTTATCATTGATCATTATATGCAATTCTAATCCGCTATTAAAATTACCGCTCATTCTTTTGCATTATAGTTCATGTTTGAGTAAAAAACATGACATTGGTCGTATTGCATATTAGACGACCTCTTAGCTTATTAACCAATACGAAAACAATAATCTTCAATAGTTCATTAGAATATTATACCTAAATCTATATCTAGAGTTTAACATATCCAATAGATAAAAATCTTAGATCTAGTAATGACAAGTAACTTTCTAGTATCAAGTCAAACCATAAAAACATGTTTTAGGCAACTTATCTAGAAACAAGCATTGAATAAGAATAATTCATCAATCTTAAAGCATAATAATAATAATAATAACAATAATAATAATAATAATAACAAATATAATAATAATAATAATAACAATAATAATGATAACAATAATAATAACAATAATAATAACAATAATAATGATAACAATAATAATGATAATGATAATAATAATAATAATAACAATAATAATAATAATCATAATGATAATAATATTAATAATGATAACAATAACAACAACAACAATAATAATAATAATAATAATAATAATAATAATAATAACAATAATAATGATAATAATAATTATAACAATAATAATGATAACAATAATAATGATAATGATAATAATAATAATGACAATAATAATGATAATAATAATAATAATAACAATAATAGTCACAATAATAATGATAATAATAATGATAATAATAATAATAATGACAATAATAACAATAATAACAACGATAATAATGATAATAATAATAATAATGATAATAATAATAATAATAATAATAATAAAAGGAAAATATTTAGTGACAACAAAGAATTAGAAAAGGTTTAGATGAAAAGAAATTAAAATTTGATTTTTATATTAATACTAATTCAATCTTTTTAAAATTGAATTAAAATTAAGATCAAATCAAATCAATTACAAAATAAAAACAAAAAATAAATTCTATTAATAATAGAAATTGTAATTTCAAATCAAAGTTGTAAATTTAAATCAAATATGTTAATTTAAATTAAGTTTGCCAACATAATTATTTAAAAAAAACAAAATCAATTATTAATAAAAAGTGTGAAATTAATTGAAATAAATAAATAAATTATTAATGAAATTAAGAGGATTGTGACCAAGAGCAAAGAAAAGGGGTGGCGAGCTTCTTTTTTTAAGTTTGCAATTAGCGAAACTGTTTATGGAATTTGGTCGTACAGAAACAAGGCCTGTTTTGGTTTGAATGTTGACAAGGATAACATGGTTCATAGTATTATTGATAAAATTGTTTAAAGGGTTTGGTTAAGCAAGAGGCTAAGACCACATAGAGTGAATTTGATGTTGAATTATTCGTTTTGTCTTTTTTGTGGGCTAGATCCTAGCGATCGCCTTGTATTATTGGTTTTTTTTAACTAATCAAATTTTGAATTGTTCAAAAAAATCTAATTAATAATTAGAAATTAAAACTCAATTTCAAATCTAATTATTAATTAAATAATCAAAAAATCAATAATAAAAAGGTAAAATTGTTTGTAACAATTAAAATGAACTTTAAAATCTATTTTAGTTTTCTATAATCATTCAACTTAAAAAATGTATTTTAAATTGAATTAAAATTTAAACCAAAGATATATTTTTTTAACTAAAAAAACTCATTAGAAATGTGATGAAAAATGCAAATGACAAACTATTTATTATTATTTTTTGAGATTTTTTAAATAAAAATTAAAAGGATGAATAATAAAAAAAGGAATATGCGAAAATGATCGATTTTTCAAAAGACGAAGAATATTCGTTCAGACATAAAAGATATGAGGCAAAAAATGAGGTGCAAAACTCTTCAATAAAATTTCAAACTCTCTTTCCTACATTCAAATTTTTATCTATCTTATACAAACTCGAGTATAGGTTGAATTATCTTGGGTGTACCTACATAGAAACTCTAAGATATTTGAGAGTACTTGAAATACTATAAAGAAAAATAATTCATTTAAGATTCCAACCTGAATCCATTCAATCGACAAACTTTTGTCTAACATTCACTCACTTATAATTGGACTTGAAAATAGAAACGACACAGTAACAATATTACTATACTATTAACTATATCTAAATGAATATATACAATATATATATATATATATATATATATATATATATATATATATATATATATATATATATATATATATATATATATATATATATATATATATATATATATATATATATATATATATATATATATATATATATATATATATATATATATATATATATATAAGCTAATAAAGACTTATTAAAAACTAGATAAATATAAGAAAAAATAATATAAAAAAGTAAATGGTAATATTAATTAAATACTTCATATTTAAATATTATTTAATTATTTTTTCAATAATTATTGTGTGAACATATATATTTAGAATAATTATATTAGTTATTTGTCACATTAAGTAATCAAGTAAAGTTAAAAGGTAATTAATTTTTTATTTAAAATGAAAAATTAAATTAATTAGTTAATTAATTAATTAATTAGGTATTGACTCAAATATGAATGAAAATCACGATGATCCATTTCAAAATAATAAGAATATACCATACAAAAGCATTTTATCTCTTATTCCCATCTAAAATGTTTAGGACATTAAGAGTATAGATTGAGGAAAATCCACAATCCAATAAGTGTCAATACATGTATATGTTGGCTATGGTCCCTAATATATCGTAAATAAACTTATTATCTCTTCCTATCGAAAGAATGCTTAAAACAATAAGTTGTCTCTATACTTTTTGTTTTGTTTTAGATCAATACCAAAAGAATTGTCATGGATACAAGTATTACTGCAATCTCATCTTTGATAGACTAAAATATTGTAGATCATGTAAGTATATTCATTCTCATTTGTTATTCTATTATGCACCTAAAGTATGATTGCTATTTTGTATACAATATGTGTTGTACCCCAAAATTTGCTCTCTCATCCTTCAGGAATTCATCCTGAACTCTGAGATTTTCTCTTAAACAAATCCAAGCCCTTTATTATCATTCCTTTCCAAGTAAACAATTTACAAGAGCAAAATGGTCATTTGCAAGCTCAAAAGTCAAAACTTTTACCTTGGAAAAGCTAAATTCTAAATACTTAGAATTTTTCTAAAAAAGAAAAGTGTTTAAGAAGAAAATGGCACTTCAGAGCTTCTGAACCAACCTCCAGGCAGAAACGGTCAGAAGTTGCAAACTTGGCTCAACACATAACATTCAGTCAGAAGGTGGCTCTTCAGCAGCTACACCAACTCAGTCAGGGATGTTAAATGTGGTTCAGCACGTGATCTTTAAACAAAACATGGCTCTTTCAGCAGTTACGCAAAGTTCAGCCAGAGTTTGTTGGAGAAGTGTAAAGAAGGCAACAAAGCCTGAAACTCCTTCAGAACGTACTGAGATCAGAAGGTAATGGGATCAGCAGATTGGGTAAAATATTGAAGCAGGATCACTAAGTCTAGAGTTTTTAAAGGCAGATCAAAGGAGCATGCTGGGAAGACTGGAAAACTCTCAGAATTTGTTGAGGCAGCAAGAGGCCAAGGTCAGAACTTGGTTTACGTTGTTTTTGGCGAAGCAGAACTGCTGGCTCAGGTTTTAGGTAATGAAGCAGAATCTCCTATTACCAGATTTCTGATTTTTGACAAATCTCACCACCATTTAATGCTCATTAATGCTCACAACCACTTTTGAGCATTCATCCAAGGGGTCTCTCCACGTGTGGCTTGGTAACACCTTTGTGCAGGCTTAGGCATGGGTCTATGCGCCACTTTTCGCCTATAGGTGTCACTTCTCCTTAATCCTTGCTTACTGTTCCAACCTAGGCTGAAAAGCTGTCCATCATCACAACTTTTCATGAACTTCCTTCAAGAACAAGTTAACCTCTACTGCATCATATTGGCGCCATTTAACGTTCAAAAATACCTAAAGCCTTGCCTATAAATAGGACACCATTGCCCATTTTAAAAAGGGGACATGAAGAAAAATCCAGAAAAATTGCTAGAAGAAGAACAAAAAACTCTAGTAAAGAAAACTTTGTGAAACTCTGCCAAAATCCCTAGTGTCTCATAACTTTGAACTTCCTGCCTCCAAACTTCATTGATACCCAGTTTGCTTCCTGACTAAAGAACACCCATACAGTTTCTGACCATACATACATATATCTTCTCCATCCACTCATTCTAAAAAGAACCTGTCCAGAACATCATCAGAGCTAAAGCTAGCTCCAACTCCCAGATTTTCTCCCAACAGCAAGGTAAGCACTTGCTGACTCTCATCACGCTGCTAAGCATCATTAGTTTTGCATGCTCAATAAACACAATGTAGATATCATGTTGCTGCTGTATGCGTTCTGAGGATTTTCATACCTCTGAATGCTTAAGTAGGAAGTGAATCAGTGTAGAACCTGTTTGTGACCTTGTTGGTTCTGTCTTCTGAAACACTTTGACACCTGCTAAGATTATCCTAGGTATGCCTTCTGTTTTGTGGAAAAATAATAAAACTGCAGATATTCTGGCTAGCACAGGGGGAAACCAAGCTCTGACTTTGACGTCAGCACTTCTGAGGCCTGTTTTGCTGTCAATAATATCAAAACTTCTTAAAATTATTGTGTTTCCAGCAGGGTCAGAACTTCTGACTTCCCCATTAACAAACTTTTGTCTTGCAGCGCATGGGGGTCAGAACTTCTGACCTTTCCACTAACAGGTTTCTGTTTTGCAGGACACCAGAGTCAGAAGTTCTGACTCATACATTTTCACTAACAGGTTGATATCCTGCAGCAGGCCTGGGTCAGAACTTCTGACTTCCTCTCAGCAGCGCGCTAGCCCTCTCTCTCTTTCTCTTTTTCTTCACCTTGTTATTTTCTTTTCTTATCTATTTTTCTCGTTGAACCACCCCCATGTACAAATGTGTATCCTCCATCCCCTAAATATTGTAATAGCGTAGGATTTTATATTTCCGCATTTTATTGCTTTCAAATGTAAATGCTAGTGATTAGGATATGTATGGCAAGATAAAATCAATGAAATAGAAAATCCTAATTCAAGATAAAGTAATGCATGCAATCAATACACAATACACACTTGAACCCCTAGGGTATCTCCACTTGGTTGCCTAAACAAATGGCCATGGTATGCATGCTAGGTATCTTGGCAAAACAAAAACAAAACAAAAGATCATAGTCCCTCGATGACGCTATCTTGGTTGCCTATACAAAATGATCTAGTCCCTCAAAAATTGCTAAAGATACTTGGCAATATTGCTATCGTGGTCAATACGATGACCCACGCCTGTCTCGTTTAACATCCAAATACAAGTTTGTTTACCAAATACAATGGTAAAACAACACTGTCAAAAGGGTTAAAAATGTGTAGAAAAGATCTTTGAGTAAAATAGGATAGACAACTCTTAATTACTTGATCAAAACTTGCAAAACATCCTTGCTATTTTCAAACACACTCCACGACACAATTTCAAAACATTTCCCAAAACAAACTTTCAAACATTGAAAAATATTTTCAAAAGACAATACACCTTTGTATACATTCAAACAAGAATCATTACAAAGGTTGCCACAACGATGGCCTCTTTTCAAAACATTTTCAAAACCACACACACAAAGCACCATTTCAAACAATTGAAAAGCAAAAGCAAGTGATCTAAACAAGTAACTAAGAGCCCATGGATAACCATGGATGAAAAGGGTGCTAGCATCTTCCCTTTTCATAATCTACTCCTCGAATCCAAGAAACCATCTCAAAGGTCTTTCTTGTGCTTTTTGACCTTTCCTTTGGATAAAATAAAAAGTCGGTGGCGACTATTGCTAAACCGAAACATTTGCGAACACAAACGCAAAATCTTAAGTCAGTTCTCCCACCGTATCACAATATGTATTATATAATTAATTGTTATTGAATAAATTCTAACAAATACATTTTCTCTAGTTAGACTATGGAGATGGAAAAGTCCTAAATTGGAAATAAATGATTGAAATGAAGTCACATGTAGATGTTTGATAAATATATCTATAAACTGAAAAGATAAAAGAACTAGTAAGAGATGAATGCTTCCTTTTGAATCTTTTCTCGAATAACATGATAAATGATCTTAATGTATATGTCGCGTTCATGAGAACTGGGATTGTGAGCAAGGTATATAGATGAAACTTTTTCACAATAAACAGAAGAACGTGTCGGCAGTAAAACATGCAAAACAAAAAGTATATAATGTAACCACTGTATCTCACAAGAAAGATTGACCAATGCAAAATATTCAACCTCAAGGACGATTTAGAAATAGTGGTATGTTTCTTACATTTCCATGAAATGAGAGAAAAACCAAGAAACACACAATAACCAGTAATAGATTTACGAATGTCTAAACAAATAATTCAATAGGAATAGAAAATTCTAGAGATATTTGATAAGTTAGATGCAAGGAATAATAAACCTTTAGAGAGAAATATATGGATGAATGTGAGTAAGATAAAGAAGTCTCCCAATGTGTCTTTTATAAGAAGATTGATCAAAATAAAGGTTGATTCTTTCATTGGTGAATTTTGTGGATGGACTACATGGAGTAGTGGCAGATTTGGCACTAAGAAGGCCACTGTCATCAAGCAATGCAAGTGCGTATTTTACTTGATTAAGAAAAATTCAAGCCTTGGCACGTGAAACCTAAAGTCAAAGAAAGAATCTTTAGGCCCAAAGGTCCTTAATCTTGAATTTTCCATTCAACACCTTTTTGACAGATGAATTTTCATTCATGGAATCACTAATCAATACAACGTCGTCAGCTATTGTGGGCACAAAATTGCAAGTGTTTTTATCATCTCCATAGAGACTGGTTATGTTTCAGAGACCATTCAATAGTTTATATGATTTTAAGGATTGTTTGTCAAAGTTGTTTGTTTGTGAAATCATAGTAACATAAAATAAAAAACAGAAAGTCCATTAAACTTTGGTGTTAACATTTGAGAAAATTTGTTGGGTTAGATGTCATAAAATCATCTTCATGTGTTATCATTGATCATTATATGCAATTCTAATCAGCTATTAAAATTACCGCTCATTGTTTTGCATTATAGCTCATGCTTGAGTAAAAAACATGACATTGGTCGTATTCCATAATAGACGACCTCTTAGCTTATTAACCAATATGAAAACAATAATCTTTAATAGTTCATTAGAATATAATACCTAAATCTATATCTAGAGTTTAACCATGAAAACATGTTTTAGGTAGTTTATCTAGAAACAAGCATTAAATACAAATAATTCATCAATCTTAAAGCATAATAAGAATAACATCCTAGTGCTCTAAGACAATGATCATTGAAATACCACGTGGGAATTAGCTACCATTGGAAAAGGTAGTCGAACAATTTCTTTGTTTTGCTCCAACATCGCCCACGCTGTATTCGACTCCCATGTAGTTAACCTTATTTCTTGAAGGCATTTTTTGGATGGTGTTTGGTGAGAAAAGGGCGGAAAACCCCTAATTCTTATTTGGGAGAAAGTTTAAGTTTTGAGGGTGGATTGTGGTTGTGTGGGAAATGGGGAGAATTGTGGTGGTCATTAATTTGGATTTGGGTAAGGAATGGGGGAGATATGGAGGTTTTAATATAGAGCTTCAATGAAGTTTTGAGAGGGAACTTTGGAGAAGATGAATTTGAAAAGAGAGTGAGAGGTTTAAGTTTTTTATGTGAAGAGGTGATATAAGATCAAAATTTTGTGTGTGTGTGTGTGTATTAGAAAACATTAAAATATATTAAAAAGTGATTAAATGAGAATTTTGAACGGAACGCATAGCCAAACATAAACTTGACATGTTGACAACCGTTAGGGCCGTGATGACCTGCCCGTCAGCTAATTTGAAATCAGTTGACAACCATGAGCAACATGACGACCTGCCCGTCATGCTGTCAGGGGTTATTTTTTCTCATTTTTGAGGGCACTAGAATATAATTTGCACCACTTTTCCACTTGGCTCATCAACTATTCCGCCATAACTACAATTTAATATGCTTTATTGGTACTGAATTAACGAAAAATAAAAAAAACGCATGGGTTGGCTCCCACTCAACACTTCATTTTACGTCGGTATCTCGACATGCATAAGCTCGTCCCTCAAGGGGGCATGGAAACAAGGTACAACCTCGTTCTAGAACATTATCAAAAGGATATTAGAGTTTCAAACGTTGACCATTAACTAAGAATTTCCCAGTGGATTTACTCCACACTTACACAAATCCAAACTGACTAACATGGGTTACTTCAAATGGTCATGACCATTTGGACCAAAGTTTCCCAGGAAACAACCTCAACCTAGAGTTAAACATCAATACTAACTCCCTTTCATTAAACTATCTCCTAGTTATGCGTCTGTGATGCCACTTTTTGATTCTCTCTTTGTATATAAGGCATTTTCATATGCCTCTAACCGTAACTCTTCCAGCTCATGCAAATCTAACATCCTATTTACTATAGCGGTAATATAATCCATGTTTAGGGCATTGATGGCCTAATAGGATTTGTGTTCTAACTCTACTAGGAGATGACATGATTTTCCATAGACCAGCTTAAATGGGTTCGTGCCTGTTGTACCCCAAAATTTTCCCTCTCATTCCTCAAGTAATCTCTCACAAGATCTCCATGGATTCAAGACTGCACAAGGGTTGATCAGCTCAAGACACCTCCTCAAGCACTAACGACTGAAAATTAGGGTTTGAGTTTGCACAAGGACAAATAGACTTTTAATGCTCCATATGACTTTAATGGATCATTTTGGACCCTCAAGATTTATCATGTCAAGTTTCAAGTCTTGGATCACATTTTTGCTCAGTCAATTGATCAGATGACCTAAAATCAACTATATTGGGGAAAAAGTTAACTGTGGTCAATTTATAGTCAAACTTCTTAATTTTTTATCCTAATAAACATCATGAACTCATATATGTCATTTGATCAAGTTTGGATCACAATTCCTCAAGAAATTTGATCAGATCATCAAAAGGGCAAAATGGTCAAATTTAGGGTTTTGACTAAAAAGGTGCAATTTCTGATTTTTGACCTAGCAAATGACTTGTTGGTTCAAGGAATGATCTCAAGGATTCAAATGCTTTATTTTTACCTAATGGCATGGCTCAAAACATTTCTCAATATCAATTGATTGACAGATGAATTTCAGCGAATTGATGAAAAGTCAACTGTACACTAAAAAGTCAAACTTTGACTTTTTTGTCAAAATCAAGCTTCAAAGATTACAATTCATCAATACATGTAAAAATATGAAACTTGTTCATCAAGAAACCAAAAAGTCAATATTTCATTTTGAAAAGTCAAAATTTCTAAACTTAGAATTTTTTCTAAGTGTTGGAAATTCACATTTTTTCACAACTTTGAGCCAAATTTACCCCATGATGCAAGATGATTCAAAGGAAACTTCCAACATAAAAGTTGTAGACCTCAATGAGATCTAAAACATTGTAAAGAATAACTTTTTCTAGAAATTCTTGGATTTCAAGTTATGATTTTGTGAAGACATGTTCATGAAACTTGAAAAACTTAGTGAAATTTTGCCCTAGTTTAGGAAGGATTTTGACCTAATTTCATGGCAATTTTTCAGCTAGTTCCAAGATGAATCTTCAAAAATGTTTAACATATAGGTTTTAGAGGATGCTACAAGCTTTCCAAAATGTCAAAGAACTCATTGAGATCATACTTGATCTAGGAGAATCAAAGGCAAGAAGTTAGGGTTTCAAACTTGAATTACAAGCCATTTCTTGATGAACACAGAATCCAATCTCAATGTTAGGCTGCATAATCTTGCTTTGAAGGCCTTCTAACTTGTGTATCTGTCCATCATTAATGGATTACACAAACTTTTGAGCTATAATCCAAGTGGTTTAAGCATGGTCCAATTTAATTTTCCATTTTGGGAAGAAAGTTAACAATGCCATTCTTGAAAAGCAAGCTTTATGCACAAAGTCAATTCTTGAGCCTCTCACTTGTTCCCTATGACCACACTCCATCTACAAAGTCAGAAGTAAGTTTTTTTTAAAGCATAACCACTCTACATTAGCAAGTACAAAATGTATTGAAACTTGATTTCTCAAGAAAATCACATGTTGAGCTTAAACATGTGATTTTGAATTCTGATCAAATACAAGTCTCAAAACTTGTTGCTTATAAATAGAGGCACTATTTATGAGCTAAGACAAGATCTGAAACACCCTGAAACTCTCCCAAACTCCCTCAAATCAGAACTTGCATCAAAACTCCATTGTTGTGAACATTCTAACTTTGAAACCTAAACTCACATTTCCCTCGTGCATTTTCATTCCAAATCAATCACAAAGCTTCTATACATCAAATATAGTCCATCTCCATCCCTATTTCATAACTGTAACTCCATCTTCATCATCTTTCAAACCCAAAAACAGAGCACTGCAAGTTGACTTCTCCAGGCCATTCCAGCCATCCATTGCTCAAGCTAACCATTGCATTAGCTTCCTTGGAACTTGAGGAAGCTAACTTGATCATTGCAGCACCTTGAATCAAGCTCCTTTGCATTTCACGATTTCCAATTTCGAGGTATCATTTATGAACTTCTATCTTTTCATTTAGGCATTGTTAGGCTTGCATTTGTGAAGATAAAATGTAGACATCATTTCCCTGAAATTGTACATGTCCATAGATTTCATTTATATTGAGTGAACTTAGATAATTTTAGGTTTGAATCTCTTAAAAAAGTTAGGTCAGAATTTGGTACTTTTAGAAATTCTCATTCATCTTTGATTTATAGCTTATGATATTTATATGGTTGGATTTATATGGAAAAATGGAGCAACTTTCATGTTTGCATCTTTCATTTTTGTTGAGAAATGAGCAAGTCACAGGAACCATGGCTGGAGGTTGAATATGAAGTCATTTTCAGGACTTAAATTGTTTGAATTGTTTGCTTTACACTTTGGTTCCTTGTTTGGGCTTGTTTTAATCCTCTACCCAGATTTGGGATACCTTATAAGTAAGTAGCAATATGTTATGGAAACTGTTCTAGGTATACCGACATGGTCTAAACAATAGCTACGTTAGTGTGACACATTTGTGGGTACCGGTAGCCCTTGAGTAGTCAAGGAGAATACGGGGCCGCTGTGTGGTGTCATGAAGCACTAATTGACTTTTAGAATCTTTACTTGACCAACTTGGCCATTAGGAAGTAGTGAGATAGCTGGCTTTGGTGCAGTCCAAAGTTTGTTGATACTCGATACTATGCTCATTGAGATCTGACTTCTCGGGATATTTCGATCGCCGTGAAAGAGGATTACGCTGAGAAAATGACTGATAAGAAAGATCAGTGATATTGAGACCCCTTAGAACCCGGTTACTATTTCTAGGACATGTTTGAGCCAACTAAACTTCAAGAGGGTACTTACCTATAAGACTCCATGCAAGCCTAAACCTAAGGACTTGTTTTCCTTGTTTGTATATACTTAATTATACATAACATCATAAACATAATGACATCATACTCATTCTCACTAACCATTTCAAGGATTATTGGGATTATTGGGGTATGACAGCTGCCCCTATTCAATTATCTTTCAATCGAATAGCGTGAGAATACATGAGTGTTATGCATTCTGATTGGAAGTTCTGCTGGATGCACTTTTGAAGCTGGACGCTTTTCAGACCATGGCTCACTATCCAGAAGTAGCACTTCCTCCTTTGGCAGCTGTGATCGGTGGATCTGGAACTGACTGTTTAACGCTGGTTCGCGAAATGTCGCGGAAGCAAGAGTCTCCACCGTATTTTATTTTCTCCAACATGGAAAGGACAAAAGCACAGAAAAATTCCTTATTGAGATTAGTTCTCGGTTCGGGAGGTAGATTTATAGAAAGGGAAGGTTTTAGCACCCTTTCTATCCATGGTTATCCATGGGCTCTTAGATACTTGCTCATTGTGTTTTCAAAATGTTTGTTTGCTTTTCAAGGTGAGTGGGTTTGAAAAAGTTTCTTTGGAAGTTTCAGATCGACTCTTGTATCAGTCCTCAAGAGTGTTTGAAAAGTTGTTTTTGAAAGCTTTTTGCAAAGTGTCGGTGTGAAAAGAAGTTTTTGATTTGTTTTGAATTAGAGCAAGTATCTACGAGTCATCTACCTACCCTAAGGAATTAGTCTGTGTAAATGTCCTTAAGGTAATGCCATCCCACCATTGAGAGGTAGGTAGCACCACCGTTGGAGGTGTTCGGGTCAATTCGTTTGTAGGGACAGTGTGGTCACCAGAGCAACAGTAGGACACCTTAGAAGCTACCCTTATGCCATGATCATGGACATAAGGACTTACTAAAACGTCCTATACTCGACGACCACGTTTCGAGGGGCAAGGCAACAGTGAGGCGTACCCTAAGAGTAGTGTGTGAATTGTGTGTCATTTTCAGTCATATTTTATTCTTGTCATTCATTTGGTGGTCTACGCTTTGATTTTATTTGAGCATACATTCTTTCATGTGATTAACAGTTTAAAGGGTGTGGAAATTAAAATGCAGAAAAATAAAGGTCCTACGCTATTACAAGGCGCGGGTCTACATCACCAAATTAAACAAAGACCTGATTTGAATAAATAAAATGCGGAAAGTAAATATCCTAATTATCTATTACAAAGCTTCGGGGCAAATACATTATATTTAAAAAAGGAAATAAAAGTAAACGTGTGAAAAGAAATAAAAATCGAGAGTGCAAGGGCGTTGGACCCTTTAAGGAAATTAAATTGGAATTGAAAGTAATTAATAATTAAATAAAGAAAAGAACTTATTTTTATGTTTTTTGTATTTATGAAATTAAAGAGAATTAATTGGAATTAAAAGTTAAATAAAAACCCTAGTTCTAAATTGTTTTTAATTTATTAAAGAAAAATGTTTAAGTTTGACCTAATTTAACCTAATTATTTAATGACAAGTTTATTTACAGATAATTAATAATTAATAATAATAAGAAGAAAAATTTAATTATTGAGAAAAAGAGTAAAATGCTAGAAACCCTAATTTTTATGTGTTTTAGTTATTTAAGAAAAAAATGTTAAAGTTAAACCTAAAATTAAAATAAATTGATTATTGAAATTTATTCACAAAAATTAATAACTTAAACATTAGATAAAACATATTTTTGTTCTTTTTTATTTCTGATTTTTATTTTATAAAAATTATTTGGTGGAATTAATTAAAATAATAAAACAAATTAAAAAGAATTAAAAGGAAAAGAAAGAAAAAATTAAAGGAAGAATACAAACAGCAGGGGGGTGTCTGGCCCCTTTGGAGGTGTTGTTAGAGTAATTTGGGCCCATGGGACAAAGGCCTGTTTGAATTTTCCACGTTTGAGTGTGCATGGTTGACTAGCGCGTAACCTGGAATTCATACCATGGCCTTCAGATTGATCATTAGAGACACATGGCAAGCTAGGAGGTGAAGGTGCATGGTGGGTCTTGGGGCATGTACTGCATGGAAATACGTTAAGAAAAAATACATTGAATAAGTGGGGGACCTGGGAGTCGAACCCAGGTCCCAATGCTTGCAACCATTCCTTTCCACCAACTGAGCCAGCGCGTCCATTCATATGTATAATGGAACATGATAAATATAATAAGAAATAAGCGCTAGTGGTGTTAAAACAAAATTCACGCGCGAATATTCAAACTCCCCAATCACGTATGGACACGCCAGCTTCATCTTCCTCATTTGGCCTGCAAATAACATCAAATAGCGGGGGTTTTAAACCGCCACTAACTGCACCGTACAAAATTAACGATTAGGGCATGGCTAAAAAGAAAAAGGGCGCGAGGTGTTGAACTGAATCGTTTGGATATCCTGAATCCAATGGTACAGGTCTCGTTGCCTAATTTTTCCTCATGAAGAAGTCCCTAATTTCAAGCTCCTGAAACCCTAGAAAATTTCCATGGCAACTTTGGATACAGGCGATATTAATTCAATTCAATGGCACCATTAGCTTCAGTATGATCATGTTAATGTAAAACAATAATGAAAATGCATTGATATGGCATGTAAATTCAAACACGATTAAGAAAAATCTCATGAACAGGGCGACTGTGTTCTACCAGTTCTTGAGGTTAGGGAATGTGTTTTTGATTGAAATCCCTTCCTGGATGTGTAAGCAAGCTATTGGAATGCTTCTTAGGCCTTGAAACGAACGGCAGCTGTGAAAACAGTTTTAACCTTTTTTGTGAAAAAATGCAAGTTTGGTTCTATGTTCTGAGCACAGCTTGCTTGTTCTCTTGATTAGGGTTGTGTTTGCATATGTATGAGGAATGATTTAGGTTAGAAAACAAAGCCCAAAATCCATTCAATCAATGTTTCAATATTTGATTTTTCAAGCATCTTTTTCAATCTTTTTTCCATCAAAACATTGCCAATCATGGGAGATTCTTTCCCTTTTGGATGTGCACGAAATCTTGAGTGAATAAAGAGTGCATATGCTGCATAAAAAGATTTGAAAGACATGTTTTAGTATTTTTCTTATATTTAATTTTAATTAAATGAATTAATAGAATTAAAAACTCAATTAATTAATTAAAAATAAGAAAATAACTCCCCTTTGGGTCAATGGGTCGTGCATAGCTTTTGGGTGATAATTCTTGGAAGAAATTGAGGCCCATTAGCAATTTTGAGGCATTTGAAGCAAAGTTGACTTTTCAAAATTCCCAAAAATTTCCCAACTTCTACAAGGCATATCTTGCTCAATTTTTAAGCTTTGATCATGTTCTTGGATATTTTGGAAAGGACTTGAAGTCCTCTAACAAATGCCTTTGGTCCCATGTCATTTTGATTTACTAATCTCAAGTTATGGTCCTTGACTTAAAGTGCCTTTTTGTTGACTTTTGAAAATGACCTATAATGTTGAGATTGATAACTTTTTGTGAGAGCATTTCTTGGACTTGAAGTGTGACGATGAGTTGTATGAAATGTCATTCTCTTCAAAATGAGATTTGGATGGAATTTTTCTGATAAACCATGTGGAAGTTATGCCCTGGTCAAATTACAGTTGACTTTATCAACTGTCCAAAAATAGAAACTTTTGTATCTTGAGACTTTTTGAGCCATGCCTTGAGAATCATGATCAAGAATTGATCAAATGATGTTTGTGGCTTCAAAATAAGATGTTGACCAAATTTTTTGACTTTTGACTGTCAAATAACCATTTTGCCCCTGCAGTTGACTGTAGGGCAATTAGGGTTTTTGACTGTGCAATTTTATGCTGTAAGTCTTGAAACTTGGCATAAGGATGCTTGACAATGTTTATGGGCATGTGGGACTTGTTTGGACCCTTGGAAACTTCGACTTCTTTGCCAGAACCAAAACCCTAATTTTTGACTGTTAGGAGGCAATTGGACTGTGCAACTCTTGGGAGATTTTGAAGCATGCTCTTAGCAAATTTTGGAGAATATGGGAGGGAAAATTTTGGGGTACAACAGTTGCCCCTGTTCAATCTTCTTAAACCTGAGGATGTAGATTGGCTGGCGTGCCTTTCGTAATCTGAAGGTGGAAGATGATTGAACACTAGAGTGCCCAGAAATTTGCGCTCACATAGTTGAGTATCAGCAGCGTGACAGCAGGAATGGGCTTACAGATGCCATTTGGAGATTAGTGGATAAGAGGATGGGCTTATAGATGCCATGTTAAGAGGTGATGGATAGGTGGATGGGCTTATAGATGCCATCTGGGTGTCGATCGCGTAAGAGTTTCCTTAGCGAGAACTTGCGTACCTGAAAAAGAAAATGAGTACCTGGCCTGTTACCTGAGTTGGTCTTCAAATTCTTTGTGTAGATGTACCCTGACTGGTTACAGGAATTGAATCTTAAAACCTCTTCAGACGTGCCTTGGCGAGATACAGGAATCGAGTCTGGAGCTTCAAAAGGTGATGAATGAATCAGGGATGGTTACTAACTCAACGGGACGATGAGAGAACCTTGGGCGATTACTACCTCAATAGTAACGATGAGAGAATATGGGGCGATTACTACCTCAACAGTAACGATGAGAGAATCTGGGGCGATTACTACCTCAACAGTAACGATGAGAGAATCTGGGGCGATTACTACCTCAACAGTAACGAGGAGAGAATCTGGGGCGATTACTACCTCAACAGTAACGATGAGAGAATCTGGGGCGATTACTACCTCAACTGTAACGATGAGAGAATCTGGGGCGATTACTACCTCAACAGTAACAATGAGAGAATCTTGGATGTCTTCTACTGAGTCTTCATCAGGAAAATCTTTAGGAATCGATTTAACTGGACCAGAGAAGGCCTTTGACTGGATAAGAATCATAAAAATCTTTAGGAGTCGATTTAACTGAACCAGGCAAGGACTTGGAATCTTCAACTGGAATAAGAATCAGGGAGATCTTAGGGTCGATCTGACTGAACCAGAGAAGGCCTTTGACTGGATAAGAATCAGAAAAATCTTTAGGAGTCGATTTAACTGAACCAGGCAAGGTCTTGGAATCTTCAACTGGAATAAGAATCAGGGAGATCTTAGGGTCGATCTGACTGAACCAGAGAAGGCCTTTGACTGGATAAGAATCAGAAAAATCTTTAGGAGTCGATTTAACTGAACCAGGCAAGGTCTTGGAATCTTCAACTGGAATAAGAATCAGGCAGATCTTAGGGTCGATCTGACTGAACCAGAGAAGGCCTTTGACTGGATCGGCATCAGAAAAATCTTTAGGAGTCAATTTAACTGAACCAGGCAAGGTCTTGGAATAACTTAAACTGGATAAGAATCAGGGAGATCTTAGGGTCGATCTGACTGAACCAGAGAAGGCCTTGGACATAGCTGAGAACTTAACTGGATCTTTCCTGAAAGATAAAGGTCAGTCATATGTAATGCATGATATGGATCAAGCCATGATGTTCTCAACACATGAGATTGTATGTTCATGATGCGTATATGCATACCGTAATGTATGGAAATGCGATGTTTATGAATATATGTTTTTGTCTAGGAAAGTAAATCCTTGACGGGTGCCGGGAAGTCACATCCTGGGCTGATGTTGGAGAATAGTGCTTTGTTGTTTCCGCTGGGGATGATAGTTGCAAGAATACCGGTAGGAGAAGATAACTCCGTTGGGGAATAAACTTGGCGAATGGATTACTCTGCGGGGAGAAAATACTCTAGCGATCCTGCTGGGGAACAATACTCTGTGGGGAGAGAGGTACTTCGTTGGGATGTTGGTGGTAACTTCGCTGGGGATACCGTTGTTATGTGGGAAGTGTTAATAGACTCCGCTGGGGATAAGAAGACTTCGCTGAGGAGGATCTTTCCGTGGCTTTTGGCTAAGGATAACCCAGTTATATCCTGGTAGGGAAATAACCTTTGAATAAACCCGGGGGACGCGTTCGTGCTTTGTAGGGGGGAAGCTTCCAGAATCTACTGGGGATAAGCTTCCTGCTGGGGAGATGATTCAACCTTTCCTGGGGAAATCTTGATTGGACTCTCCTGGGGAAATTTTTGAGATGGATTGGGGAAGTGGCTCCGCTGAATGTCTGGTATACCGCCGGGGAACAATCTTAGATACAGACTGCCGGGGATGCTTGTTAAGAATGTCCGTATATTGTGCTGGGGAATGTTGTTGAGATCTGTGGGGGATACCCAACTTCCTTAAGGCTGATTGTATAGCTTTGCTCGGGGAGAGTGTATTGACTTGCTGGCTTACTCTATGGGGAATTAAGATATCTTGGTTACCTTCTTCAGCTGAACTTACCTTGTATCTTGTGGACAGAGCAATTAGATTGCTTGGACGACTCATTACTGCCCCTGTTTCTGATGTTAGAAGATACCTGTGGAGGTGCTTGACGGCTACCGATTTGACAAATCTTCTCCTGGTAGGCAAGTGACGAGATGACAGGACATAGTCGTACACTCTGATCCCTAATTTTTGCCTGGACCGCCCTTTCAGGTTTTCAGTCCACCAGGATACCCATTTTTGCCCAAGCCGCCTTTTCAGGTTTTCGACTTGCGGGGTGTACGGATTTTTTTATTTTCATCCCTTATTTTTGCCCGAACCCTTTTGGTTCGCCGGGAAGCCCTTATTTTTACCTAGGTGTGTCAACCTAGCGGGTCTTTGATTATGCGTAGTATTTTTCGACTATGTCCGCATTCTCAGAATGTAGGGAGTTGCCCCTGTTAGAAGTGTTTTGCCATGCCACCAGAAGAGGTTTGGTCATGCAAGATTCGTTGCTGGGATTTATGTCTAATGCCCCAAGTGACTCAGATGGAGATTTTCCCCTGGCTGTTTGGCATCTTGGGAGATTTCTTGAATCTTGATTGGACTGCCCCAGATGATGGACCATAATCACGTCTGCCCCTTGATTGGAAGTGCTTTTGTTCACTAGGTATTCATCGTGCGAATTTCCCTGTTGTTCAAATAAATGATCATATGCAAACAATGTTATATAAAAAATGCAAAGCTTATGTCTGTCTTTGAAGATTTTGAAAATGCATTCTTTTTCATAAAACAAGTGAATGTTTGTAAAACGTGATGTCAACTCCGTATTTACCGTAGGCCTTAAGGAGTCAGGATACCTTTCGTAACAGTATGCTTTCGAACTAACCCATGCTTCAGCTAGGACTTTTAAGGGTTATAACGTGGCCTGGTTCACGGTTCAAGAAACAAAGGATAAAGGCTCAAATTTATTTGTACCCACCCGCTCTTCGTGATGTTCTTCAAACCTAAACTCAACTGATCGTGCGTTAGACCTTGTTTGAGTCTTTGCTCTGATATTCCAGTAATGGTTCGGATATTGACAATTTATTTTGAATAGGCAGTCATTTCTTTTTTGTTGAGGGTTTATAGGACCTCTTTCTTCTTTTTTTGATTTTATTATCCCTGTTTTTTGCCTGAACTGTTTCTTTTTTTGGGATTACAGTCAGCGGGATGCCCCAGTTTTCGTAAGCCTCCTTCATAGGTTTTGACTTGACGGGATTTTATTTTTTCTTTGAGATAATGGCTGCCTGTCTTTATGATTGTTCGGAACCATCACTGTCTTTCTTTGTTTTGTAAGGACCTCTTTGGTGTCATTCGTTATGCACTTGGATCAACTGAGAGAACTACCCTGCCCCAGGTTATGATAAAGGGTTTTAATTTTCGAAAAGAAAAACTCCTACTTCTTTGGCTCAGAGGGGTTGACGAGGGATTATCTTCCTTATAACTCCAGTGTTTAGGGATTGAAACAATGCCTGTACCTCATCAACGGGGTCTGTTCAAAAGCATACTGTAAGGATCGTGGTATCGTTTTCGTCATCCTCCCTCGAGAGGCTTAGAATTATTAACCGAGCGTCGATCATCAGAAAAAATATGAAAATAATTTGCATATAGTGAATACAAATATATTGCTTCAAAACAGACATATGCGATGCATTAATGAAATAACAACGTTTAACATGAGTAAATGTTTGAACAAAAGAAAATTACAACTTGAAAATCCTAATGAACAAAAGTCTTTTCATCTCAGGGTTTGTTACTTCAACTGGTGCATCTTGTAGGGATGACAAGAGCATTCAGCCTGGCCCATCTGGGTGAAATCCACAGCTCTTTCGTTAATCAGGTCTTGGATCTTATTTTTCAGAGCCCAGCAGTCGTCGGTGCCATGTCCTGGACTATCAGAGTGGTATGCACATCTTTCCTCAGGATTATACTTTGGGGAGGCTGTGTTAAGATTCTTAGGAGGGTCCCTTAACGTCACCAGATTCAACCTCAACAATTGTTGTAAAGCTTGAGACGGTGACACGGTGAGCTTGATGAACTGCCTTTTAGGCTTGTCTGGCTTGCTCTGATCAGTCCGTCGTTCTTGGCGAGGTCGTTGTTGGACCTGTGAAGTGGTAGCAGCTTGGAGAGGCCCAAACCTTTGACTTCTTGGAGGCTGATTAATGACTTGGTCCCTGACTTGGGCTGGTTGCTTCATGTCTTGATGAAGCTGACTGATCATGGCCCTCAGCTCTCCTTGCTCCCGAGCTAAACTTTGGATGAGAGTCCTTTGCCTCAGCATCTGGTTTTTCAATGTGTCTACCTCAGCTTGTAGACGTTTCAGCCGTTCGTCCTTGTCGTCCTCAGCACTGTTCCTGACCAAGGTCCCCGTGAGGAGTGTTCTCAGCTCTTCCTGCCCCTTGGATAGGCTTAAGAAGATCTCCCTGAACTGAGTCTCTTGAGCATGAGGTCCCTGGTTATCTTGTTGGGAGGCCATTGCTGAAATAAACAGCGAGAAAGGTAAGTGACCTGCAACAAGGGTACCTGTTATGCAATGATGTGCATGTATGCATGCAATGTTTTCAAGAATCTCGCGGGGTAAACAAGAAATTTGTTAGAGCTGGTATCTGGTAGCTTGATGGAAGGCACTGCATCTTGTTGAGAGTCCTTCTTCAAGGGTCAAAGGCTCACCATATCCAGTGGGTCATAGCCCCTGACAACCTTGTCTAGAGGAAAATAAATCCCCTTTGCCCCTTGCTGGATAGTTGATTCATCATGACCTGCATCACAAGCCCTTGAGATCCTTGAAACGGATTAGTCCTTATGCGGGATGTATGCAATGGTATGATGTTATGCTATGCATGGGGTAACGTAGGTAAACCCTGTTATGAGTCCCAATTAAGGACTGTAAACAAAACCTGCAAGAAACTCAGTAAACCCCGTTATGAGTCCCAATTAAGGACTATAAACAAAACCTGCAAGAAACTCAGTAAACCCTGTTATGAGTCCCAATTAAGGACTATAAACAAAACCTGCAAGAAACTCAAGCGTCAGATGACAAGCATGCAAGTAGTCAAGTTGGAAGGCACAGTAGTCACACAAGAGAAACCCTTAGAGTTTAGGCCAGCATGGGGTCTAGGTATTACCCTCTTTCAGTTTGTTGGTTAAGACCTATCCTATCAGAAGTAACCGGTTTCTAGAGGATCCCAATATCACTGACTACCCTCAATCGGTCATAACTCCAGCATCGCAATCTTTTCTTGCGGCCAGAACCATCACGAGAGTTTAGCCTCAATGGGCGTAGCATACTGCTACTGTTCTATTGGCCAAGTTGTGTCATTTAAGGTTCTAAGGTCTGTTGGTGCTTAATGACTCCTCAGAAGACCCATATTCTCCTCGTTGCAACACAAGGGATATCGGTACAGACCAAGGTGCCACACCAACGTAGCCACTGCTTCACCCATGCCGGTCTTCGCCGGACAGGTCCCTCACAGCTTATGCTACCTAAACAGGGTATCCCCAGATCCGGGTTAGGATCTATGTAACTCCGATGCAGCCCACAATTTAAAGTAAACAAGTCAAAACAATTGAAAACACAGTTATGAACTATCCTAAGGTACACCTAACTTTATAAGAGTCCCCAGCAGAGTCGCCAGTTCTGTGATCGGTGGATCTGGAACTGACTGTTTAACGCTGGTTCGCGAAATGTCGCGGAAGAAAGAGTCGCCACCGTCTTTTATTTTCTCCAACATGGAAAGGACAAAAGCACAGAAAAATTCCTTATTGAGATTAGTTCTCGGTTCGAGAGGTAGATTTATAGAAAGGGAAGGTTTTAGCACCCTTTCTATCCATGGTTATCCATGGGATCTTAGATACTTGCTCATTGTGTTTTCAAAATGTTTGTTTGCTTTTCAAGGTGAGTGGGTTTGAAAAAGTTTCTTTGGAAGTTTCAGATCGACTCTTGTATCAGTCCTCAAGAGTGTTTGAAAAGTTGTTTTTGAAAGCTTTTTGCAAAGTGTCGGTGTGAAAAGAAGTTTTTGATTTGTTTTGAATTAGAGCAAGTATCTACGAGTCATCTACCTACCCTAAGGAATTAGTCTGTGTAAATCTCCTTAAGGTAATGCCATCCCACCATTGAGAGGTAGGTAGCACCACCGTTGGAGGTGTTCGGGTCAATTCATTTGTAGGGACAGTGTGTTCACCAGAGCAACAGTAGGACACCTTAGAAGCTACCCATATGCCATGATCATGGACATAAGGACTTACTAAAACGTCCTATACTCGATGACCACGTTTCGAGGGGCAAGGCAACAGTGAGGCGTACCCTAAGAGTGGTGTGTGAATTGTGTGTCATTTTTAGTCATATTTTATTCTTGTCATGCATTTGGTGGTCTACGCTTTGATTTTATTTGAGCATACATTCTTTCATGTGATTAACAGTTTAAAGGGTGCGGAAATTAAAATGCGGAAAAATAAAGGTCTTACGCTATTACAAGGCGCGGGTCTACATCGCCAAATTAAACAAAGACCCGATTTGAATAAATAAAATGCGGAAAGTAAATATCCTAATTATCTATTACAAAGCTTCGGGGCAAATACATTATATTTAAAAAAGGAAATAAAAGTAAACGTGCGAAAAGAAATAAAAATCGAGAGTGCGAGGGCATTGGACCCTTTAAGGAAATTAAATTGGAATTGAAAGTAATTAATAATTAAATAAAGAAAAGAACTTATTTTTATGTTTTTTGTATTTATGAAATTAAAGAGAATTAATTGGAATTAAAAGTTAAATAAAAACCCTAGTTCTAAATTGTTTTTAATTTATTAAAGAAAAATGTTTAAGTTTGACCTAATTTAACCTAATTATTTAATGACAAGTTTATTTACAGATAATTAATAATTAATAATAATAAGAAGAAAAATTTAATTATTGAGAAAAAGAGTAAAATGCTAGAAACCCTAATTTTTATGTGTTTTAGTTATTTAAGAAAAAAATGTTAAAGTTAAACCTAAAATTAAACTAAATTGATTATTGAAATTTATTCACAAAAATTAATAACTTAAACATTAGATAAAACATATTTTTGTTCTTTTTGATTTCTGATTTTTATTTTATAAAAATTATTTGGTGGAATTAATTAAAATAATAAAACAAATTAAAAAGAATTAAAAGGAAAAGAAAGAAAAAATTAAAGGAAGAATACAAACAGCAGGGGGGTGTCTGGCCCCTTTGGAGGTGTTGTTAGAGTAATTTGGGCCCATGGGACAAAGGCCTGTTTGAATTTTCCACGTTTGAGTGTGCATGGTTGACTAGCGCGTACCCTGGAATTCATACCATGGCCTTCAGATTGATCATTAGAGACACATGGCAAGCTAGGAGGTGAAGGCGCATGGTGGGTCTTGGGGCATGTACTGCATGGAAATACGTTAAGAAAAAATACATTTAATAAGTGGGGGACCTGGGAGTCGAACCCAGGTCCCAATGCTTGCAACCATTCCTTTCCACAACCTGAGCCAGTGCGTCCATTCATATGTATAATGGAACATGATAAATATAATAAGAAATAAGCGCTAGTGGTGTTAAAACAAAATTCACGCGCGAATATTCAAACTCCCCAATCACGTATGGACACGCCAGCTTCATCTTCCTCATTTGGCCTGCAAATAACATCAAATAGCGGCGGTTTTAAACCCCCACTAACTGCACCGTACAAAAATAACGATTAGGGCATGGCTAAAAAGAAAAAGGGCGCGAGGTGTTGAACTGAATCGTTTGGATATCCTGAATCCAATGGTACATGTCTCGTTGCCTAATTTTTCCTCAAGAAGAAGTCCCTAATTTCAAGCTCCTGAAACCCTAGAAAATTTCCATGGCATCTTTGGATACATGTGATATTAATTCAATTCAATGGCACCATTAGCTTCAGTATGATCATGTTAATGTAAAACAATAATGAAAATGCATTGATACGGCATGTAAATTCAAACACGATTAAGAAAAATCTCATGAATAGGGTGATTGTGTTCTACCAGTTCTTGAGGTTAGGGAATGTGTTTTTGATTGAAATCCCTTCCTGGATGTGTAAGCAAGCTATTGGAATGCTTCTTAGGCCTTGAAACGAACGGCAGCTGTGAAAACAGTTTTAACCTTTTTTGTGAAAAAATGCAAGTTTGGTTCTATGTTCTGAGCGCAGCTTGCTTGTTCTCTTGATTAGGGTTGTGTTTACATATGTATGAGGAATGATTTAGGTTAGAAAACAAAGCCCAAAATCCATTCAATCAATGTTTCAATATTTGATTTTTTAAGCATCTTTTTCAATCTTTTTTCCATCAAAACATTGCCAATCATTGGAGATTCTTTCCCTTTTTGATGTGCACGAAATCTTGAGTGAATAAAGAGTGCATATGCTGCATAAAAAGATTTGAAAGACATGTTTTAGTATTTTTCTTATATTTAATTTTAATTAAATGAATTAATAGAATTAAAAACTCAATTAATTAATTAAAAATAAGAAAATAACTCCCATTTGGGTCAATGGGTCGTGCATAGCTTTTGGGTGATGATTCTTGGAAGAAATTGAGGCCCATTAGCAATTTTGAGGCATTTGAAGCAAAGTTGACTTTTCAAAATTCCCAAAAATTTCCCAACTTCCACAAGGCATATCTTGCTCAATTTTTAAGCTTTGATCATGTTCTTGGACATTTTGGAAAGGTCTTGAAGTCCTCTAACCATTTCCTTTGGTCAAATGTCATTTTGGTTTACCAATCTCAAGTTATGGTCCTTGACTTAAAGTGCCTTTTTGTTGACTTTTGAAAATGACCTATAATGTTGAGATTGATAACTTTTTGTGAGAGCATTTCTTGGACTTGAAGTGTGAAGATGAGTTGTATGAAATGTAATTCTCTTCAAAATGAGCTTTGGATGGAATTTTTCTGATAAACCATGTGGAAGTTATGCCCTGGTCAAGTTACAGTTGACTTTTTCAACTGTCCAAAAATAGAAACTTTTGTATCTTGAGACTATTTGAGCCATGCCTTGAGAATCATGATCAAGAATTGATCAAATGATGTTTGTGGCTTCAAAATAAGATGTTGACCAAAATTTTTGACTTTTGACTATCAAATGACCATTTTGCCCCTGTAGTTGACTGTTGGGCAATTAGGGTTTTTGACTGTGCAATTTTGTGCTGTAAGTCTTGAAACTTGGCATAAGGATGCTTGACAATGTTTATGGGCATGTGGGACTTGTTTGGACCCTTGGAAACTTCGACTTCTTTTCCAGAACCAAAACCCTAATTTTTGACTGTTAGGAGGCAATTGGACTGTACAACTCTTGGGAGATTTTGAAGCATGCTCTTAGCAAATTTTGGAGAATATGGGAGGGCAAATTTTGGGGTACAACAGCATCTGACTTTCAACTTCCTTCAGCAGCTTGCTGAAGTTCTGCTGGGCCTGTTCATAATTTATGTCTTGCAGCTTGAGGGCTTCAGTGCGTACCCACATTCTGAAATGTGTCCAGAGTTGGTCTGAGGCAGCAGGATCAATCATTCCAGGACAAACCTGCTTTAGAGAAGCAATCCAGTTCTGCAATCCTGTTTCAAAATTCAAAATGCCAGCACCAACATCTAGTTGTTTGGGTTTGGGGATGGCTATTTTATTTTTAAGATCAGCAAGATGGTCAAGGATTGTTAAATCAATGAAGGTCCTGCTGTGGTCTTCTGTATTTTGTTTGGGAGATGGAGTGGGAGAGTCAGAAATGATAATTGGACTATTTGGAGTATTTGGAGGGGTAGTTTCTGGTGAGGATGGCTGTTGGGGAATGTTTACAGTTGTACCACAAGGCAGCTGAATTGCAAAGGGTTGAGGTTCAGAGGATTGAGGAGAATGAGGTTCAGGGGTTTGAGGTTCAGGTGATGGAGTTTCAGAGTGTTGAAACTTAGGTTGTGGAGGTGATGGTTGAGGTGAAAGTGGATGAAGTTCTGGTTGTGGACAGGGAGGTGGAATTTCTGGTTGTGGAGAAGGAGGTGGAATTTCTGGTTGTTCTGGTATGGGTGAGAGAGTATGTTCTGGTTGAGGAGAGTGGGCAGTTTCTGGTTGAGTGTTTGGATTTTCTGAGAGGGGAGCGGAAGAACGTTGATCAATTTCAGAAAGAACTTTGTCAAGTTCTGATTCTGTTGATGTTGTGGGTTTTGGATTTTTGGTGCGGGATCTCCTGAGAGTTAGTGACTCAGAAGGGTCAGCCTTTGGTTCGGTGTCATCAATGGTTGGTATGGGGATTGGGAGTTCATATGAAGCTGGGGTTGGGATAAATTACCTCTCTTCTTAGGGGTCTGCTGGGATGGTCCTTCTGAAGTAGCCTTTCTTTTCTTCGTCTTCTTCACAGTAACTTCTGGATTTTGCTGGTGCAGATCTTTAATGTTCAGAGTGGGATCTGTGCCATCAGCCTTGCAAGCGTTCAAGTATCTGAGAACAATGACCGGTTTAGAGTCAATCTCAGAAAATATTGGAAAGTCGTCCAGAGGGACTCTTCTGCTGGTGATGTCAGCAAGAGGAGTGGCGCTGGGCTCCTTTCTGATATTCTCTATCAGTTTCATTTTCTTCAGATTCTTGGCATTCAGAGGCTTGCCAACAGTAGGTTCAATAGAGCTTAATTCCTGTGCTTCTGTAAGGTGTTCTATCAGCCTATTCTCAGTTAGAATATCTGATATTAACCTGCCAAAGGGTATCCAATCCCTTTTTGTCCTTTCTTCTTCTCTTGTCTCCTTGACGCTGGTCCTGAGGTGATTAAACAGAAGATGAGTCAAGTTAATCTTTACCTTCTGATTAATAAAATAGATCAGAAACTGCTGATCTATGTTTATATAATCAGGAGAGCTTGTGGGCTTCCTGTGATTGAAGCACCCCAGAATAATCTTCGCCCATATTCTGTGTTGATCCTTTAAGTCTCTGATTTTGCTGCTGGGAACCCCATGGGTGAAAATATCTCTTGCAATGACAGCAGCATCTGAGCATCTTTCTGCCATGTCGATACAGCGGATGCCACCACCGTTGTATCCAATCAATCTTGCAATGTGATCCTCAGTGATCACAATCTTCTTTCCCATTATGTAGGAAGTAACTTGATGTGTTGATGAAGACGCATGAATCCAGAATTCCTTGACCAATACAGGGAACGTTGGACCCACCAACCTATCAAAGTATCTCTCCCATCCTTGTGCCCTAACTTCTTCTGTCAAATCAAATCCATTTTCTTTCAGACTGGAGAAATCAACAATCAGTTCAGACAGCACTTCCAAGTTCTTCACTGGTGTAAGGAGCGTTCTGAAGGGAATTTTGTATTGTTCAGATGAAGCCTCCTTTTGAGAACCTGCAGAAACATTGCTAGAGGTTGCCATGTTCACACTTAGGGTTTCTGAGAAAAAGTTGAGAAAAGGGTTTCTTTGAGAAGGGATGAACACACAAGTAAAAATGCAGAAAATCTTTGGATGATTGTAAGAAACGGTACAAGTTTAATGAATGATGTTAATGTGCTTAAATAGATTTCAAAATGAGTTTTGAAAATGTAAACAGTTTTAAGAAAGAGAATTAATTCATGATTACAGTTTAACTCATGATTACGTGCATTTAATGCTTGCTGATTTTGGAGGATTTGAGAAAGATATTTGAAACGGTTACCAGACATGTGTCTCAATGCACCCAATCAGTATTTTGCCTTCTCAGAAGCGTGCACGCGTGTTCTGCTTCAGAGATTTGCTGATGATTGGATGACACTTGTTTGATTTAGTGAGCAGCACGTCTATCCTTGAGCTGAAACGCTCAGATATTTAAGAATAGAATCTGATACAATCTGCATGTCTATCTTTCTGAAAGGAGATTGATCATAAGTTCACAGTAAAAAGAAAACACATTCTGAAGGTTAATATATAAAATTAAAACACTTTCACTCTGGGCAGAGTTTCATGCTGAGATGTTTCAGAATGAAATTGAACCTATCTTCAGAAAGAGGTTTAGTGAAGATATCAGCCCATTGATGGTCTGTATCAATAAATTTTAAGTTCAAAATTCCTTTCTGAATATAGTCCCTAATGAAGTGATGTTTTATTTCTATATGCTTAGCCCTAGAATGCAAAATAGGATTTTTACTTAAGCAAATGGCAGAAGTATTGTCACAGAGTATATGGATGTTACTCTCAAAAATCTGGAAGTCTTCAAGCTGACTTTTCATCCAGAGCATTTGTGTGCTGCATCCAGCTGCTGCTATGTACTCAACTTCTGCTGTTGATAGCACAATTGTGGATTGCCTTTTGCTGGACCAAGAGATCAGATTTTCTCCCAGAAAGTGGCAGCTTCCAGAAGTACTTTTACGCTCTACTCTGTCTCCAGCAAAGTCAGCATCGCAGTAGCCTACTAAGCTGTAATCACTAGATTTTCTATAAAATAAACCCAGATTAGTAGTACCTTTCAGATACTTGAAAATTCGCTTAACAGCTGTTAAGTGAGATTCTCTAGGATCTGATTGGAATCTAGCACAAATACATACGCTGAATAAGATATCAAGCCTTGAAGCCGTCAAATAAAGGAGAGAACCAATCATACCTCTGTAGACCTTCTGTTCTACCTTTTTGCTTACCTCTTCTCTTTCCAGAATGCATGTGGGATGCATTGGAATCTTTGATGGCTTACATTCTGAGAGGTCAAATTTCTTCAGAAGTTCTCTGACATATTTGCTCTGATGAATGTAAGTTCCCTCAGGATTTTGATTGATCTGAATTCCCAGAAAGAATTTCAGTTCTCCCATGAGGCTCATCTCAAATTCTGCCTGCATACACTTAGCAAATTTTCTTCCAAGAGAAGGATTAGTAGATCCAAAAATAATATCATTAACATAAATTTGACAGACTAAGATGTCATTCTTAACTGACTTACAGAATAAGGTAGTGTCCACCTTCCCTCTGGTGAATTCTTTTTCTAACAGAAAGTTACTTAGTCTTTCATACCAAGCTCTGGGAGCTTGTTTCAGACCATATAGTGACTTCTTTAGTTTGAAAACATATTCTGGATTTTTTGTACTTTCAAAACCAGGGGGTTGGTGCACATAAAACTCTTCTTTTATATAACCATTTAAGAATGCACTCTTGATATCCATCTGATACAGAGTGATGCCTTTATTAACAGCAAACGAAATTAAAAGTCTGATAGATTCTAACCTGGCAACTGGAGCAAAGGTTTCTGTATAGTTTATCCCCTCTTGCTGACTATAACCTTGTGCTACCAGTCGTGCTTTATTTCTGATAACTTCACCTTGTTCATTCAGCTTATTTTTGAACACCCATCTTGTTCCAATGACGTTGAATCCTTTTGGTCTGGGAACAAGATCCTATACGTCATTTCTGGTGAATTGATTCAGCTCTTCTTGCATTGCTAGAATCCAGTCGTTGTCCAGAAGTGCTTCATCAATAGAAGAAGGTTCATTCAGAGACACAAGTCCCATGAGGGATTCTTCAGAGTTTCTGAAGCTGGCTCTTGTTCTGATTGGATCTTCCTTTCTTCCTAAGATAGTTTATTCTGGGTGATCCAAGCTGCTTCTGGGTAGTCTTTTCTGAGGTTGATCAGCAGCTGTTGCTGGATTGTTTGCAGTTCTTATTTCAGATGTTGAAGGAGTGTCTTTGTTGAGAGATTCTGATGACTTGTCTTCAAAACCTGTAAATTCAACTTCCATACCTGCAAAAACTTCATTCTGCTTTGACTTTTTAGAGTCAAGCTTATCATCAAAACGAACACTGATTGATTCTTCCACAATCTGTGTTTCTGTATTGTATACTCTGTACCCTCTTGAGCGTTCAGAGTATCCTAACATAATACACTTCTGTGCTTTAGAGTCAAACTTGTTCAAATAATTTTTTGTATTTAACATAAAACAAGTACATCCAAATGGATGAAAATATGAAATGTTGGGCTTTCTGTTCTTCCACAATTCATATGGAGTCTTTTCCAGAATAGGTCTTATTGAGATTCTATTCTGAATGTAGCACGCTGTGTTTATTGCCTCTGCCCAGAAGATCTTAGCAACGTTTGTCTCATTGATCATGGTTCTGGCCATTTCTTGCAATGTTCTGTTCTTTCGTTCTACAACTCCATTTTGTTAGGGAGTTCTAGGACAAGAGAAATCATGCAGAATGCCTCTGTCATTAAAGAGTGACTCAAAATCTTTGTTTTCAAACTCTCCACCATGATCACTTCTGACTTTAACGATTCTAAGATCCTTTTCATTCTGAACTTGGTTACAGAAGGTAACAAACACAAAGTGTGACTCGTCCTTGTGTCTTAAGAACTTTACCCATGTCCATCTGCTATAGTCATCTACGATTACTAACCCATACTTCTTGCCACTGACTGAAGCAGTTTTAACTGGTCCAAATAGGTCAATGTGCAGAAGTTCTAATGGCTTAGAGGTAGAAACAACATTTTTAGATTTGAAAGAAGGTTTTGCAAACTTGCCTTTCTGACATGCTTCACACAGAGCATCTGAATTGAACTTCAGATTAGAAAGTCCTCTGACCAGATTGAGTTTGTTAATCTGAGATATTCTTCTCATACTAACATGCCCCAATATTCTGTGCCAGATCCATTGCTCGTTGTTAACAGACAGAAGACACTTTACATTCTGACTTTTTAGTTCAGAAAGTTTGATTTTATAAATGTTGTTTTTCCTCTTTCCATTAAATAGGATAGTCCCATCTTTCTGACTAACAGCTTTACATGATTTTTGATTAAAGATTATATCATAACCGTTATCACTTAATTGACTTATGGATAACAGATTATGCATTAATCCATCTACTAGCAGAACATTATTTATAGAGGGAAGATTTCCATTACCTACAGTTCCAGAGCCAATGATCTTTCCCCTCTGATTGCCTCCAAAGCCAACATGGCCTCCAGGCTTAAGTTCCAGGCTTTGGAACATATGCCTTCTTTCCGTCATGTGTCACGAGCAGCCAGAGTCCAGGTACCATGACTGGTGTTTCTGATTTGCTGCTAAAGATATCTGCAACATGTATTATTTTATCCTTAGGTACCCAGATTTTCTTGGGTCCTGATTTGTTAGATTTACCAAAACTCTGGTTGAATTTTGGTTTCACAGAATACTTACTACTGGTATATTTAATATCATGTGTGTGACCATACACAAAATGTGAGTTCAGAGGAGTGTGTTTAATAGTTAAATCCATGGCATTCTTTGGTGTAGGTACCTTACCTTGGTATCCTATTCCCTTTCTGCCGTTTCTGCTAACTCCATAGATCATTGAAGCCATTTTGCTTCTATCTATGCTTTTAGCAAGGAACTTCTGAAAACTATGATCATACTCCTTGATGATCTTATCAGCACTGCTGGGAGTTTCATAAATTGTTTCCTTCTGAGAGTTTTGTAAAACATTTTCTAACTTTGAAATTTTATTTTTCAGCTCAGAATTTTCCAATTTAAGACTCTCAGTCTTATCAGAGTCAGATTCAAGATTCCTTTTCAGGTTTCTGAATTTAACTCTAATCTGCTGGTATCTTTCCAGAATTTTGTTAAGGCTTTCAGCAAGTTCAGCCTTAGTAAAATTAATAGCAAAGTCAGGAAATACCTCTTCAATGTCTGATTCTGAGTCTGATTCAGAAGCTTCACTTTCTTCTGAAATGTTGGCCATGAGAGCTATGTTTGATCTCTCATCATCTGATTATGAGTCAGCTTCAGACGAGTCAGAGTCATCCCATGTAGCCATGAGACTTTTCTTCTTTTCTCTTCCAAACTTCTTTTTGGGCTTTTCCCTCTGAAGCTTTGGGCAGTCACTCTTGTAGTGTCCTTGCTCATTGCATTCATAGCAGATGATGTCCTTGGTGTTTGGCTTTCTGCTTCCTGAGGAGCCTTCAGATCTTCTGTATCCAGAGGAAGAATCTGACCTTTTGTATTTGGAAGAGGACTCATTCTGATCAGATCTTCTGGGATTCCTGAACTTCCTTTGCCTCTGCTTCCATAGTTGGTTCACTCTTCTGGAGAGGAGGGAAAGTTCATCTTCTTCTGATGAGGATCCATCAGATGTTTCTTCAACTGCCTACAAAACTTTAGACTCAGATTTTTTGTTAGATTTTAATGCTAAAGGCTTACCTTGCTTCTGAGGTTCATCAGCTTCCAGCTCTATCTCGTGACTTCTGAGGGAGCTGATAAGTTCCTCCAGAGAAATTTTGTTGAGATCTTTAGCTAGCTTTAACGCTGTAACCATTGGCCTCCACTGCTTTGGCAAGCTTCTGATGATCTTCTTGACATGATCAGCAGTAGAGTATCCTTTATCCAGAACCTTGAGACCAGCCACCAGAATTTAGAATCTTGAGAACATTGTTTCAATGGATTCACTTTCTTCCATTTTGAATGCCTCATACTTCTGAATGAGCGCAAAAGCTTTAGTTTCTTTGACCTGAACGTTGCCTTCATGCGTCATTCTGAGTGAGTCAAACATGTTTTTTGTTGTGTCTCTGTTAGAGATCTTTTCATATTCAGCGTAAGAGATGGCGCTGAGAAGAATGGTTATGGCCTTGTGGTGATTTTTGAAGTCACGGTTTTGTTGATCAGACATTACTTTCCTGTCAATCTTCTGACCGCTTGCATTCACTGGGTGTGTGTATCCATCTGTCACCATGTCCCACAGGTCAGCATCATGTGCCAGAAAGAAGCTTCCAATTCTGTCTTTCCAGTAATCAAAATTTTCTCCATCAAAGACTGGAGGTTTGCCGCTGAATCTGTCTCTGTCTTTATTGTTGTCATTGCTGGTGTGTTGATATGTTCCTGCCATTGTGTTTTTCTGATGCTGGATCTTGTACTGACACTGTTAAGTGTTTTAGCTCAGAACCAGGGGCTCTGATGCCAATTGAAGAAGTGAAAAACACAAGAAGGGTGTGTTGTACCCCAAAATTTGCCCTCCCATATTTCTCAAAACATTTCAAGAAAATTCACAAGTCCAACCCGGCGCGTTATATTCAGGTGTTCTTTCGCCAAGATATCTCTGATAACGTATTCTCAAATTCATGTTCGGCTCAAGAGTCAATTCTTTAAAGAAGGTATCCGAATGTGTGAGTTTTCTCGAAGAAATATGGTGAAAAAGTGTGCTGAAAGTGCAGTTTTTACGCGCTAAAAAATTCATAACTTGAAGATCGTGACTCGTTTTGAACCCGTTCCAGTGGCCAAAATTCCATCTTAAGATTATCTACGTTTTCATCTCTCACGGCTGGAAGCCAATTTCGATCAGAAGGTCTTCAAAAATGTGGATTTATCAAGTATTTTCGCACAGAAAATTTGTGACAGAAGTTTATCTGCGTCATGTTCAAAAAATCATAACTTGGTCGATTTTCATCGTATCGAGCTGGTTTTTGGCGCCAAAATTTCACAAATTGAGTTGGCTACATTTTCACAGAAGGTATTGAGTTCAAACGGTATTCAAAAGGCCTTCGTTTTTTGCTCAGAGTGCGTGACACGCTGAAAATCCTGAATGCTGAATATTATTTCATCTTGGCCGAAACTTCGAAAATTCATAACTCGATCAATTTTTATCGGATTGGGCTCATATTTTTACACAAGGTCACTGACTCATAAACCTACAACTTTGCTTCATAAGTCGAGACCGGATTATGCTCCGATCAATACCAGTTTTTATTGAAGAACGTGTCAGAGTCGACACTGGAGCCCAAAATAAGTTTGTCTGAGCTGAAACTTCAAAAATTCATAACTAATTCACCGTTTATCCGATTGAGCTGATTTTCAGACAGGAGTTAGTTATCGATGTCAGCTACATTTTGTTTTCACATTTCAACTTCAAAAAATGCACTTAAGTCCCTGCGATTTAGCCTGGAAAGTGACGAATTCAAGTGAATATTGGAGGCCCAATTGCATATTCAAAGCCCATTTGCTTTACCCTAATTTCTATTATATAATCACCTTCTTTTCACACAAACCAAAAAAAAGAAAAAAAGGAGAGGAGAAAAAGGAGAAAGAGGAAAAAAGAGAGAAAAAACCTTGTCACAATACTGTTAGAATATCAAATTCTTTCAAGAACCCTAAAACCTTGAAATCCTTATTACAAATCCCTCTCTCACTACAAACAAGCCATCACAGTTACAAACCAACACCTCACTACTTCTTCAGTAAGGGTAAAGCTGGCTTGATCTCCATGATCCAAAGGGCATAAAAGCATTCATGTCACTACTTTTCCAGTAAGGGTAAGGTTGATTTGATCTCCATGATCAAAAGGGTATAATCATTCAGACATGCCATATTGTGCCTAAACATTAAATTTCTTCATATATTGACTTTATTTGCATTTTATGATTTTATTTAATGTGTTCGTGAGATTCAACACTGCAGATTTAGACAGGATCCCATGCAGGTTCATTAAGGAACGTTGAGGCCAAAAGCCAAATGGCCAAAAGCCAAAAGCCAAAAGCCAAATGGCCACAGAACATTTTACACATGACACCAATACGTGGCGAGGCAGACATCCTGAGAAGATTAAGGAACGTTGAGGCCAGAACACAAATGGCCAAAAGCCAAAAGCCAAAAGCCAAATGGCCAAAGTAGAATAACTTATGCATGAAACTCAATCCAATGGCCAAAGAATGCAGACCACGGTACTCAGGAGTCAATACTTCAAAAAAACCTCCCCTTGGGCCAGACACCCCCTATGGTTTGCTCAATTGTTAATTTTTATTTGTTTTTCCTTTTTATTCTTTTAATTGTTTTTTTAATTGTTTTCTTTTAATTCCATAAAATAATTTTCATAATAAATATAAAATACAGAAAAATCAAAAAAATGTTTATTTTATGTTAATTAATTTACTTATTAAATATTTTTGTAAATAAATGTTAAATAATTAATTTAGTTAAATTAGGTTTTAAAACTTAAGTCTTTTTCTTAACAAATTAAAATATGTAGAAATTAGGGTTTTTAACTTTTCATCATCTTTTTAATAAATAATTTTTTCTTATTATTATTGTTATTAATTATTAAATATTTTTGTAAATAAACATGTACATTAAATATTTAGTAAATTAGGTTAAACTTTAACATTTTCATTAATAATTAAAAAAACTTAGAATTAGAGTTTCTTTTAATTTTAATTTTCTTTATTTCATAAATACAAAAAAACTAAAAAAACATTTCTTTCCTTTTATTAAATAATTAATTAGCTTTTTAATTTCATTTAATTTCTTTAAAGGGTCCAACGCCCTCGAACGTTCTATTTTTATTTCTTTCGCACATTTATTTTCTTTCAAATATTATGTAATTGCTCAAGCCATGTAACTCGGACATTTTATATTTCCCGCATTTTATTTCTTTACTTTCTGTCAAATCGGGTCCTGGATTTTAATTTTGGCGATGTGGACCCGCGCCTTTGTAATAGTTTAGGAATTTTATCTTTCCGCACTTTTTAACTGTTAATAAATGCATGCAAGAATGAATGGCCTTAAATAAAAACAAACGCGTAGATCACAATGACATGAACAAGACAAAAATAACTGAACATGACACACAAATCACACACCACCCCTAGGGTACGCCTCACTGTTGCCTTGCCTCGAAAGGTGATCGTCGAGTAGAGGATGTCTTAGTAAGTCCTCATGATCCGGGAACCTGGCATGAGGGTAGCTTCTAAGGTGTCTTCCCATTGCTCTGGTGATCACCATGTCCCGAACTTCGAATTGACCCGAACACCTCCAACGGTGGTGCTACCTACCTCTCAATGGTGGGATGGCACTACTTTAAAGGACATTTACACAGACAAATTCCTTAGGGTAGGTAGACGACTCTAGATACTTGCTCTAATTTCAAAAACAAATCAAAAATACTTTTCACACCGACACCTTTTCAAAAAGCTTCCGAAAGCAATTTTTCAAACACTCTTGAGGACCGATACAAGAGTCGAACTGGAATTTTCAAAGAAACTTTTTTAAAACCCACAATTGAAAAGCAAACAAACCATTTTTGAAAACACAAATGAGCAAGTATCTAAGACCCCATGGATAACCATGGATAGAAAGGGTGCTAATACCTTCCCTTTCTATAATCTACCTCCCGAACCGAGAGCAATCTCTTTAAGGAATTTTTCTGTGCTTTTGTCCTTTCCATTTGGAGAAAATAAAAGACGGTGGCGACTCTTGCTTCTGCGACATTTCGCGAACCAGCGTTAAACAGTCAGTTCCAGATCCACCGATCACAGAACTGGCGACTCTGCTGGGGATACAAACTTAAAGTGAGGTGTACCTTAGGGATAGTTCATAACTGTGTTTTCAATTGCTTTCTTTGCTTGCTTTAAATTGTGGGACTGTCTTGGGAGCTCTATAGATCCTAACCCGGATCTGGGGGATACCTTCTTAGAAAGTAGCAACAAGGCTGTGAGGGAACTGTGCGGGGTATACCGACATGGTTGAAACAGTCTGCTACGTTGATGTGGCACTTTGGTGTGTACCGGTAACCCTTGAGTTCAGTCAAGGAGAGTACGGGGCCTCCGCGTGGTGTCGTGAAGCATCAACAGACCTTAGGAACCTTAATTGAACTATCTTGGCCTCTTTAGGGTAGTGAGATAACTGACTTTGGTGCAGTCCGAGGTTGGTTGATACTCGATACTACACTCAATTGAGGGTTGCTTTCCTGGAATATTTCGGTCGCCAGTTCAGTGGCTAAATCGAAACGATGAACAATGAAAGCAATCCCGTGATATTGGGACCCTTAGAACCCGGTTACTTCTAATAGGACAGGTTGAACCCACCAACTTCAAGAGGGTAATACCCAGACCCCATGCTGGCCTAAACTCTAAGGGCTTCTCTTATGTGACTTGTGTGCCTTCGTACTTGACTACTTGCATGCTTGTTATCTGACACATGAACTTCTTGTAGGTTTTGTTTTAGTCCTTAATTGGGACCCATGACAGGGCTTACTAACTTTCTTGCAGGTTTTGTTTATAGTCCTTAATTGGGACTCATAACAAGGTTTACTAAGTCCCTTGCAGGTTTTGTTTATAGTCCTTAATAGGGACTCATAACAGGGTATACTAAGTTTCTTACAGGTTTTGGTTTGCAGTCCTTAATTAGGACTCATAACAGGGTTTACTGAGTTTCTTGCAGGTTTTGTTTTTAGTCTTTAATTGGGACTCATGACAGGTTTTACTTGAGTTTCTTGTAGGTTTCTGTTTATAGTCCTTAATAAGGGCTCATAACAGGGTTTATTCATATTACCCCATGCATCATGACATCATATCATTGCATACATCCTAACCCATTTCAAGGATCTCAAGGGCTTGTGATGCAGGTCATGATGAATCAAACATCCAGCAAGGGGCAAAGAGGATTTATTTTCCTCTAGCCAAAGTTGTCAGGGGCTATGACCCACTTGATATGGTGAGCTTTGACTCTTGAAGAAGGTTCCCTTAACCAAGGTTGTTTGGAAATCAAAACCAGACATGATGACTAAAGTCAGGGGCTATGACCCACTGGATATGGTGAGCCTTCGACCCTTGAAAAAGGACTCTCTACCAATATGAAGTTCCTTCAATCAAGCTACCGGACCCAAACTCTAACAAATTTTCTTGTTTATCCTGCGAGATCTTTGAAAACATTGCATGCATATCATACATATCATTGCATAACAGGTACCCTTGTTGCAGGTCACTTACCCTCCCTGCTGTTTATTTCAGCCATGGCTTCCCAACAAGATAACCAGGACCTGCACACTCAAGGGACTCCGTTCAAGGAGATCTTCCTAAGCCTATCCAAGGGGCAGGAAGAGTTGAGGACACTCCTCAAGGGGAATCTGATCAGAAAGAGGCATGAAGATGACAAGGACGAACAACTGAAACGTCTACAAGCTGAGGTAGACACATTGAAAACCCAGATGCTGGGGCAAAGGGCCCTTATTCAAGGTTTAGCTCAGGAGCAAGGAAAGCTGAGAGCCATGATCAGTCAGCTTCATCAAGACATGAAGCAACCAGCCCAAGTCAGGGACCCAGTCATTAATCAACTTCTAAGAAGTCAAAAGTTTGGGCCTCTCCAAGCTGCTATTACTTCACAGGTCCAACAACGACCTCGCCCAGAACAACGGGCTGATCAGAGCAAACCAGACAAGCCTAAAAGGCAGTTCACCAAGATCAACATGTCGCTGGATCAAGCACTACAACAAATGTTGAAGGCAGGGCTGATCACCTTAAGGGCTCCTCTCCGGAATCCAAACACTTCTGCTCCTAACTATCATCCCAACGATAGGTGCGCATACTATTCTGATAGCCCAGGGCATACTACGGACAACTGCTGGCCTCTCAAAAACAATATTCAAGACATGATCGACGCTGGAGAGATTCAGTTTGAAGTACTTGAGACTCCGAACATAATCACTGCTCCCTTGCCAAGTCATGGCTAGGATTGAGAAATTTTTGTTCATTCGAATGTTCAACTTGCAATTTTCTTTTGTTCAAACATTTACTCATGTTAAACATTGTTATTTCATTAATGCATCGCACATGTCTGTTCTGAAACAATATATTCGTATTCACTAAATGAAAATTATTTTCATATTTTTTCTGATGTCAACTCTTGATCTAAAACTCTAAGCCTCTTAAGGGAGGATGACGAAAACGATACCACAATCTACAGTATGCTTTTGAACAGACCCCGCTGATGAGGTACAAGCATTGTTTCAATCCCTAAACATTGGAGTTATAAGGATGATAATCCCTCGTCAACCCCTCTGAGCCAAAGAAGTAGGAGTTTTTCTTTTCGAAATTCAAAACCCTTCATCATAACCTGGGGCAGGGTAGTTCTCTCAGTTGATCCAAGGGCATAACGAATGGCACCAAAAAGATCCTTACAAAACAAATAAAGACAGTGATGGTTCAGAACAATCATAAGGACAGGCAGTCATTATAAAAAAAAAATCATAAATGAAAAGCCCATTAAGTCAAAACCCATGAAGGAGACTTACAAAATGGGGGCATCCCGCTGACTTTAATCACAAAAGAAACAGTTCAGGCAAAATTTAGGGATAGCGAAATCAAAAAGAAAGAGGTCATACAAACCCTCAACAAAAACAAAAAATGACTGCTTATTCAGAATAAATCATCAGTATCTGAACCATCGTCGGAAAATCAGAGCGAAGACTCAAACAAGGTCTAACGTATGATCAACTGAGTTTAGGTTTGGAGAACATCACGAAGAGCGGGTGGGTACAAATAAAATTTGAGCCTTTATCCTTTGTTTCTTAAACCATGAACCAGGCCACGCTACAACCCTTAAAAGTCCTAGCTGAAGCACGGGTTAGTTCGAAAGCATACTGTTACGAAAGGTATCCTGACTCCTTAAGGCTTATGGTAAATACAGAGTTGACATCATGTTTTACAAACAATCACTTGTTTTATGAAAAAAAGAATGCATTTTCAAAATCTTCAAGACAGACATAGGCTTCGCATTTTTAACATAACTTTGTTTACATATGACTTTTTGTTTGAACAGCATAGAAGTGCGCACGACGAATGCCTAATGAACAGAAGTACCTCCAATCAAGGGGCAGACATGACCATGGTCCATTATCTGGGGCAGTCCAATCAAGATTCGGAGAATCTCTCAAAGGCCAAATAGCCTGGGGCAAGTCTCCGCCTGAGTCACTTGGGGCACTCCAGCAACGAATCTTGCCTAATCAAACACTTTCTGGTGGCATGACAAAGCACTTCTAACAGGGGCAACTCCCTACGTTCTGAAAGCATGGACATAGTCGGAAAAAAAATACTACGCAAAATCAAAGACCCGCTAGGTTGACACACCTAGGCAAAAATAAGGGCTTCCCGGCGAACCAAAAGGGTTCGGGCAAAATGAAGGGATGAAATAAAAAAAATCTGTACACCCGGCAAGTCGAAAACCTGAAAAGGCGGCTTGGTCAAAAATGGGTATCCCGTTGGACTGAAAACCCGAGAGGGCGGTCCAGGCAAAAGTTAGGGATTAAAGCGTACGACTATGTCCTGTCATCTTGGCACCTGCCTACCTGAAGAAGGTTTGACCCTCAACAATTATCAGCATCCCACAGGTGCCTCCCCCATAGAAACAGGGGCAATAAAGAGTTGTCTAAGCAATCTAATCGTTCTATCCTCCAAGGTACCAAGGTGAGTTCAACCGAAGAACATAACCAGTACATCCCAATTCCCCAGAGAGTGATCTAGCAAGTCAGAGCACTCTCCCCAAGCAGAGCAATTATCAACCTTAAGGAAGTTGGGTATCCTCCCGCAGATCTCAACCTTCCCCAGCAGCATATATACATATATTCTTAACAAGAATCCCCGGCAGTCTTCGTCTAAAAGATTGTTCCCCGGCGGTATACCAAAATTCAGTGGAGTCATCTTCCCGACACAGTTCAAAACTTCCCCAGGAGAGTCCAGCCCAGTTTCCCCAGGAAAGTTGGAATCCATCTCCCCAAGCAGTAAGCTCATCCCCAGTAGATTCTGGAAGCTTATCCTCGCAGAGCACGAACGCGTCTCCCGGCTTTATTTAAAGAGTTATTTCCTTACCAGGATATAACTAGGTTATCCTCAGCCAAAAGCCACGGAAAGGTCGTCGTCAACACAATTCTTTCTTACCCCCAGCGAAGTCTATTAGCACTTCCAACACAACAATGGTATCCCCAGCAAGTTATTATCAACAATTCAATAAAGTACCTCTCTCTCCATAGAGTATTGCTTCCCAGCAAGATCGCTAGAGTACTTTTTCTCCCCGCAGAGTAATCCATTCGCCAAGTTTATTCCCCAACAGAGTTATCTTCTCCTACCGGTTGTTTACCTTGGGATTTGGTAAACAACCGCTGATCCTCCAAATGGTTACTTATTTGGTTACTCGCAGGATCGATCAGATTGATCCTAGGACATAGGTTGATTTTGAAGTTTTGATTAAATTGGATAAGGCTTTAAATAAAGAGGCTTTAAATGAAATAAAGAGGTTTCAAGTAAATTGCATGAAGAAAGGACTTGGTAAAATAAACAAGGCTTAAAGTAAAAGGCTTCGACAGGAATGTAAAGAGGAAAGCAAGTAAATTTCTGGAAAAGTAAATGACTTTGATTAATAAAATTGGTGTTTCACACATACATTTCTCAACAATTCTTTCTCACACGCTGGGTACTCGAATCTATATGAGTGACTTTGTATAGAATTGTGAACACACACGAGAACTTACATGACTACTACTATTTATACTAAAACATCCCAAGTAACCGTCGGGCAGTTACACTGCTTCGAGATGATTCCACTTGGCACGTTCTCAACGTTCGACGCTCCAGATCTTTACACGCTACACGTGGTAACTGCTGGAAACCGTTTTCCCTCCAAAAGCTTGAATTTCAAACTGCTCCACTCTGAACCATCGAACACTTTCGTCGAGAGACATCTTCGACGAGAAACTCCTTCGACGTCGAAGGCAACCAACTTCTCCCTTGGAAGAAATCTTCTAAGTACTTTGCCATCTTTCGACGGGCATTTCGACAGACTTAGCCAGTCGAAAACATCCTTCAGCTTTTAATGGCTGACATTAACAAAACAAAGGTGTCAAATTTAGGAGCCAACAAATTGCCCCCCAAGAATGCCTTATTTCGATTCTGAAAGAAAAAGGCATCCTTTGAAACGCCATTCGACACCTGTCTTTTCACGCTTAATCACAAATTAAACTTGTGCACTTTTTGTTGTTTTCTACCAACTATTGGCAATCCCAAGAAAACCATCATTTATCCGTACCTAGGACGTCACTTTCAGTACGGCGTGCAGTACCAAACGTCATTTCAGAATTTGTCATTATGACAATTCCCAAAAACGAGGACGCACGCTGCGTCCCTCCATTTCTGCAGAACGGCTAAAACAACAGGGGGCTGCCACGCGTCCCACTAACTCCTGCAATAATTAAATGGCATTTAATGTCCTCGGTTTTGGGGATTTTCCCCCACTACTATAAATAGCAGTAAGTACCCCATTGTGGGACTTTTTACGCCATCTAGCTTTCAAACTTCTCTGTTTTCATACAACTTGTCATCTTTGCAAAAAACATTTCCTCCTTCACTTCGTCTTCAACCTCAACACTAACAATGGCATCTGCTTCCAATGCTCCTGGCGCTACTGTACCATCTGAAAACGCTAAGCCTAAGATTTTCGTCACTGCTCCAGTAGTAACTTCTACAGGCAAACGAAGGGTTCCTGAACCCTTGGACATCGCCGTTCGCGATGCCTACTCACGCCATCTTATGATCCCGGTTGGATACTCCAACCAGATCTTTGCTATGTCTGGCCCCATGTATCCAAGTATCTCTGAGGCTATGAAGATCAAGAGCTATTTCCCGGTAGTCGAGAAACTCAAACCGGTTGCATGCGCCAAGAAAGACGCAGAAGACAATGAAGACCCTGCACATGAAAAAATCGACCTCCGCTTCTTCAACAGAGGTGTTAGGGCCTTTAGGTCTGGCCCTAGCCTTACCCCTGATTACGTTGCTTGGCTAGAAAAGATAGAGAAGCACCAAACTTCGATCTGGAAGGATATGGGGATCTTCGACCTGGTGATGCTGTCGAAGACAGGTTTGAACTATTCTCCGGAGATGCTGATAGCTTCTCTGTTGTTCTGGGACTACTCCCACTTTACTTTCCATCTTCCCTGTGGGATGCTAACCCCCACACTCTTCGATGTGGCCGCTATTACTGGCCTTCGACCCACCGGGGACTACTTCGATCCGGAGGAGATGTCGGAAGATCAAATTGGCTTCTCTGACACCAAACCAACATACACCACTTTCATCAACCATTATCACGACAGGTTGACAGATGCTGTGTCGGATGTCGAACACATAGCGTTTCTAGCCCTATGGCTGACTCGCTTTGTATTTTGCTCGAAGTCTTTACAGGTGACCAAAAAGATGGTCACTCTCGCTACTCAACTGCATCATCGCCAAAACATCTGTTTGGCAGAACTGATCCTGGCTAGCCTCTATGATTCGATCAGCAATGGGGCAACTCTTCTAAAAATTATCGAGAACAGGGCATGCTTGCTACTTGCTGGGCCTTTTTGGCTGCTCCAACTGTGGCTCAATGCCACTTTTGAATCTTTCTTGCCTAAGAAGGTTCAGATAAATGAGCAGGCTCCAGAGATAGCGAACAGACGCGTCGAAGGAACCAGGCTGGCTCTGTTGACACCTATGGAAGATGGACTGGAGTTTCAGCAAACCTTCACCAACTTCGTTCTGATGTTTGCTCGAAGGAAAGAGTTTGTTTCAACTATGGCTCCATTTGCTCGACGGAAGGTAGGCCCAGCATGGTTCACAAGGCCACATCCAAGGACGTCGAGTGGTCCTAATGTTGACGAACATACAATACTATGGGAGGCGTTCCTCACACCAAGGATCATGCCTCTTCGATTCAGGAGCTCTAAGACTCACTTGAGTCTGATTGCATACCAACCAAACCTGGTATCTCGCCAGTTTGGTATTATCCAAACCCTACCTTCTCCGATTTTTCCACGAGAGAAGTCAATGTTGTACTTCTGCAATGATTACACCGAAGAAGCTGCCATCAAGCATATCGGAAGATATGCTGGTCGAACAGTTCTCTCGTTGTTTGACTACCAGCTCAATTTTCTTTGCTCGCCATCCTTCGAGGAGTGGTGGAAAAGCTATTATGCTGAGGAGTTCTTCGACGAGAAGGACTTCATGGATGAGCTTCAGAAATCTTTTGTCCTTGTGTTGGACAAAATAAGGAAATGTAAGTTCATCCTTTCACATTACTTTGTTTTTTTTTTCGACTGCTAGCCTGTTAACTTTTATTTGCTTTCAGTTGTTCGAATGCCTGTAGCCAAGAAGGCTACAGAAGGCCAACAGGGAGGAGGCCCTTCAACAAAACCTCCACCGCCGACGAAGACTTCAGCGCCGGCGAAGACCACAAGCAACCAACAGGGGGAAGGCTCTTCGAAGAAGCCTTCTATATCGGTAACCAGACTTTTCATTATTTCCTCCTGGCTTTCGATTTTTGACTTTCGATGCAATTATTAAATCGAATTCCCATTGGTTTTCTAGGCACCTTCGCCCAAGAAACGGCCAGCACTGGTGGTCGAATCTGGGAGCGATGAAGAAAGTGATTCTCCTCCTGCCCCTCTAAAGAGGTGAAAGTTGACGAAGGATGCTTCTGTTCCTGTTCCTGCTCCTGAAGGTCGAACCATCAGAATAAAGGTTGCTGGGAGAAAGCCTAGGCCACCTCCAGTGATCATTGAGGAGCCAACGGAGGAGGAACTAAACGTTCTTCTTAACAAGCCTGTCGAAAGCGACAATTCCAGCCCTGGGGCTGAAGCTAATTTACAGGTAATCTCTTAGTCCCCTTTATAAATTAGGTATAGATACCCATATTCGATTGTGTCTCTTTCGATCTCTGAAGATTTGTCTTCTTTCCTTTTTCAGGACACCACTGAAAGTTCTCCGCCAAGGACCTCTGAAACGCTGGAGTCTGCTGAACTCAGCAGGCCACAAGAAAAAGGCTTGGGAAATGACGAAGCCCATACTGAAAATGAGGCCAATGCTAAAACGGTAGAAAAACCAGCGGAGGAACCTCAGACGGAGGAACAACAGCCAGAAGCGGTTCAGGTGGTGAATCTGTCAGAAGAGAATCATGAAGAAAGGGACCAAGGCAATGCTGGCGAAGAAAATCAAGGTGCTGCTGGCGAAGAGAACCAAGGTGACGCTAGCGAAGAGCACCAAGGTGACGCTAGCGAAGAGCACGCTAACGAAGAGCACCAAGGTGACGCTGGTACTGCCCCAGTCCGAGTCGAAGAGTAACAAGTCGAGGCACCTAACACTCAACAGCCTCAAACCCAAGACAATGCTGTTGCAAGGGTTACCTCAACGAAGCACAGGTCAAAAGAGGACTTAGAACTCTTGAAACAAACTGACCCTGTTAGCTATCTCAACGCAATCATCGAGAGCAAGAGTTCGTCTGATGCTAGTCAGGAGATTCCTACCCTGTCGAGGAAGTCTACTGAAACCTCTCCTCTCGATGACGCTTTGGCGAAGGTTAAGGCCCAGTTCTTCAAGAAGGACTTGATGAAGGCTTTAGAGGGGGACCCCACTGCTCCATCATACTTGAAGGATGTCTTGAATGATGTCGACTTGTTAGATGTAGCCCCAGAAGTCTCAGGCTTGATCATGGAGTTACACTCTATGATTGATCAAGTCTCAGCAGATTACAGGCGCCAAAGGGGGTTTAACAGTCAGCTTGAGGTGTTGTATGGCAAAAGCTCCTCTGCGTGGACTGCTGTCTCGGATACGACTTCTCGAATTGCGGAGTTGTCGAAACAAAAAGCATCTACGCAGGAAGAAGTCGATGCCATTGATCGAGAGAATGCTTCCTTCCGGGCACAAATCGCAGAGATAGAAGCGAAGATAAATGCCAACACTATACGCAAGGAGGAACTTCTTTCGACAATCTCAGACACCGAGAGCCAAACTGAAATCAAACAAGGCCTGGAATTCGCTGAGAGGGCCCAAGGCTTCGACGCTCAGATTGCCAAACTAGTGCAGGAGAACGCCTGGTGCAAGAAAAGGTTGGAGCTGCAGCAAGCCAAGTACCTTCGACTCAAGGACTCTATTCCCTTTTGATTGATTCTCTTTTGTAACCATATTTTGTAATCTATATTCGACAACATTGCCATCTTGGCTGAGATTTATAAAATTTCCATTTTGGCATTTTTATGGTTAATTTAGTCTTGTTCTTTTATTATTTTATTTTTATCTCTTGAAGTGTAGGTTTGTATTTTTTCAAATATTTACCATTTACTCCCAAGAGCCTTTTATCTCCACCTAACTCTTCGACTTCATAGGCTCCACCAGAAAAAGTTTGGATAACTCTGAAGGGTCCTTCCCATTTGGGTGACCATTTCCCCATGCTTCGATCCCTTCGATCCATGGGAAGAATTACCTTCCAAACTAGTTCTTCAGGCAAAAATACCTTAGGTTTTACCTTTTTATTATAAGAGTCTTCTACTCTTTTCTTCTGAAGCCTGAGTAGGTCGAGAGCGCGTAATCTCTCTTCGTCTAAATCCACCAGTTCGTCTAACATCATGTTCCAATAGACTTCAGAAGGAATATCATAATGCCTCTGAACCCTTGCAGATTGAAGACAAATTTCTGCTGGCAACACTACATCATGGCCAAAAGTTAGCCTATACGGTGTTGTACCAGTGGCTTCTTTTGGGGACGTTCGACAAGCCCACAGAATCTGGTCTAACGTCTTATGCCAATTCTTTGGTTTCTTCCCCACATGTTTCTTTATCAAGCCAATCACCACCTTGTTGGCTGCTTCGACTTGACCATTCGCCTGTGCATAATAAGGCGTGGATGTTAGGAGTTTGAAACCTGTTTCCTGAGCAAATTCTTGCATCTTTCGACCAGTAAAAACTGATCCTTGATCAGTTGTTATTGTCTCAGGAATTCCATACCTAAAGATAATGTTCTTTTGAATAAATTCAATGACATTTTCCTGGTCTACATTGACTAAAGGGATAGCTTCGATCCACTTAGTAAAGTAATCAATGCCTACCAGTATGTATTTCTGACTCTTTGATGATGCTGGTCGAATCTCTCCAATGAGGTCCAACGCCCATCCTCTAAAAGGCCAAGGCTTCACTATCGAGTGAAGTTCGCTTGCTGGTACATGTTGGATGCCTGTATGGACTTGACACTCCTGACAACCCTTGGCGAACTCAACACAATCTTTCAGCATAGTGGGCCAATATAGTCCTTGTCGAAACAACAACCATTTCATCTTATGGCCTGCTTGGTGAGCCCCACATGCCCCAGCATGCGTAGTCGAAAGGGCTACGTATGCCTCAGTTTCATTTAAGCATTTTAGCAATACCCCTTCAGGCGTTTTCTTGAATAACTCATTACCCATGAGTACATAACTCAACGCCCTGTACTTTGTTTTTCGTTCTGTCGAAGCTCCTGGATTTTGAAGATAGTCCACAATGGGTTTCCTCCAATCTTGCTCTGACAAATTATCAATGAACGAAATCTCGAAGTTACTGTGATCAGCATATCCTAGTCTCGTCGATTCCAAGTCTGATGGTGATAGACAAGTTGCTTTTATCTTTTCTCGAACTTCGATTGCTCTTTGTAATCTCGTTTTTGAAATCTTATACCCAGATGCAATTTGTGCCAAGTCATTGGCTATTTGATTTTCGACTCTGGGTATGTGTCGAATATTGATCGTTTCAAATTTTTTCAATAAACGATTTGCTATCACAAAGTACATAATGAGATTCTCTCTTATGCATTTATATTCCTTTGTGACTTGCTTAATGACTAACTCTGAGTCTCCCATGATTTCGACTCGAGTTGCCCCCAATTCCAACAATATCTCAAGGCCAGTAATTAGAGCTTCATACTCAGCCTCATTGTTCGAACAAGAACCTGATATTTTGTACTTGAATGTTGTTGGAATTTTATCTGGAGAAATAATCAAGACTCCTACCCCTGTTCCATCTTTATGGCTGGAACCATCGAAGTAGAATTTCCAAGGCTCTATCTCCACATAATTAATATCCTCGACTTGAATTGAGTGGTCGACTATGAAGTCTGCAACCACTTGTCCTTTTACTGCCTTAAGAGGCATAAAGGTCAAGGAGTATTCAGTTAATGCTAATGCCCACTTGCCAATTCGACTGTGCAAGATAGGTTTCGACAACATATACTTGAAAACATCAAAATGAGACGAAACATACACATCAACTGGTTTTATATACTGCTTGAGTTTTGTACAAGAGAAATACAGACATAGACACAATTTTTCAACTTCACTATATCTAGTTTCTGCATCGTTCAAAACTCTACTGAGATAATAAATGGGTCTTTCGACTCCATTCTCATCCTCTTGGGCTAACATGCTTCCTAGAGTTTTGTCGGATGCAGCTATGTACAATCTCATACTCCTATTGCTACAAGGAGGCACCAGAATAGGTGGCTTAGTGAGGTACCCTTTGATTTTGTCGAAGGCTTCTTGTTGCTCTTGCCCCCATTCGAACCCCTCTTTATTCAGTCGCAGTAAGGGTGAAAAGGCCTGAGCTTTCCCACTTAGATTAGATATAAACCTCCTTAAAAAGTTTATCTTGCCTAAGAGAGATTGCAATTCCTTCTTATTCGACGGCGCTTTCTCTTCCAACATTGCCTTCGTCTTGTTCTGGTTGATTTCGATTCCTTTCTTGTGGACAACGAAGCCCAAGAAATCTCCAGCTTTCACACAGAACGCACACTTCAAAGGGTTCATCTTCAGACCATGTTCTCTCATTCTTTCGAATGATTGTCGAAGGTGGTCAATATGATTCTTCCTGGAAACAGATTTTATAACAATGTCATCAATATATACTTGCATAAAAGTGTTAATAAAATCATGGAAGATAGTATTCATTGCTCGCTGGTACGTTGCCCCAGCGTTTTTTAGGCCAAAAGGCATCACTACCCATTCGTAAGTGCCTAAGGCCCCAGGGCATCGAAAAGCTGTTTTCGACACATCCTCTTCAGCAATGAATATTTGATTATATCCTGAATAACCATCGAGCATACTCAGGTATTCATAGCCAGCGGCAGAATCGACTAGCATTTCCGCCACAGGCATAGGATATTCATCTTTGGGTGTAGCAGCATTCAAATCTCTGAAATCTATGCATACCCTTAACGTACCATTTCTCTTAATTACTGGCACAATGTTTGCAATCCATTCGACATACCTTGTAACACGGATGAATTTGCATTTCAGAAGTCATTCGACCTCCGTTTTGATCTTCGATAGTATTTCTGGAGCGAAGCGCCTTGGATTTTGCTTGATTGGCTTCTTCCCAAGTTTGATTGGCAACTGAAGTTCTACCAATCCTCTGTCGAGACCAGGCATTTCGTCATAATCCCATGCAAAACAGTCTTTAAACTCTTTCAGCAATTGGATTATTTCCAACCTAAGTTCTGGATCGATTTTGGCGCTGATGTAAGTTGGCCTTTTCTCTGATCCTTCGCCTAAGTTGATTTCTTCTAAAGGGTCTTGCGCTAACATTTTAATGTTGTTCGCCAAGGGGTCCTTTTCGAAGCCCAAAGGCTCATCGTCATAGATGGCGTCGAGCCTCTGTTCTTGCATTTCTTCTGGCATGATATCAGGAGGTTTTGGATCGAAATCCTTTCCTGGACCTACAACAGATAACTGTTGATCATTGGCCTGTGTGGCCATGTACTTTACTTCGGCTTCGAGAGCCGTTATCATCTTGGTTTCGGCTACATAAGCCGAAATTCGCTTCAAAGATTGCGACTTAGTCATTATCACTGAATTCGCTTCCCCAACCAGTTGGTTGGATATCAGTTAACCCACTGAAGTCTATGTGGGACAAGTCTTCTCTGTCCCATTGGAAACCATGCTCAGGATGCAGGTATAGGGAACAAAAGGTGTTTGGCGCTGGCGCCATGTCGAAGTCAGGTGTTGGACATGGCCCTATGTGAGCCAAGTTCTTGTCGAAATCTGCCAAACCCAGGTGATTCACTTCGCCAAGGTAATAGCTTTGATCTGCCTCTATGTTTTCGACCATCCCATCTGGACGCCATAGTAGCAGCCTTTGGTGCATCGATGAAGGCACAACGCCAACACCATGAATCCATTCACGGCCCAACAAAAGATTGTAGTTAGGTTTGGCCGATATGAACATAAACATCGTTGGTCGAAGGATCGACCCTACTTTGATATCTAGCTGGATCACTCCCATAGTGGTCCCTATGCCGCCCTCATAGTTCGACAGGACCATGTTGTGAGGCTTAATGTCCTCATCCCTTTTACCAATTTTCCTTAGCATAGAGTGAGGAATAATGTTGATGGTTGCCCCACAATCCACCAATATTTTATTCACAGTAGTTTCTTCGAGTTTAGCCCTTATGAATAGAGGCTTGAGGTGATTTTTCATCGCCTCTGTAGGTGGCTCGAAGAAGCCATTTTGTTCCTCAGTAGTGCCATTGTCCATGACAAAATAGCACACTGGCCTATGTTTGGCCATTTCTTGCTCCACTTCCCAGTCACTTGCTTCGACTTCTACCTGTCGATTGAATTCTCTGGGCAGCACTGAAACTATATTCACCATTATGTCCAAAGTATCATCAGACTCAGCATCGTCTTCGTCTTCGACTTCACTTTGGTTAGGCCAAACTAGCCTGTTGGTCACTGGCTCTCTTTCTAGAGGTTTCCTTTGCTTCCTTTGAGGAACGTTCGAACTGGTTTCTGCCTTCGGTTCGTTGGCAGCCTCCCTTTCAACTTTTCATCTCCTTTGATATCTCCTCCATTGAGATCGAGACATGGGATTTTTACCCTTGTAGTTGCTGGACACTTGTGCAACCTTAGGTGCAGCAACTTCAGGCTCTTTCTTTTGAGTCAAAGAGGAACCTCTTGGCACATCGAAGGAATGCCATTTCTCCTCACTTGGCCTTTTCCGACTAGAGGTTTTGTACCAAGTATCTACTGGCACATTTGTTGGAGGCCTAAAAGTCAATTGCCACTTTTCTTGGTTAGAACCTCTTTGGGAGGCTTTTCTGGGATCATGTCGAAGGTCAACATTCTCCCTTCTCTTATTCGCTGCTCTTACGCCTTGAATGTGCTCAGCAGCTTTTTTATCAAAGATCGAACTGCATCTTGGACACAGCATCACCTCTGATTTCTTTTTCTGGCATCTTTGTAGAAAATCTGCCAAGTTTTCATTTTCCCGAGGAAAGCAGTCTTATTAGCTTGTTCTTGCCTCATGGCCTCTTCTGATGCTTTTGGGTCAGAAAGTTCGACCATGTTGATATTCATTGTATCTTTGTTAGCAAGAGTTAACTGCTTCATTTGTATCTCCAGATTCTCCGTCTGGCCTTGAACGGTGGCCAAGTGGGAACTGGGTTTTGATCCAGTTTTTTGTGCTTCAGCGGTCTCCGACTTCGGGTTTTCGACCGCTTTCTGGACAGCTTCAATTGTCTTCCTGGATAAATTTCCAGAAAAACTGCCGAAGATAGGCATGTTGATGTGGTCCTTTGAGACTTCGACCATGGTAATTCCTGGCTTCTTCGACTGGATCCTGGTTGCCTCTATCACGTTCACCTCAGAGGGTTCAGCATAGTGGGCTTCAGCCTACAATGGATTGGAGTCGACAACCATGGGGGATTTGTCAGCAAACTTCAATCTCCCTTCTTCGATAGCGTCTTGCACAAGATTCCTGAAAAGAAAACATTGAGAAGTTTTATGGCCCAAAAAATTATGATATTTGCAAAAACCTCTCTTCTTTCTTTGATCAAGAGGAGGCACTTTTACCCCTGGGGGTACTATCATTTGGCCATCTTTAACTAGCAAGTCGAATATTTCATCACATTTTGTGATGTCAAAACTATAAGTCTTTTTTGGGAACCTATCGTTGGTCCTTTCTGGACCACTGGGGTTTTTTCCATTTGAGGGGACTAACAGTTTACAAGAGTATGGTGGCCCTTGTTTCAGTTCTGCTAAATCGACTTCTCCTTCTTCGACAGTTAAAGTATCGTCGAAGGATTCTAGATCTTCGTCATCCATCTCAACGTACGCTATCCTCTCTCTCTTATGAGTTTTCGTTGCCTTAGCTTTTTCAGCTTTGAGGCGTTCTACCTGTCGAACTCTATCGGCCAGTTGGGCCATGTCTCTTAGGTACTGGGTGTCTAGCTTCTTCCTGATGGAATAATCTAAACCGCCTGCGGCTATTTCGACCAACTCATGTTCTGGCACTTGTGTAAAACATCTCGCCTTGAGCAACCTAAACCTATTTAGATATTCATCTATAGGTTCAGTGAAACGTCTCTTCACACTGGCCAGTTCTTTCAGGCTTATCTTGGTTTGCCCCATGTAGAATTGTTCATGGAACAATCTTTCCAACTGGGTCCAATGATGGATCGAATTGGGTGGGAGAGTTGTAAACCAAGTAAAAGCGTTCTTTGTTAAAGAACTTGGGAAGTACTTGATCCTTAGGTTCTCGTTATTCGAAATGTCACCCGCTTCGATCAAATATCTCGCCACATGCTCGACAGTAGATTCTGTCGTGTCCCCAGAGAACTTAGTAAATTTGGGGACTTTGCATCTAGGAGGTAAGTTCGTTTGTAACACGTATTCCGACAATGGAGATGTAAAGTTGGGCCTTCGAAAGCCCATGTTCATCCCATTCTGAGTCATGATCCTTTCAATCATGGTTGCCAGATTGTTTTCCAAACCCATGTTTTGGTATTGGATATGCTGAACCACTTCGTCAGCATTTTGGTTTCTGTTAACTAACCTTACCTCTGGGGTTATTACCCTAGGTTCCTCGACAAGTTGTTCCAATCGTGCCCTAAGGTTTTCTTTGACAGGCTGTTGAGCCTGGTTAATGGTGGTTTCTTCCTCTAAAAATATCCCCTGGTTTCCCCTTATTTGCGCCCTTTGGGGCTGTCGAATCGGTTGGGGTACTCCAAAAAAATCAGCCAAGCGCGTCATTTGCGCTGTCATTTGCTGATTCGATTGAGTAGTGTTTTGTATTAGAGGGTTTAGCACTGTACTCAAAGTTTGTGCCAACATTTGCACCATATCATGGTTTCTTTCGTCCATTTGTTGCCTCAAGACTGCTGTCGAGGCATTTGTAAGGCCGTGGGCTACTTGGGACGTTCCTCCTAAGAGTTGGGTCCTATTTCTATTCGCCATGCCTACTCCAGAGCCTTGGAGTGGCGAAGAGGCACTCACTAAAGGGTCTGAAAAAGTGGACGCAACATTCGTCAGGCTTGCCACTTCAGAAGTTGGCATACCATAGAATGGAATAAATCCTGGGGGAACCAAAGGCCTTGTGCCTAAATTTCCCCTTGGTGGGGGAGTTCCCAAAGGCATCCTGGGTCCTGTTAACGAAGGTATTAGCCCCGTGGTTGTGACCGATACTGCTGGTGTCGAACCAACATTTGTCGCTTCACTTACGGTCGTACTAACCGTTGCTCCCACATTCGTTTGTGGGATTTCGTTATTGTTTGGCGGATTCGCCATCTCTTCCCTTCTTCTGGAAGTATTGTTATCGTTAGTGTATATTCTACCACTTCTCAATAACATACAACTCGAAAAGATGAGATTATTTTCAACAATCAACACACAGTCCCACTAGGTGTGCCAATTTGTTTACCTTGGGATTTGGTAAACAACCGCTGATCCTCCAAATGGTTACTTATTTGGTTACTCGCAGGATCGATCAGATTGATCCTAGGACATAGGTTGATTTTGAAGTTTTGATTAAATTGGATAAGGCTTTAAATAAAGAGGCTTTAAATGAAATAAAGAGGTTTCAAGTAAATTGCATGAAGAAAGGACTTGGTAAAATAAACAAGGCTTAAAGTAAAAGGCTTCGACAGGAATGCAAAGAGGAAAGCAAGTAAATTTCTGGAAAAGTAAATGACTTTGATTAATAAAATTGGTGTTTCACACATACATTTCTCAACAATTCTTTCTCACACGCTGGGTACTCGAATCTATATGAGTGACTTTGTATAGAATTGTGAACACACACGAGAACTTACATGACTACTACTATTTATACTAAAACATCCCAAGTAACCGTCGGGCAGTTACACTGCTTCGAGATGATTCCACTTGGCACGTTCTCAACGTTCGACGCTCCAGATCTTTACACGCTACACGTGGTAACTGCTGGAAACCGTTTTCCCTCCAAAAGCTTGAATTTCAAACTGCTCCACTCTGAACCATCAAACACTTTCGTCGAGAGACATCTTCGACGAGAAACTCCTTCGACGTCGAAGGAAACCAACTTCTCCCTTGGAAGAAATCTTCTAAGTACTTTGCCATCTTTCGACGGGCATTTCGACAGACTTAGCCAGTCGAAAACATCCTTCAGCTTTTAATGGCTGACATTAACAAAACAAAGGTGTCGAATTTAGGAGCCAACACCGGTATTCTTGCAACCAACATCCCTAGCGGAAGCAAAATCCATTCTTCAACATCAGCCCAGGAGTGACTTCTCGGCACCCGTCAAGGATTTACTTTCCTAGACGAAAACATACATTCCAAAACATCACATTCTCATACATTATAGCATGCATATACGCATCATATCTTAAATCTCATTTATGTGGAGAACATCATTACTTGATCCATATCATGCATTGCATATGACTGACCTTTACCTTTCAGGAAAGATTCAATTAAGTTCTCAAGCTACACTCCAAAGACCTTGTCTGGTTCAGTTAAATCGACTCCAAAGATTTTCCTGTTTCTTATCCAGTCAAAGGCGTTCTCTGGTCTAGTTAAACCGACTCCTAAAGGTTTTTCTTTTGAAGACTCAGTTGAAGACTCCAAAGACCTTGTCTGGTTCAGTTAAATCGACTCCAAAGATTTTCCTGGTTATATCCAGTCAAAGGCGTTCTCTGGTCTAGTTAAACCGACTCCTAAAGGTTTTTCTTTTGAAGACTCAGTTGAAGACTCCAAAGACCTTGTCTGGTTCAGTTAAATCGACTCCAAAGATTTTCCTGGTTATTATCCAGTCAAAGGCGTTCTCTGGTCTAGTTAAACCGACTCCTAAAGGTTTTTCTTTTGAAGACTCAGTTGAAGACTCCAAAGACCTTGTCTGGTTCAGTTAAATCAACTCCAAAGATTTTCCTGGTTATTATCCAGTCAAAGGCGTTCTCTGGTCTAGTTAAACCGACTCCTAAAGGTTTTTCTTTTGAAGACTCAGTTGAAGACTCCAAAGACCTTGTCTGGTTCAGTTAAATCGACTCCAAAGATTTTCCTGGTTATTATCCAGTCAAAGGCGTTCTCTGGTCTAGTTAAACCGACTCCTAAAGGTTTTTCTTTTAAAGACTCAGTTGACGACTCCAAAGACCTTGTCTGGTTCAGTTAAATCGACTCCAAAGATTTTCCTGGTTATTATCCAGTCAAAGGCGTTCTCTGGTCTAGTTAAACCGACTCCTAAAGGTTTTTCTTTTGAAGACTCAGTTGAAGACTCCAAAGACCTTGTCTGGTTCAGTTAAATCGACTCCAAAGATTTTCCTGGTTATTATCCAGTCAAAGGCGTTCCCTGGTCTAGTTAAACCGACTCCTAAAGGTTTTTCTTTTGAAGACTCAGTTGAAGACTCCAAAGACCTTGTCTGGTTCAGTCAGATCGACTCCAAAGATCTCCCTGTCTCTTATCCAGTCAAAGGCGTTCTCTGGTCTAGTTAAACCGACTCCTAAAGGTTTTTCTTTTGAAGACTCAATTGAAGACTCCAAAGACCTTGTCTGGTTCAGTCAGATCGACTCCAAAGATCTCCCTGTCTCTTATCCAGTCAAAGGCATTCTCTGGTCTAGTTAAACCGACTCCTAAAGGTTTTTCTTTTGAAGACTCAGTTGAAGACTCCAAAGACCTTGTCTGGTTCAGTCAGATCGACTTCAAAGATCTCCCTGTCTCTTATCCAGTCAAAGGCGTTCTCTGGTCTAGTTAAACCGACTCCTAAAGGTTTTTCTTTTGAAGACTCAGTTGAAGACTCCAAAGACCTTGTCTGGTTCAGTCAGATCGACTCCAAAGATCTCCCTGTCTCTTATCCAGTTGAAGACATTCAAGACCTAGACCGGTTCAGTTAATCGACTCCAAAGATTTCTTATCTAGTCCAAGGCCTTCTCTAGTCCAGCTAAATCGATCCCAAACAGATTTTTCTGATGAAGACTCAGTAGAAGTTATCACAGGTTTTTCTCAATGATTGCTTTTGAGATTATAATTTCCTATGGTTCTCTCCCCGATCCTGCGGAGACGATAATTCCATTCCAGGTTTTTCTCAATGTTTGCTTTTGAGATTATAATTGCCTATGGTTCTCTCCCCGATTCTGCGGAGGTGGTAATCCCAGATTTCGCTCAATGATTGCTGTTGAAGTGAAGTTATCCAAGGTTCTCTCAATGTTTGCTGTTGAGGTGGTAATCTCCTATGGTTCTCTCCCCGATCCTGCGGAGGTGGTAATCCCAGATTTCGCTCAATGATTGCTGTTGAAGTGAAGTTATCCAAGATTCTCTCAATGTTTGCTGTTGAGGTTGTAGTCGCCTGTGGTTCTCTCCCCGATACTGCGGAGGTAGTAATCGTCCCCAGATTCTCTCAATGATACTGTTGAGGTAGTAATCGTCCAAGGTTCTCTCACCATTCCTGTTGAGGTAGTAACCATCCCTGGTTCATTCATCACCTTTTGAAGATCCAGATCCAGCTCCTGTAACCAGTCAGGACACATCTATACAAAGCATCTGAAGACCAGCTCCTGCAACATGTCAGGTAATCATTTTCTTTTGCAGGTACGCAAGTTCTCGCTAAGGAATCTCTTACGCGATCAACACCCAGATGGCATCTATAAGCCCATCCACCTACCCATCATCTCTTAGCATGGCATCTATAAGCCCATCATCCTATCCATCAATCTCTAAATGGCATCTATAAGCCCATTCCCCCGTCACACTACTATGTGAGCGCAAATTTCTGGGTACTCTAGTGTTCAATCATCTTCCACCTTCGGATTACGAAAGGCACGTCAGCCAATCTGCATCCTCAGGTCTAAGAAGATTGAACAGGGGCAACTGTTGTACCCCAAAATTTGCCCTCCCATATTTCTCAAAACATTTCAAGAAAATTCACAAGTCCAACCCGGCGCGTTATATTCAGGTGTTCTTTCTCCAAGATATCTCTGATAACGTATTCTCAAATTCAGGTTCGGCTCAAGAGTCAATTCTTTAAAGAAGGTATCCGAATGTGTGAGTTTTCTCGAAGAAATGTGGTGAAAAAGTGTGTTGAAAGTGCAGTTTTTACGCGCTAAAAAATTCATAACTTGAAGATCGTGACTCGTTTTGAACCCGTTCCGGTGGCCAAAATTCCGTCTTGAGATTATCTACGTTTTCATCTCTCACGGCTGGAAGCCAATTTCGATCAGAAGGTCTTCAAAAATGTGGATTTATCAAGTAATTTCGCACAGAAAATTTGTGACAGAAGTTTATCTGCGTCATGTTCAAAAAATCATAACTTGGTCGATTTTCATCGTATCGAGCTGGTTCTGGCGCCAAAATTTCACAAATTGAGTTGGCTACATTTTCACAGAAGGTATTGAGTTCAAACGGTATTCAAAAGGCCTTCGTTGTTTGCTCAGAGTGCGTGACACGCTGAAAATCCTGAATGCTGAATATTATTTCATCTTGGCCGAAACTTCGGAAATTCATAACTCGGTCAATTTTGAAAGGGTGAAAAACACAAGAAGGGGGGGTTGAATTGAAAAACTGGAAACTTAAAGCAATTGACAAGATATTTTTATCCTGGTTCGTTTGATCTCAAACTACTCCAGTCCACCCGTCAAGGTGATTTCGCCTCTCTCCAACGAGGTCTTAATTCACTATATTCAACTGAATACAAATCTGCTTTAACAACTGCTAAAGCCTTCTTGATTCAAACCACAATCCGGTTTGTCAAGGCAACACTTTCTTACAAAGGTATAAAATAATGTGTGTGAATGTTTTCTACAAAACTATATCACAACTGTGATGTATACACAAATTAAGCTTAGAAACTTAGAATGCTAAACACTAATGGAGTATCAGAGTTTGTTGGTTTAGCAAAACTGGTAGATGAAGATTATTGATCAGCTTTGTGCGTGTAGAGAGTTTGGAAGCATTAGCCATGATAATCTTCGAAGCTTGGTTTATATAGCACTTGAGAAGATGAACGTTGATGCAAATATTCTTGATTCAATGCTAATAACAAGCTTTCCTTTTTGAGCAGATCTTGTCTAGAATGATGCCGTTGGAATTAATTAGCGTTCAATGCACAGTACCGTTGCTTCTTCAATGCACGTTCTGGCTTGGCTCATTCTGATTCTGCTTCGCTGCTGATGAACTGTTGATTATGTATCAGAGTGTTTACGCGCAGTTCTGTTCATCAAGCTTCAGCATGTGCGTGAGTTGATCATCTGGTCTTCACGTTCTGATTCAGCAACTTCTGATGCTGGTGTATCAAATCAAGTTCTGATGCTGAATAAGTGATCTTGCTTATTTTAATCAGCATATCTGCAAGTCAGAGCATAGTATTTTTAGGCAGCATATAATTCAATCATGAAACATTTAAATACTATATCTTTTCACTTTGTTATCATCAAAACTTAAATATAGGGTACTAGATTCAAACATTGTTCTAACAATCTCCCCCTTTTTGATGATGACAAAAACTAGATATTTTAAATAAATAATAACGTGAAAAGGTATCTAGGAAATGTTTCAGAGTTAAGAAGTAAAGAGAAATCAGAGTTTAAGAGATACTCCCCCTGAGTTTGTTACTTCCCTTTGATATGCGTGTTCTTCAGGATCAGATCTTTTTCTATCTTTGAACATCAGAATATAGGTCTTTGACTTATCAGAGAGCAGAGCTTCAGAGCTTTTCCTGTCAGAGCTTTGCTTCGGATCAGAGTGTTAGGACGATCAGAGCTTCATATATCAGAACTTCATATTTGATCAGAGAAACATGAGCTTCTACATTTTGATCAGAGCATCTAGCTTCTAGTCTTCATGAGCTTCCTTGTGCCTGTAGACTTAAAAACAAAACAGAAAAACATTTCAAGTAATAGAGTTAGAATGTTTGAGAATTTCTGTCTAGTTATCCGTTATTGATTTTAAATATCATTCTTGTTCTCCCCCTTTTTGTCAGCAATCAAAAAGTGCTGGTGATGTGCTAAAATAATTTAGATCAGAAAAACTAATTATATTAAAATAGTTCAGAATCAGAGAAAAATAGCATTACAAAACATAGTCAAAACATAAAATGAAGAAAACATGAAAAATTATGCATGAAAAAGATTTTAAGGTTGTGGGGGCATGCGTGAGAACAGGCTTTCCAGCATTGCTTGAATCTTTTCAGAAGTTTCATTCTGCTTCTGAACCATGGTGACAACAGTGTCAATCTTGCTGTCCTGTACATTCATTCTTGCTTCCATCTTCTGATCATTCTCTTCCATCCGCTGCTGGAGACGCAAGTCATTCAGCCTTAGTTCTTCCAGAGCCTGCCTGTCCAAGGCAGCTTGAGAACTTTTAGCAGGAGGAAGCTTCTCAGAACTTTCAGCTACATCTTCTGCTGGATTTTCTTCCTTAAGAGTCTTGTCTTCTTCTGATGGTTGCACCTGTGCAGCTTGCTCTTTCTCAGACCATGATTCACTGTCCAGAGGGAGCACAACTTCTTGAGGCAGCTGACTCTCAACTTCCTTCAGCAGCTTGCTAAAGTTCTGTTGAGCCTGCTCATAGTTGACGTCCTGTAGCTTGAGGGCTTCAGCACGTACCCATACTCTGAACTGTGACCAGAGCTGATCAGAAGCAGCTGGGTCGATCATCCCCGGACAGACTTGCTTCAAAGAAGCAATCCATTGCAGCATACCTGTTTCAAAATTCAATATACCAGAGCCAACATCTGGTTGCTTTGGTATGGGTATGGCAATTTTGTGTCTTAGATCAGCAAGACGTTCAAGACTTGTTAAGTCAATGAAAGTTCTGCTGGGGTTTTAAGCGGATTGGTTTTCAGAGGTTGTTTGTTTTGGAGGATGGTTATCAGAATCAGAGGATATTTCTATTGGAGTGGTTGGAGTTTTTGGAGGGGTTGATTCCTCTGATGATGGCAACTGGGGCCTGACGATGGTGGTTCCACATGGCAACTGGATTGCCAGCGGTGAAGGTTGAGGTGAGTGGGGATCAGAATGATGTGGAGAAGGGGTTTCATAGCGGTGAAACTCTGTTTGTGGTGAGGGTGGATTATTTTCTGGTTGAGGAGGTGGAATCTCTGATTGCTCAGGGATCAGAGGTTCTTCTGTGAGAGGTTGTTGTTGTTGTGGTTCTGATTCTGGTTCTGGTTGAATTTCTGGTTCAGGTTGAATTTCTGGTTCAGGTTGTGGAGGAGGAATATTTGGTAGTTCAGAATTTGGTTGAGCAGAAACATGTTCACGCTCAATATCAGCTAGCACTCTATCAAGTGTTGGTGTTGTTGAAACAGTTGGTTGTTTGGTAATTTTAATTCTGGTTCTTCTGAGTTGTAAGGTCTCAGAAGGGTCTTCTGGTATGGTTTCATCAATGGTAGGGATTGGGATTGATATTCTGTGAGAAGTTTTAGGAGGGGCAGCAGATGTTGGAATAGTATTTGAAATTGAAATAGGAGCAGCAGATGAATTACCTCGTTTCTTTGGAGTCTGATGAGATGATCCTTCTGCTTTCCTCTTCTTTGTCTTCTTCTGAGTCACTTCAGGTTGGACTTGACTCAGATCTTTGATCTTCAGCTTTGAACCTGCATCTTCTTCCTTGTATGAATCTGGATACTTGAGAAACATATCAGGTTGGGATTCCATTTCAGAAAATCTTGGGAAATTACTCAGAGGCACTCTTCTTCTGGAGATGTCAGCCGTTGAAGAAGCTCTGGGTTCCTTCCTAATATTTTCAATCAGCTTCATCTTTTTCAGGTTCTTAGCGTTCAGCGGTTTTCCAACAGTTGGTTCCATAGTGCCCAGCACTTTAGCTTCGCTCAGATAATCTATCAGATTATTCTCTGTTAGAATATCTGATATGAGCCTTCCAAACGGTATCCAGTCCCTTTTGGTCCTTTCTTCTTCTCTAGACTCTTTGACGCTAGTCTTCAGATGGTTGAACAGGAAGTGTGCCAGATTGATCTTCACCCTCTGATCAATAAAGTAGATCAGAAATTGCTGATCCACGTTTATATAATCAGGAGAGCTTGTTGGCTTCCTGTGATTGAAACAGCCCAGAACAATCTTGGCCCATACTCTGCAGTGATCCTTCAGATCCTTAATTTTGCTGCTGGGAAAGCCAAGAGTGAAAATGCAGTTTGCTACCACACCTATATCAGGGCATCTGTCAGCCATGTCCACACAACGGACTCCACCACCACTTTGACCAATTAACCTAGCAATGAGGTCTTCAGAAATTATTATCTTCTTTCCCATGACAGAAGAGATGACTAGATGTTTATGAATCTTGGCGTGAATCCAAAATTCCTTGACAAGCTCTGGGAAAGTTGGTCCAACCAACCTATCGAAATACCTCTCCCACTTTTGAGCCCTAATCTCTTAATTTAGGTCAAATCCATTTTCCTTCAAACTTTCGAAATCGACGATTAACTCAGAGAGAACCTCAAGATTCTTTACCGGTGTGAGAAGAGTTCTGGTAGGCACCTGATATTGCTCAGAAGTTTCTTTCTTCTGAATCCCTGCAGATATGCTGGAGGATGCCATTGTTCTCACAAAACAAAGATTTTAGAAAAAGGTTTTGAAGGAGATAAACTCAGAAATATGCAGAAAGTTCTTGAGAGATTATGAGAAAGCGTAAAGAGTAAGAATGAAGAATAATGTGCTTAAATAAAGTTTTCAAAAATTATTTTGAAAAATTAAACGTTTTTAAGAGAGAGAAAAAATAATGATTGCCATTAACAAGCGTGATTACTTTACATTAAATGCTTGCTGATTTTGGGGGATTTGAGAAATATACTTAAAAACGGTTACCAGACATGTGTCTCAATGCACCCAATCAGCGCTTTCCTTTCTCAGAAGCGTGCACGCGTTCTGCTTCAGGGATTTGCTGATGATTGGATGACACTTGTTTGATGTAGTGATCAGCACGTCTGTATTTGAGATTAGACTCTCTGATCTTTAGACTTGCATCTGATACAATCTGCATGTTCTATTTTTCTGAAAGAAGATTGATCAGAAGTTCACAGTAATATAATTACATTCTGAAGATAAATACATGGAATTAAAACATTTTCATTCTGGGCATACTTTCATGCTGAGATGTTTCAGAATGAAATTGAACCTATCTTTTGAAAGGGGTTTAGTAAAGATATCAGCCCATTGATGGTCTGTATCTATAAATTTCAAGTTTAAAATACCTTTTTGAATATAGTCCCTAATGAAATGATGTTTTATTTCTATATGCTTAGCTCTAGAATGTAAAATAGGATTCTTACTTAAGCAAATAGCAGAAGTATTATCACAAAGAATAGGAATGTTACTCTCAAAAATCTGGAAGTCTTCAAGCTGACTTTTCATCCAGAGCATTTGTGTGCTACATCCAGCTGCTGCTATGTACTCAGCTTCTGCTGTTGACAGAGCAATTGTTGATTGCCTTTTGCTGGACCACGAGATCAGATTTTCTCCCAGAAACTGGCAGCTTCCAGAAGTACTTTTACGTTCCACTCTGTCTCCAGCAAAATCAGCATCACAGTAGCCTACTAAGCTGTAATCACTAGATTTTCTATAAAACAAACCCAGATTAGTAGTACCTTTCAGATACTTGAAAATTCGCTTAACAGCTGTTAAGTGAGATTCTCTAGGATCTGATTGGAATCTAGCACAAATACATACGCTGAATAAAATATCAGGTCTTGAAGCTGTCAGATAAAGGAGAGAACCAATCATACCTCTGTAGACTTTCTGTTCTACGCTTTTGCTTACCTCTTCTCTTTCCAGAATGCACGTGGGATGCATTGGAATCTTTGATGGCTTACATTCTGAGAGGTCAAATTTCTTCAGAAGATCTCTGATGTATTTGCTCTGATGAATGTAAGTTCCCTCTGGAGTTTGATTAATCTGAATTCCTAGAAAGAACTTCAGTTCCCCCATGAGGCTCATCTCAAATTCTGCCTGCATACACTTAGCAAATTTTCTTCCAAGAGAAGGATTAGTAGAACCAAAAATAATATCATCAACATAAATTTGACAGACTAAAATGTCACTCTTAACTGTTTTACAGAATAGAGTAGTGTCCACTTTCCCTCTGGTGAATTCATTTTCAAGCAGAAAGTTACTTAGCCTTTCATACCAAGCTCTGGGAGCTTGTTTCAGACCATACAGTGACTTTTTCAGTTTGAAAACATGTTCTGGATGTTTTGTATTTTCAAAACCTGGGGGTTGGTGAACATAAACTTCTTCTTCTATATAACCATTTAAGAATGCACTTTTGACATCCATCTGATACAGAGTGATGCCTCTATTGACAGCAAATGAAATTAAAAGTCTGATAGATTCTAACCTGGCGACTGGGGCAAAGGTTTCTGTATAGTCTATCCCCTCTTGCTGACTATAACCTTGTGCAACCAGTCGTGCCTTGTTTCTGACGACTTCACCTTGTTCATTGAGCTTGTTTCTGAACACCCATCTTGTTCCAATGACGTTGAATCCTTTTGGTCTTGGAACGAGATCCCATACGTCGTTTCTGGTGAATTGATTCAGCTCTTCTTGCATTGCCAGAATCTAGTCATTGTCCAGAAGTGCTTCATCAATAGAAGAAGGCTCAATCAGAGACACAAGTCCCATGAGAGTTTCTTCAGAGTTTCTGAAGCTTGCTCTTGTTCTGATTGGATCTTCCTTTCTTCCTAGAATAGTCTCTTCTGGGTGATCCAAACTGCTTCTGGGTACTCTCTTCTGAGGTTGATCAGCAGCAGTTGTAGGATTTCTAGCATTGCTTCTTTCAGACGTTGAAGGAATATCTGTGTTGAGAGCTTCTGATGACTTGTCTTCAGAACCTGCAAATTCAATTTCTATACCTGCAAGATTTTCATTCTGCTTTGACTTTTCAGAGTCAAGCTTGTCATCAAAACGAACACTGATTGATTCTTCCACAATCTGTGTTTCTGTATTGTATACTCTGTACCCTCTTGAGCGTTTAGAGTATCCTAACATAATACACTTCTGTGCCTTAGAATCAAACTTGTTCAAATAATTCTTTGTATTTAACATATAGCAAGTACATCCAAATGGATGAAAATACGAAATGTTGGGCTTTCTATTCTTCCACAATTCATATGGAGTCTTTTCCAGAATAGGTCTTATTGAGATTCAATTCTGAATGTAGCACGCTGTGTTTATTGCCTCTGCCCAGAAAGTCTTAGCAACGTTTGTCTCGTTGATCATGGTTCTGGCCATTTCTTGCAATGTTCTGTTCTTTCGTTCTACAACTCCATTTTGTTGGGGAGTTCTAGGACAAGAGAAATCATGCAGAATGCCTTTGTCATTAAAGAATGACTCAAAGTCTTTATTTTCAAATTCTCCACCATGATCACTTCTGACTTTAACGATTCTAAGATCTTTTTCATTCTGAACTTGGTTACAGAAGGTAACAAACACAGAGTGTGACTCGTCCTTGTGTCTTAAGAACTTTACCCATGTCCATCTGCTATAGTCATCTACGATTACTAACCCATACTTCTTGCCACTGACAGAAGCAGTCTTAACTGGTCCAAATAAGTCAATGTGCAGAAGTTCTAATGGCTTAGAGGTAGAAACAACATTTTTGGATTTAAAAGAAGGTTTTGCAAATTTGCCTTTCTGACATGCTTCACACAGAGCATCTGAATTGAACTTCAAATTTGGAAGTCCTCTGACCAGATTGAGTTTGTTAATCTGAGATATTCTTCTCATACTAACATGCCCCAATCTTCTGTGCCAGATCCACTGCTCGTTGTTAACAGACAGAAGACATTTTACGTTCTGACTCTTTAGTTCAGAAAGTTTGATTTTGTAAATGTTGTTTTTCCTCTTACCATTAAATAGGATAGTCCCATCTTTCTGACTAACAGCTTTACATGATTTTTGATTAAAGATTATATCATAACCGTTATCACTTAATTGACTTATGGATAACAGGTTATGCATCAATCCATCTACAAGCAGAACATTATTAATAGAGGGAAGATTTCCGTTACCTACAGTTCCAGAGCCAATAATCTTTCCCCTCTGATTGCCTCCAAAGCCAACGTGGCCTCCAGGCTTAAGTTCCAGGCTTTGGAACATATGCCTTCTTCCCGTCATGTGTCGTGAGCAGCCAGAGTCCAGGTACCATGACTGGTGTTTCTGACTTGCTGCTAAAGATATCTGCAACATGTATTATTTTATCCTTAGGTACCCAGATCTTCTTGGGTCTTGACTTGTTAGTTTTACCAAAACTCTGGTTGAATTTTGGTTTCACAAAGTGATTACTACTAGTATATTTGATGTCATGTGTGTGACCATACACAAAATGTGAATTTAAAGGTGTGTGTTTAATGGTTAAATCCATGACATTTTTAGGTGTAGGAACCTTACCTAGGTATCCTATTCCTTTCCTGCCGTTTCTTCTAACTCCATAGATCATTGAAGCCATTCTGCTTCTATCTATGCTTTTAGCAAGGAACTTCTGGAAACTATGATCATACTCCTTGATGATCTCCTCAGCGTTGCTGGGAGTTTCATAAATTGGTTCATTCTGAGAGTTTTGTAAAGAGTTTTCTAATTTTAAAATTTTATCTCTCAGCTCAGAGTTTTCCAATTTGAGACTCTCAGACTTATTAGAGTCAGATTCAAGAGTCCTTTTCAGGTCTCTGAATTTAGCTCTAATCTGCTGATAACGTTCCAGAATTTCATTGAGGCTTTCAGCAAGTTCAGCCTTTGTAAAATTAACAGCGAAGTTAGGGAATACCTCTTCTGTGTCTGATTTTGAGTCTGATTCAGAAGCTTCACTGTCATCTGGAATGTTAGCCATGAGCGCTATGTTCGCCCTTTCATCATCTGATTCTGAGTCAGCTTCAGACGAGTCAGAGTCATCCCATGTGGCCATGAGACTTTTCTTCTTCTCTCTTCCAAACTTCTTTTTGGGCTTTTCCCTCTGAAGCTTTGGGCAGTCACTCTTGTAGTGACCTTGCTCATTGCACTCGTAGCAGATGATGTCTTTTGTATTTGGCTTCTTGCTACCGGAGGAGCCTTCAGATCTTCTGTATCCAGAGGAAGAATTTGTCCTTCTGTATCTGGAAGAAGACTCGTTCTGATCAGATCTTCTGGGATTCCTGAACTTCCTTTGTCTTTGCTTCCACAGTTGATTTACTCTTCTGGAGAGAAGGGAAAGTTCGTCTTCTTCTGATGAGGATCCATCAGATGTTTCTTCAACTGCCTGCAAAACTTTAGATTCATATTTTCTGTTAGATTTTAAAGCTATAGGCTTACCTTGCTTCTGAGGCTCATCAGCTTCTAGCTCTATCTCATGACTTCTGAGGGAGCTTATAAGTTCCTCCAGAGTGATTTTGTTGAGATCCTTCGCTAGCTTCAGAGCAGTAACCATAGGCCTCCACTGCTTGGGTAAACTTCTGATTATCTTCTTGACATGGTCAGCAGTAGAGTATCCTTTGTCCAGAACTTTGAGACCAGCTACCAGAATCTGGAATCTAGAGAACATAGTTTCAATGGATTCAGATTCTTCCATTTTAAACGCCTCATACTTCTGAATGAGCGCCAGAGCTTTTGTTTCTTTGACTTGAACGTTGCCCTCATGCGTCATTCTGAGAGAATCAAAGATGTTCTTAGCTGTGTCTCTGTTGGAGATCTTTTCATACTTAGTATATGAGATGGCACTGAGGAGGATGGTTCTGGCCTTATGGTGATTCTTGAAATCACACTTTTGTTGATCAGTCATTGATTTTCTTTCAATCTTCTGACCAGTTGCATTCACAGGGTGCGTGTATCCATCTGTCACCATATCCCACAGATCAGCATCATGTGCTAGAAAGAAGCTTTCAATTCTGTCTTTCCAGTAATCAAAGTTTTCTCCATCAAAGACTGGAGGTTTGCCGCTGAATCTGTCTCTATCCTCATTGTTGTCATTGCTGAAATGAGAGTTGTTTCCTGCCATTGTGTTTTTCTGACGCTGGATCTTGTACTGACACGGTTAAGTGTTTTAGCTCAGAACCAGGCGCTCTGATGCCAATTGAAAGGGTGAAAAACACAAGAAGGGGGGGTTGAATTGAAAAACTGGAAACTTAAAGCAATTGACAAGATATTTTTATCCTGGTTCGTTTGATCTCAAACTACTCCAGTCCACCCGTCAAGGTGATTTCGCCTCTCTCCAACGAGGTCTTAATTCACTATATTCAACTGAATACAAATCTGCTTTAACAACTGCTAAAGCCTTCTTGATTCAAACCACAATCCGGTTTGTCAAGGCAACACTTTCTTACAAAGGTATAAAATAATGTGTGTGAATGTTTTCTACAAAACTATATCACAACTGTGATGTATACACAAATTAAGCTTAGAAACTTAGAATGCTAAACACTAATGGAGTATCAGAGTTTGTTGGTTTAGCAAAACTGGTAGATGAAGATTATTGATCAGCTTTGTGCGTGTAGAGAGTTTGGAAGCATTAGCCATGATAATCTTCGAAGCTTGGTTTATATAGCACTTGAGAAGATGAACGTTGATGCAAATATTCTTGATTCAATGCTAATAACAAGCTTTCCTTTTTGAGCAGATCTTGTCTAGAATGATGCCGTTGGAATTAATTAGCGTTCAATGCACAGTACCGTTGCTTCTTCAATGCACGTTCTGGCTTGGCTCATTCTGATTCTGCTTCGCTGCTGATGAACTGTTGATTCTGTATCAGAGTGTTTACGCGCAGTTCTGTTCATCAAGCTTCAGCATGTGCGTGAGTTGATCATCTGGTCTTCACGTTCTGATTCAGCAACTTCTGATGCTGGTGTATCAAATCAAGTTCTGATGCTGAATAAGTGATCTTGCTTATTTTAATCAGCATATCTGCAAGTCAGAGCATAGTATTTTTAGGCAGCATATAATTCAATCATGAAACATTTAAATACTATATCTTTTCACTTTGTTATCATCAAAACTTAAATATAGGGTACTAGATTCAAACATTGTTCTAACAAATTTTTATCGGATTGGGCTCATATTTTTACACAAGGTTACTGACTCATAAATCTACAACTTTGCTTCAAAAGTCGAGACCGGATTATGCTCCGATCAATACCAGTTTTTTATTGAAGAACGTGTCAGAGTCGACACTGGAGCCCAAAATAAGTTTGTCTGAGCTGAAACTTCAAAAATTCATAACTAATTCACCGTTTATCCGATTGAGCCGATTTTCGGATAGGAGTTAGTTATCGATATCAGCTACATTTTGTTTTCACATTTCAACTTCAAAAAATGCACTTAAGTCCCTGCGATTTAGCATGGAAAGTGACGAATTCAAGTGAATATTGGAGGCCCAATTGCATATTCAAAGCCCATTTGCTTTACCCTAATTTCCATTATATAATCACCTTCTTTTCACACAAACCAAAAAAAAGAAAAAAAGGAGAGGAGAAAAAGGAGAAAGAGGAAAAAAGAGAGAAAAAACCTTGTCACAATACTGTTAGAATATCAAATTCTTTCAAGAACCCTAAAACCTTGAAATCCTTATTACAAACCCCTCTCTCACTACAAACAAGCCATCACAGTTACAAACCAACACCTCACTACTTCTTCAGTAAGGGTAAGGCTGGCTTGATCTCCATGATCCAAAGGGCATAAAAGCATTCATGTCACTACTTTTCCAGTAAGGGTAAGGTTGATTTGATCTCCATGATCAAAAGGGTATAATCATTCAGACATGCCATATTGTGCCTAAACATTAAATTTCTTCATATATTGGCTTTATTTGCATTTTATGATTTTATTTAATGTGTTTGTGAGATTCAACACTGCAGATTTAGACAGGATCCCATGCAGGTTCATTAAGGAACGTTGAGGCCAAAAGCCAAATGGCCAAAAGCCAAAAGCCAAATGGCCACAGAACATTTTACACATGACACCAATACGAGGCGAGGCAGACATCCTGAGAAGATTAAGGAACGTTGATGCCAGAACACAAATGGCCAAAAGCCAAAAGCCAAAAGCCAAATGGCCAAAGTAGAACAACTTATGCATGAAACTCAATCCAATGGCCAAAGAATGCAGACCACGGTACTCAGGAGTCAATACTTCAAAAAAACCTCCCCTTGGGCCAGACACCCCCTATGGTTTGCTCAATTGTTAATTTTTATTTGTTTTTCCTTTTTATTCTTTTAATTGTTTTTTTAATTGTTTTCTTTTAATTCCATAAAATAATTTTCATAATAAATATAAAATACAGAAAAATCAAAAAAATGTTTATTTTATGTTAATTAATTTACTTATTAAATATTTTTGTAAATAAATGTTAAATAATTAATTTAGTTAAATTAGGTTTTAAAACTTAAGTCTTTTTCTTAACAAATTAAAATATGTAGAAATTAGGGTTTTTAACTTTTCATCATCTTTTTAATAAATAATTTTTTCTTATTATTATTGTTATTAATTATTAAATATTTTTGTAAATAAACATGTACATTAAATATTTAGTAAATTAGGTTAAACTTTAACATTTTCATTAATAATTAAAAAAACTTAGAATTAGAGTTTCTTTTAATTTTAATTTTCTTTATTTCATAAATACAAAAAAACTAAAAAAACATTTCTTGCCTTTTATTAAATAATTAATTAGCTTTTTAATTTCATTTAATTTCTTTAAAGGGTCCAACGCCCTCGAACGTTCTATTTTTATTTCTTTCGCACATTTATTTTCTTTCAAATATTATGTAATTGCTCAAGCCATGTAACTCGGACATTTTATATTTCCCGCATTTTATTTCTTTACTTTCTGTCAAATCGGGTCCTGGATTTTAATTTTGGCAATGTGGACCCGCGCCTTTGTAATAGTTTAGGAATTTTATCTTTCCGCACTTTTTAACTGTTAATAAATGCATGCAAGAATGAATGGCCTTAAATAAAAACAAACGCGTAGATCACAATGACATGAACAAGACAAAAATAACTGAACATGACACACAAATCACACACCACCCCTAGGGTACGCCTCACTGTTGCCTTGCCTCGAAAGGTGATCGTCGAGTAGAGGATGTCTTAGTAAGTCCTCATGATCCGGGAACCTGGCATGAGGGTAGCTTCTAAGGTGTCTTCCCATTGCTCTGGTGATCACCATGTCCCGAACTTCGAATTGACCCGAACACCTCCAACGGTGGTGCTACCTACCTCTCAATGGTGGGATGGCACTACTTTAAAGGACATTTACACAGACGAATTCCTTAGGGTAGGTAGACGACTCTAGATACTTACTCTAATTTCAAAAACAAATCAAAAATACTTTTCACACCGACACCTTTTCAAAAAGCTTTCGAAAGCAATTTTTCAAACACTCTTGAGGACCGATACAAGAGTCGAACTGGAATTTTCAAAGAAACTTTTTTAAAACCCACAATTGAAAAGCAAACAAACCATTTTTGAAAACACAAATGAGCAAGTATCTAAGAGCCCATGGATAACCATGGATAGAAAGGGTGCTAATACCTTCCCTTTCTATAATCTACCTCCCGAACCGAGAGCAATCTCTTTAAGGAATTTTTCTGTGCTTTTGTCCTTTCCATTTGGAGAAAATAAAAGACGGTGGCGACTCTTGCTTCCGCGACATTTTGCGAACCAGCGTTAAACAGTCAGTTCCAGATCCACCGATCACAGGGTGGTTGAATGGTAAAAACTTGAAATCAATTGCAGTCAACACAGTATTTTTATCCTGGTTCGTTTGATCTCAAACTACTCCAGTCCACCCGTCAAGGTGATTTCGCCTCTCTCCAACGAGGTCTTAATCCACTATATTCAACTGAATATTACAACTGCTTTAACAACTGCTAAAGCCTTCTTGAGTCAAACCACAAACCGGTTTCTCAAGGAAATACTTTCTTACAGATAATTGAAATCTAAGTGTGTTGAATGTTTTCTACAAAAACTATTTATCACAACTGTGATACTACACAATTTAAGCTTATGAGAACTAGAGTGCTAAAATAATTGAGTAAAGAATTTGAGAGCATTAGAAAACTGAGAGTGAGGAAGATGATGAATAGCTTTAGGCGTGTAGAGTGTTGTAGAGCATTAGCCAATTCAATCTTCACTGACTTGTCTATATAGCATTGGAAAATGGTACGTTGGGAGTCAGTTAATCCGTTTCAATGCCAATAACATTCTTTCCAAATTGAGAAGATCTTGTCTGGAATGATGCCGTTGATAATAAAGTATCTTGAATGCACAGTACCGTTGCCACTTAAGCGTGCTCTGGTTTTGGCTTATTCTGACGCTGCTTAGGTGCTGATGAGTTGTTGTTTTCTTGATCAGAGTTCAGATTGTTACGCGCAGATCTGTTCATCAAGCTTCAGCATAAGCACATGTTGATCTTCTGATTCTGGCATCTGATATAACATCCTCTGATGCTGATGTTGATATCTCATCTTCTGATGCTGATGATGATGTTCTCTTGCTGATACCCATCAGAGTTTCTGTAAAATAGAATGTAATTTTTTAGGCAGCATATATGTCTTACATGAATCATACAATTAATATATCTATGCATTTTGTTATCATCAAAACTTAAACTTAGGGTAGTAGATTCAAACTTTGTTCTAACACATGTTCTATGGAATTGGTAAGTTTTCTACATAACCTATAATGTAGCCAAAGATACTTGAGAATTTCTCAAGTCCATTCATAAAGGCACATCAAAGTGTGTGTAGAATAAAAGAATTCAGAAGTGAAGATAATCAACAAGAAGTTTTCTCAGGTATCTAATCAAGAAGTTTAACATGAAAAGTGATAAGCCATTGAAGAACAACAAGAGGATTCCTTTTCCAACTTACATGAAATTTTACCCTGGTCTCTAATGACTGGTTTCTTTTTATTATTGTGTTCCTTGGAATACAATCAAATCAGGTGTTGAAGTGTTTGAACATGATGTCAAGAACATCTGAACTAACTCCATCATGTATGTGATTCTAAAAGAAAAAGCTTAGAAATAGACTATAGATCAATCAATGTCAAAGAATTCTCATGAATATGATGACCTTGGATCTTTGTAGAGCATAATGCCCTAATCATATAAAGAGCAACTATATGAGTTTTTTATATCTGGTTTGACCGAAAGATGGACTTCAAATGTAGATTTCTATTTTGAAGAATTATTTCATAATGTGATGGATGCTTTTATTCAAAGATCTGTGTATCTAGAATAAAAGGTGTTATCAACCATGAAGAAATATGAGGTGATTTATTTCTGATTTATGTCTTAAGAAAATGAAGGATTATCCACCATCTATTATTTCAAGGTGAGGTGACTCTATTAATCCTAAAACTTTATATCAAAGATCAAGTCTAAAAGGATATTTCAGTTTTGCTGAAGAAGTTTCCTCAAGTAGAGAAAGTATTGGAAGGATTTGGGTTTTCAAGCTATGTTTGGAAAAGGGAAAACTTACAGTGACAAAAGGTTATTTTATCAAAAGGAATGATGAGTCAAGGATGTCATAACATTATGCTGGACAACATCTTACTCATGCTAAAGGCATATACCCGCATTGAAGATATCTCTTCTGTGAAAAGTTGATCGTAATAGTTTTGGTTACTTTCTCAAAGGTCAAGTTTAGTTTTTTTAACCAAGCAGTGGTTAATACTCAGGGAAGGTGATTATTGCCTTATCTCTTATACCTTTCTTAGGTCTTCAACTGATATGATTGGTATTTTGACACAAACTGTTCTAGATACTTAACTGCAGTAAAAGTGCTCCGGGTAGTTTGTTTAAGTCTCATTCTATGATTGTTTATTATGTGGTTGATACAAAAGGAATGATTAATGGCATTGCATATATAAAGAATTTGGGATGGATTCTCTAAGTTTTGGTAATTGGTTTTCTTCTTACTCAAGGACTGGTGACTATTGTAATAAAAATAAATCAATTATGTGATCAAGGTCTGAAGGTATATGTCTTCAAGGATGCATTTTCTGTCACTAATGAGGTGTATGAAGTTCCTCTGAGGATTTAAGAACAATTACTATTTATGAATTTCATAAGTATTTAGTTGTTTATCCTTTTACTTGGTGTTCAAGAAAGAGGAAGTCAAGATGTCACACCAAAAGGTGCAACATCAAACAGTTGCAAAAGCTCTAGAACATGTTCTATGGATTTATTTGGTTCAATGCAAAGTGAAGGTTCTAGTGGATAGAAATATACATATTATTTTCTTTTGTGTATCTATGGTCTGTAAAGTCTTCAAAGGGTCTTATCTAATCATTTAATGAAAACAAGGTATGTTTCAAAGTTACTCTATTGAGAGAGGTACTTTTGGTGATGTTTTCAGGACCACAATCAGGACCACAATTAGTGATATGTTCATTGAAAGGAAATGATGTTCAACCATATGTTGGAACATTATTTAAGAAGTTTGATACTCTAGAGATTGAAGAAGATTTTAAAATGCTACTTGGCACTAAATAAGAAAGTTCTCAAGAAAACAATTTTTTTAAGAGGGAGCTCATTATTTGAAGGTTATTTTAGTCTATGATCATTAGTTATTTCATAAATGAAATAGATAATGATGGTGATGCTTGGAGTAAAAAGCTTGGCCAAGACTGAAGAAGATTGTATCATTGGAGGATATTCTGATCTCTGAGATCAGAATTAATTGAGTCCTGGTATGTCTTTAAGATTAGGTACATTGCTAAAGAAAGATGTTTTCTATATTGGGTTGGTAACTAAAAGGGTACAATGTCTAACCGGATGTTATGATATTGTAGTGTAACATTCTACTGCAATTATGGTACAAGGATTTTATTCTCCTTGCAGAACAAAGTCATTGGGTCTGTCATCATGTCAGGGATCTTGCTACAGAATATTGGCACACCCAAGCTTGGTTTGGCTAAGGATTTTTGGGAAGGATTTTATCATAAATTGAGGTGCAAGTTATTTTGAGTATACAAGGGGTATTTTTGGAATTGCACCGTGGGAGAATTTTTGGTAATAACTGTTTGGTCGGTGTTGCCAACTATATTCCTCCTTGTGTTGTTTGTAACCTCAGAATAAGCATTTTCAATGGCATAGACAATGTTGTAACATTCTCAACAGTCAAAGTTTTAAAAAGTGAAAAGCTTGAACAAGGGTCTGTCTCTCTCTCTCTCTCTCTCTCTCTCTCTCTCTCTCTCTCTCTCTCTCTCATTGAGTGGTACACCGTTACTAAAGAAGATTTTATCTCCTCCAATAATGCTTTCATTAACCGGTGTATCATTACAAGCAAGGTTTTTGTTACAAATAAAGTAGCTCACCTTGTATTTATATGCTTTACTTCCTCACCTTTCTCATATATTGTGTTTCAACATGAGTAAGTCTTCCAAAGATACTGGTGCCATGAAGGTTCATTTGTTGGAACCCAACAAGGATAAGGGCAGTGATCTAAAGAAGGATGATTAAACATTGCAACAAATGTTGGAACATCAGATGGAGAATTCATGATTGGGAGAACATGTCTGACAGAGATGAAATCCCAGAGGAAGAATCCGGTTCATTTACATGATTCAGATTCAGATGCTGATGAAGACTGGATTAATTTTATTGACTCAGGATAGAAAATTATATAACTGATAACCGTTGCCTGATGTGTACATATTTGAGTTTGTTCTTTTTTTTCTTCTGTTGAGTCAGTTTTTTATTTGTGCTCTTTTTCTTTAAGTCAACCCTGCTTGAGAGAGTTGTTTTCTCTTAAGTCAGTTTGATGCTTCTAGTCATGCGTCAAGATATTAAGTCAGTTTCTTTTGGGTTTTCTTTTTGTGTCTTAAATCAATTCTTGCGTATTTTAATTTTGTTTTTTTTTGTTTCTTTTCAATATGTTTTTGTCAATTTTTGGCTAAAAACGGGGAGAAAATTAGTAGTAGGTCTAGGTCTGAGTCAAGTGTTATTGTTTGTTATATGAAACATTTTAGGGGAAGCATGAATGTCCATCATATGAGTCTTGAGTCTATTATTGCAGTTGGTTTGCAAGGATGTTTCATCGGATGTTCTAACATCCTGTCTAAGACTGTGTCTGTGTCTTTCTATTGTGTCTTGTGTTCTGAGTTATGTGCATAGTTGTGTCATGTGCTATGATTTATCAGAAATTATGGTCTTCTCCTATGAGACTTAACCTGGAAAAGTCAGGGTGGTAAATAGGGATTGTGTTTAAGGGTAAGTGTCATTTATCTTCTTCCTTGTGTGAAAAGTTTACATGTTTAGTATGTACACTATGCCAGAAATAACCTACGAAAGCGCTTTTTTTGGGCTTTAAAAGCGCTTAAAAGCGCTCTTGTAGGTGGCGCTGCTAAAGGTTTTAGCAGCGCTTTTTGTTCAGAAAAAAGCGCTCTCGTAGGCCTACCTATGAAAGCGCTTTTAAGAAAAAAGCGCTTTCATAGGTAGGCCTACGAGAGCGCTTTTTCCTGAAAAAGCGCTTTCATAGGTGTATTCAGAATGCATATAAAGTAGGCCTATAAGAGCGCTTTTTGTTCATAAAAAAGCGCTCTCGTAGGCCTACCTATGAAAGCGCTTTTAAGAAAAAAGCGCTTTCATAGGTAGGCCTACGAGAGCGCTTTTTTCTGAAAAAGCGCTTTCATAGGTGTATTCAGAATGCATATAAAGTAGGCCTATAAGAGCGCTTTTTGTTCAGAAAAAAACGCTCTCTTAGGCCTACCTATGAAAGCGCTTTTAAGAAAAAAGCGCTTTCATAGGTAGGCCTACGAGAGCGCTTTTTTCTTAAAAGCGCTTTCATAGGTTTTCTACTGAAAAATCTAAAATTTAAAAAATTTCTAAACCTGCATTTTTTTGCAGCAAACCTGTAATTCTTAAACCGGTATTTTACAATCTAATCTAGAAATACCAATATATATTAGTTTTAATCCAAATACCAAATGTAATTCAAATACCAAATATTATATATATATATACAAATACCATTATAATCAATTCATATCCAAAATATATATACACCATTGTAATTCAATATTAACATGTTTTTAAACGTAACAAAATACACCCTAAGAAATCAGCTATATAACACTAAGTAAATCAATCCTATTCTACATATATATCCAAGGTCCTGATCCTGCAATATGAACATAATAACACGGTCAGTGTTGTATACACAAAATAATATATTCATAATTAACCAATTTTCACACAACAATGTAATCGTACCTTATTATATGATTCTTAGCTCAATAAAATATTGGCACAACTCCTCTTTGAGTTCTTCCAATTGACGTGGCGAGTAATATGGACAATTGTATTGATCAAAATACTACATTATAAAACAAAATATATGCATGATTTAGTTTAATGTAATAAATTATATGCAAAATCCGATAAGTAATAAAACAAAGTATAAATCCATACCGTGATTGGAATCTCGATTTCATTCATTTGAATGATTTCTTTGATAAACATCAAAACGAAGTATCCGCAATCTATGCCGTTTTGTTGTTGAGGGCACTACATAGAAAAACAAATAAGATTATACACATCTATTGATTTATCAAGTAGCATAAATATTATAAGCAAAATTGTTGAAATTTATATACCTGTACTTTGATCCAATTAATGTTGTTTGATCTAGACCGTGGTACTCGTGCTCCCCTTTCACATCAGAATACTTGTATTGAACTGATGACAAAATTAAAATATTTATTTAGAACAATGACATTGAAATAATTAAATATATAAACACAAACGAATATTTAGAATAATGTCACTTACGTATCAATCACTAGCTTCATTTCCGGATGATTTGTCCAATCACCGTCAACCGAATTCAGGTAATAGACCACTTCTTTTATGGGATTGATTGCAAGCAACAACCAGTGACATCTATAAATTAAAGCAACAATTTAGAAGCGAATTTTAATGTAAAAAATACAAATTCACTAGCCAAATCACACATAACCAAATATTTTATAGCATTTTTTATCAAGGGTAATCAGAGGTAAATATAAACTCACAATTCACTAGCAATACCATGGCATAACAGTAAAAATTGTAACTTTTCATTTAACAATAAAAACCAACAAACCCTTAACAAAATATACCAGTAATAAGAACTTCAGTTACCAATTTAATTTAAAAACTAGCAAAAACTTTACTGGCAAATATATACTGAAAAATCAAATTAACCAGAAAAGCTAGCCCAAATCTGAGTTATCATGCATAAGAAAAGCTAGCCAATCTGAACCGTCCAAATCTAATAATTAATTATATGGTTAACTGGAAGAAAAGCTAGCCCAAAACTCATAAGAACACAACAATGAATTTCATTGAACCAATTTAAGGCGAAACAGAAATGTAGGTTAAGATGTAGGTTTTTGTTTAATATAAGATGAACAGATAATGGAAGAAGATAATGGAAGAAGAAGAATCTTACCAAGATGGAGAAGACGGAATGAACGGCGGCGGAGACGACTGAAGAGGACGGAACGAACGGCGGCGACGGCAGAAATGAGGAAGACGAACGAAGAAATGAAGAAGACTGAACGAAAGAAATGAAGAAGACTGAAGAACAGATTTAGGGATTTTTAATTTTATTATAAAAACAACCTACGAAAGCGCTTTTAAAAGTGCTTTCGTATGCCCCCCATATGAGAGCGCTTTTGAGGTAAAAAGCGCTTTCGTATGCCCCCCATATAAGAGCGCTTTAGAAAGCGCTTTCGTAGGTCCCCCTTTCAGAGCGCTTTTATAGGGCCACCTATAAGAGCGCTTTTCAAAAGCGCTTTCGTAGGTTAGATATTTCAAATACCTATGAAAGCGCTTTCTGAAAAGCGCTTTCATAGGAAACCCTATAAAAGCGCTTTTTTTAAGCGAATTTTTTTAAAGGCTACGAAAGCGCTTTCTCTTAAAAGCGCTTTCGTAGATGCGCTGCCAAAAATTGTTTTTTTGTAGTGGTAACTTATGTTGGCGTTATATGATTTTATTCTTCTTCCCATGTTATTTGGTCTTTGTTTGTTTTAGTAAAAATTTGCCAAAGGGGGAGATTGTTAGTACCATGGTTTTGTGGATTGGACACATTTTTCTAAAACATGGTTCTGACCAAATGTTGAACAAGGTATTGTAACATCCTGTTCTAATATGCAGCAGGCTTACACTGATGTTTTTAAATCTTGAGAGATTTAATTTGATTCTCTTATATTTCCTTTGGATATATATCAGATATTTTTGCAGGTCAACAAGATTAGTTTTTGGAACAAAATTGTATCTCCAGCTATGCAAAAGTTACTAAATTGGGCCTTGAAACAATTTAAGAAATTATGTATTGGTTGTTCCAAGATTAGGGAGATTTGCTACATAATTAATGCATCACTCAACTTATTGTTCAAGAAACTTCTAGACTCAAAATATCGAAGCCAATCTGTTGTACCCCAAAATTTTCCCTCCCATTTTTACTCAAGACATGCTCATTGAGGTCCTCAATTGCTCATGAAGCTTCAAATGATTTCCATGGCACCCTATACGCCTCAACATAATGGCATAGCTGAAAGAAAGAAAATAAGTGTACAGGACAAGGTGTAGTTCGAAAGCTAAGAATACGCCTAAGAGCTTTTTGTCGAAGTAGCTTCGACAACAGTATGCAGTCTAATTTGATGCCCAACAAAGCACTAGGATCGAAGGAAGGATGGTTCGAAAGAAAGCGTGTGGAAGATTTTATGAAGTCTTTGATTGGAAGAGCTAGTAAAGAGCTTAGAAGGGTTCGTTTTTGAACCATTAAAATAAAGACCATTCAAAGCATTACAAGGAAGGACATTTCGATTTCCATGTTGGTTGAATTTGCACTTAGAAAAGAAGAAGATGTTGAATTCGAAAGCTTTGATCTTATGGTTCAAAGGACATACAACCTTCAAACATGACGTGATCGAAGGACAGGTAGAGACGAATCAACCAAATATGAGTTATCTTAGAGTTTCTGGATCAATGTGTTTTAGGAATGTACCTAAACAGGTGAGGAAGAAGTTGGATGATTGAAGTAAAGTATTGGTGCTTATAGGTTATCCTTCGATGGGTGCATACAAGTTTGATTCTCCAATTGAAGATGAACTAGTGATCAGTAAAGATTGTTCTTGTAGATGAAAGCAAAAAGTGAGAGTGGAGTCAAAGTTCAGTTCAACAAGAAGATGAACAAGTTAATACTTCGATTGGTCGAATTGAAGAACCACCTGCAGAACTGTGATCGAAGAATGATGACTAGAATGAACCTTCGACTGGTCGAATCGAAGAACCACTTGCACAACTGTGTTTGAAGGAAAGAACAAAATGAAGCTTCGACAGGCCAAGATGAAGAGGTGTTCGAATTGAAGGAAAAGAGATCAAAAGGAAAAAGAACTGAGTTCGATTAGGCTGACTAGATAGTTTTTAAGATCAAGCAACTATGGTAGATAGTGAATTAATCGAAGAAGCCATATTGACGAGGCCTTGAGCAGTTCGAATTGGAACTCAGAGCCATCGAAGAACAAAGTTTAGCAGCATTCGAAAGAATCAAGATGTGAAAAGTTGAAACGAACACCTAATGGGATGAAACCTGTCCAAGTTCACTCAAAGCCCAAAATGGTAGAAAATTATCAAAAATGGCAACTTTTTAAATCCTTCGATTTTTCTTTCAAAGCCATGGTTAATGGCTGATTCATGCCATTTTCGTTCACCACCACACCCCTATAAATATAACACAGACATTGCCTATACGGGGGGGGGGATTTCCTATCCAAAATTCCACATACAAGCAGTTGCCTCAGAAAATAGATCAAATTCTCAAAGTCTCGCGAAGGGATCAACACTTGAAACACACTCTGTAGGCTCCTCCAGTCCAAACAAATACCAGCCCTCCTCGACGCTTAAAGCATCCCAAAACTGCAGATCAAAGCATACCAGCCATAGGTATAATTTTGAGATTCAATATTCTAATCTAAGCGTATTTGTGCGTACTAATGTGTTTGTGTGTGTTTATGATGAAGTGTTAGAAAGGTTATAGTCCTCAAGTGGGAGCCCTAATGACCGGATAATGACCTACCATTATTAGGGCATTTGAAACTGATTCCTTAGAATCTCAAAATCCATGTGTCTCTTTCCTTTTGGCTTGTGAAGCGCGCATGTGTTGTTTTTGAATTATATATATCTGATTTGTTTTAATAATTTAATGTTATGATTTTATTTGTATAAACGAATGAACAAACAACGCAGATGGTAAAAAGGAAGTGTGCAAACGGGGAAGCACCTTGGTTCTATACCCAGGTCTTTACATTTTATTTCTTCCTAACATGATATATGCAGATCCAGTACACTCGGGGCCAACGTGCACACCATGCATCCTCAAGTCATCACCATTTGATCCAGATCTGAAAGCCTCATATATGCAGCTTACCATACACTCTCAAAAGCTAGCAACATAGGATCCAACGCAACTCCTGGGTTTCTATTTGCTTGGGGCCCAACGAATTTCAGTTTACGCCCCCTCATGTTTACTTTTGCTGCCTGGCCCATTCACACCTGTTTACTTTGTTTTTTTGTTTGTTTTTTTATCAACATAAAAATCAGAAGAAAAATATAAGTAATTCAGAGTTAAGTTTTATTTTACTAATTTAATTTAGTTAATTATTTTAACTTATTTTCCTAAGATTTAAAATCAGTAGACTTAGGATTTATTTGAATTTAATTCTTTTCATAAAACAAAACAAAAAATGCAAAAAGATTTTTCCTTTTTAGGTTTTAGACGTTATTTTAATTTCGCGCGTGTTATTATCTTTCACATTCTATTTTTCATATTATTGTACTTGCTTCATGGTTGTAATAATTTAAAGTAGGACTTTTATTTTTTCGACTTTATTCCCCATTTTAGATATGTAAATAATCCCCTCCCCGAAGCCTCGTAAGAGCTAGATTTACATGTTCACATTTTTAATTACTGCAAATTATTAACTATTTAGATGTGTGCTAATTAGGATGGTATGGCAAGAGTTTAACAAACAAATGCTAGCAAACCTAACACAAGAAAAATATATGAAAACAATACAATTGCACATGCGCACCTCTAGGGTACCCCTATTTTGGTTGCCTTCGGAAAAAACAGTCACAACTCTCGAAACGTGAGAGATTTTAGTGGCTACCATCCGTTTTAAATATCATAAGTCCCTCAATGACCCTTTCGTTGTCTCGGTAAAACTAATCTTAAAACCCTAGGGTGGTTACTAAGGTTTCCTGCCCAGTTGCCTTTGTGAATATAAATGTACCTTCGAGTGTCCCTCAAACATCCAACGACTAGGGCTACCTACTCACTAATAGTAGGATAGCACAGTCTAAAGGAAAGTAGGAAAAGAACAAACCCTTTCGAGTAAAATAGATAGTTCCTAGATGTTATGCTCAAAACAAAATTTTTACACTTACTGTTGTACCCCAAAATTTTCCCTCTCATTTTATCAACATTTCTCATCACAAGGCTCTTGGAACTCAAGATCAAGCTAGGGTTTGCTCTGCTCAAGACATCTTCTTGGACTGATGACCTAAATTAGGGTTTGAGTTTGCTCAAGGATTTTTGCACTTTCAATGCTCAAATTGACTTTAATACTTCATATTGGACTCATAAGTTTGTTCGTACCAAGTTTCAAGCCTTGAATCAAATTTTTGCCCAGTCAATTGGATAGTTGACCTATAAATCAGCTGTATTGGGGAAAAAGTCAACGGTGGCCAATTTACAATCAAACCTCATGAATTTTGAATCACATCAACATTATAAACTCATATGAACCATTGGATCAAGTTTGGACCACAACTCCACAAGAAATTTGATAAGATCACCAAAAGGGCAAAATGGTCATTTTTAGGATTTTGACTGTACAAAGGTAATTTCTGACTTTTTAACCTATCCAATGGAAAATTAGGTTCAACAATGGACTTAAGGACTCGATGACATCATCTTGATTTATTCAACAAGTTCAAAAGATCTCAAATGCATGGGGTTGACAGATGAATTTTTCAGTCAACTGATCAAAATTTGACTGTACACTGAAAAGTCAAACTTTGACTTTTTGGTCAAAATCAAGTACCAAGGGTCATTTATCATCAAGATGTGTCAAATTATGAAACTTGTTCATCAAGAAACCCAAAATTGCAAATTAGGGTTTAAAGTTGAAAAATTTCATAACTTCGAAATTTTCTAAGTTATGAAATTTTCTTAATTTTTCCTAACTTTGCCCCATATTTTCATCATGATGCAAATGGATTCAAACAAAACCTCCAACATGAAAGTTGTAGTCCTCCACAAAGTTTACAACTTTGATTCACAAAGTTTTCTCAAAAGAAGCTTGAATCTCAAGTTATGAATTTTGGAACAAGGGTCCCTAAAACTTTTAACTTAGTGAAATTTTGCCCTAGTTTAGGCAGGATTTTGACCTATCTTCTTGGCCATTTTGAACATAGTTACACTTGGAATATCAAGTTGCATTTCAAAGATGGATTATAGAGCATGTTGCAAGATTTCCAAATTATCCAAGAACTCCTCAAACACATTTGTGGTTAGGGAGAATCGAAGGCTTGAAGTTGGCAAAAACTCACTTTTCATCCATGGCATATTCATGTTCATACAAGTTGCATTTTCAAATCAGTAGGCCTTACACTAGTTTGCAGGCCTATAAACCACTTCAAACTCCATAATTAAATGCAAATCCATCAGTCTAAGCTTTTTTTTGATCATTTGGACATTGTACACAAAACTAAGCCCTAAGTAGAAAAAGGCAAATTTCCATTTTTGCTTAAGTGTGATTTATGTCAAACCAACAATCCTTGAGCATTGGTCCAAGATCTCTTGCAGCAAAACAAATCCACAAATCAGAGGGGCCAAGAGCAAAGTATGCAAGCATATTTGATAGCCTGTACAGGTCTGTAACTTCACTTCCACATTTTTCAAAAACAAGAAATTTGTCCAAAACTTGACAACTTGAAAACCAGCCAATGTTAACTTACACAAACAGTTTGAACATCTTTCTCACACCCCTTTGAGCTAGAAACACGATTGCTTGAGCCTCTAAACACCCCATAGCCAGAAATCACATTCCTTTGGCAAAACAGGGCAGGTTCTGCAACTTGAGTGCCATAGCTTATTTGGCTCGTGCGTTTTGCCCCAAGTTGCTTCAAACACCTTCCATTCAACTCACTCAAGCTATCCCAAACCTCAAATACCAACTGTAACTCCATTTACAGTGTTCACCATTTTCTTTTTGAGCTTGTGCAGGTTGAGTTCTACAGGCTGATTCAAGGACATTCAAGGTAAGCTAGCTATTGGAGAAGGTCAAGTGAAGTTCAGGCAAGCTACCAGACATCTCAATCCTTGCTGAAAGACACTACATTTCCCTACACGAATCCAACTAAAACAGGTTTTTCTCCACTTTCTATCTCTCTATTTAGGAACATTTAGCCTTAGGTTTGTGAATGAAAAATGTAGTGTTCATTACCATGAAGCTGTACATATGCTCAGTTTTCATTTATATTAAGTGTGCTAGGAGAATTTCATCCATGAACATGCTGAAAAAACTAGGTCAGATTTTAGGGCCAGAGAAATTCTCTCTGGTCTTTGAGAGTTAGGATTAGTTTTTTATATGGTTGGAATCGTCTTGAAATTCTCTACAAGTTCGATGTTGTGTGTTTTTGCAATAGAGATCGTATACAGGATCTGGTATTTGAATAGGGAAAGCGCGCGTTTTCAAGTCTGAAGGTTGGAGATGAAGCTGGCTTGGCCTGGGCTTGGCCTGGCTTGCTTTTGACATCTCCCATTTTCATTTTTGCACCCCATGGCCCAATTTCTTGTACTTTTATGTTTTTGCATTTTTGTTTTCATTTTTGATTTTGCTTATTTATTTCCAAATATAAAAAATGCTCAAAAATATTTTCATAATTTTTTTAACATTTATTTGGCATTTTATTTTAATTTTTCTAACATAAAAAGCATTTAAATACTTTTATATTATTTATTTAAACTTGAAAATAATATATAATTTATACTTTTATTTTTGTTCTTTATATTTATTCATACTAAAAATATTTTTCTAAATATATTTTATTTTTGTACAGATTTTATTTTATATTATACATATTTAATTTGATATATATATATATATATATATACATATATATATATATATATATATATATATATATATATATATATATATATATATATATATTATATATATATATATATATATATATATATATATATATATATATATATATATATATATATATATATATATATATATATATATATATATATATATATATATATATATATATATATATATATATATATATATATATATATATATATATATATATATATATATATATATATATATATATATATATATATATATATATATATTTTATTAAACACTTTAGAATAAAAATATTACATTTTCACTTTTAATATTATTCATACTAAAAAATACCTTTTAACTATATTTTATTTTTGTACATATTAATATATTTTATTGTATATAAAAAATATAATATGTTTATTTTCTTAAAGAAATTAGGGTTTTACTCTTAAACAATTAAAATAAATCTTTTATTTATTTCTTTATTTTTTTTACATTTTTTTACTTTTTACATACATAGGTAAACAAAAACCTTTTTGCATAATACATATTGTTTGATGTTTATTTATTTTATTTATTTAAATATTGTCCATTTAAATATTTATGCATTGTGATTCAATTGGATGTAATAGTAAATTAGGGTTTATATTTCTTGTCAAATACCCCCATTCAAAGATTGTACCCCCATCCTCATAATCATGTTGTAATAGCTTAGAATTTTAATTCTCGCACTTTACGCTTTCAATTATGCCATGATTAGAGAATTAGGGTTTGTATGCAAAAATCCAAATCAACATATAGTTTGACCTAATCAAAGACAAAAATGCATGAAAATCAAACACAATGCACACTTGCACCCCTAGGGTTACAATCCACTTGTTGCCTTAAAAAATGGGCCATGTTATGCATGTTGGGTACTTTGGCAAAACAAAAACAAAACAAAAGATCATAGTCCCTCGATGACTCTATCTTGGTTGCCTAAACAAAATGATCAAGTCCCTAAAAAAATTGCCAAAAATACTTAACACAATTGCTATCATGGTCTATACGATGACCCGCGCCTGTCCCATTTAACATCCTAACACAAGGTTGTTCATCAAATGTAATGGTGAAACAACACTGTCAAAAGGGTTAAAAACATTAAGAAAGATCTTTGAGTAAAATAGGGTAGATAACTGTTAGTTACTTGATCAAAAAGCTTGCAAAAACATCCTTGCTATTTTCAAACAAACCTCACAACACAATTTCAAAACATTATCCAAATCAAACTTTCAAACATTGAAATCTTTTCAAAAGACAAAAACACCTTTGTATACATTCAAACAAGAATCATTACAAAGGTTGCCACAACGATGGCCTCTTTTCAAAACATCTTTCAAAACCACACACAAAGCACCATTTTAAACAATTGAAAAGCAAAAGCAAGTGATCTAAACAAGTAACTAAGAGCCCATGGATAACCATGGATGAAAAGGGTGCTTGCACCTTCCCTTTTCATAATCTACTCCCTGAACCCAAGAAAACATCTCAAAGGTCTTTCCTGTGCTTTTTGACCTTTCCTTAAGATAAAATAAAAAGTCGGTGGCGACTCTTGCTAAACCGAAACATTTGCAAACACAAACGCGAAACCTCAAGTAAGTTCTCCCACCGTATCACAGAACTGGCGACTCTGCTGGGGAAAACTTTAAAAGAGGAGTAACCTTAGGGTTTAGATCACCTTTTCATGCTTAACTTGATTGCTTTGATTTCTTTACATTTGGTTCTCTTGTTTGGGTTTGAATCCTCCACCCGGATTTTGGGGAAACATTCATAGGTAAATAGCAATACGTTGAGGAAACTGTGCGGGGTATACCGACATGGTTGAAGCAATAGCTATATTAATGCGACATATTTGTGAGTACCGGTAGCCTTTGAGTCAATCATAGAGAATACGGGGCCGCTGAGTGATGTCATGAAGCACTAATGAACTCTTAGAACCTTACTTGACCATCTTGGCCTTTTTTAGGGGTAGTGAGATGACCGGCTTTGGTGCAGTCTAAAGTTGGTAGATACTCGATACTACACTCATTGAGGGTTGTTTTCTTGGAATATTTAGGTTGCCAATTAAGTGGCTAAACTAAAACAATGAACACAAAAAATAATCCAGTGATATTGAGCTCCTTAGAACCCGGTTACTATTTATAGGACAGGTTGAGCCAACTAACTTCAAGAGGGTACTTACCTATGAAACCTCATGCAAGCCTGAAACTAGGATCTTGTGTGACTTGTTTGTACATATGCTTGTGCATACATCATGAACATCATAAAGCATCACATGCATCCACTAACCATTTCAAGGGTTTGGATCTTCATCTTTGTTCTTGTTTTGTAGGTCATGGAATCTCTTCGCAGGAAAACAATCCAAGTCAACCTTGTGAGAATCCTTCCTCAACTCAAGGAGCTTACTTGCAAAATTCCAGAGAATTCTATCTTCAGTGAAAGACATGGTAGACTTCTCAACTTGGTCAACTCCAACATTGAATAAGACATGGTGAAAGTTCTCTTCCAGTTCTTTGACCCCCTACACCACTGTTTCACATTCCCTGATTACCAACTAGTACCTACTTTGGAGGAATTTTCTCAACTCCTGAGGATTCCTATTCTTCATCAACTATCCTACAACGGTACGGAAAGAGAACCATAGCCTGAAGATGTTGCTCAAGCCTTACACTTGCAACCATCTGATATCAAAGGTCATTGGGAAACCAGAAGTGGTGTCAAGGGTTTCTTGGAAAAGTTTCTGTTTGAGAAGGCACAAGACTGCTGGAATTCTCTAGATCTACAAGCTTTTGAGGAGATTGTAGCACTACTCATCTATGGGTTGGTCTTGTTCCCAAACCCTGATCAGCTTATAGATGTGAATGCTGTCAAGATTTTCATATCTCGGAATCCTGTACCCACATTACTCGGGGACATCCTACACTCATTTCACACACGAACAATGAGGAAAAGAGGTGTTCTCATGTGCTGTACTCCTCTTCTAGCAAGGTGGTTTATTTCTCACCTTCCCCAATCAGTTTTGAAGAATGAGCATGGTTTAAGGTGGTCACAACGGTTGATGAACCTCACACATTCTGATGTTCATTGGTGTTCTCGGTCCAGAGAAAATGTCATCATCATTGATCGTTGCGGGGAATTCCCTAATGTCCCATTACTTGGCATTAGGGGAGGCATCACCTACAACCCCTGTTTAGCTCTAAGGAAGTTTGGATATGCCCGGAGAGATGGTCCTCATGATATGTTGATCCCTGACTTGGTTATTGACTTCGACAACAACGCTCAAGGACATCGACAAAGGTTTATCAGAGCTTGGAGGATGCCCAACAAAGTGGATAGTAAGACACTGGGGCACAAGAATTTCATCCCCCTTGAGCCTTATCTCAAGTGGGTACGAACCCGCACCCAGAGTCTTATGATGCCTTACCCTCACATTCTCCCCGTGATCAAAGAGCCTGTTATGGAAGGAGAGGTTCCATACACCCTCCTACATCCTGACATGCCAACATCATTGGAAGAATTACAAAAGAGTTGGATACAACTCAAAGAAGAACGAAATACTTTTGAAGCCAGCTTTTATGCCAGTGAGAAGAAGGTTTTGGAACTTACCCGCCGACTTCATGAAGAGGAAACTCTCAACACTTACATCACACCAAAGAGGATGCGCAATGTATTTTTACATTAAGAATTTTGTAATATTTTGCCCATGGGGCATTTATGTACTAACAAATTTCTTCTTATTAACATGACATGTGTTCTTTTTTTCTGCAACAAATTTGAATTTCTGAATCCTTGAATGCATTACATGAATAACATATCATTCATCATATGCATAAATAGGTCTTCACACCAGGTTTCCTTATCTTTCTATTGTTTATTTCAGCAAGATGGATTTGGAGCAGACGGTTAAAGATCTGCAAGCACAGAATTTGCAATTCCAACAACTCCTCCTGACCTTAGCAAAGGGTCAAGAGGATCTTAAAGCACTGTTAGAGAAAGAGAAGGAACCACAAAGGAAGAAAAAGAAAAGAATTGGTATGGCCACTATGGGAAGAAGGTTTGAGCATCAGGCTAGGAGAGTTCTGGAGTTCCCCTCGACGTCTGACGAAGGGGTTGGTAAAGGAAAAGGCGTTGCAATGCCTTCTGAATCTGAAGCTGAAGAAGAAGAAGAGGAAGAGGATGAAGATTACTCCGGAAAGCAATATCCCCCGGCGGATGATAAGTATAAAAATCTTGAGGATCGGTTGGCAGCCATAGAGTTGCAAAGGGTACCCAGTTTAGATTTCGAAGAACTAGGGTTGGTTGCTGGGATCGTCATTCCTCCCAAGTTCAAAGTACCTACATTTGCTAAGTATGACGGTTTGTCCTGTCCAAAGATGCATTTGAGATCCTACGTCAGAAAGATCCAACCTCACTCCTCTGATAAGGATCTTTGGGTCCACTTTTTTCAAGATAGTTTATCAGGAACACAATTGGACTAGTTCTATCAACTTGAGAGATCTGATGTTCATAACTAGGAAGATTTGGCTGCTGCTTTCTACTGACAATACCAATACAACGCAGATTTAGCGCCTAGTCGTACTCAAATATAGAGTATGGGTATGACCTCTAATGAGGGATTTAAGGAGTATGCCAAGAAGTGGCGGGATTTGGCTGGAAGGGTGCAACCACCATTGTCGGATAGAGAGTTGGTTGACATGTTTTTAGGGACTCTGTCAGGTCCATTCTTCAATCATTTAATCGGGAGTTCATCTGCAGGATTCACTGAATTAATTCTGACCGGTGAAAGGGTCGAAGTTGGCATTAAGAGTGGTAAAATTCAGAAGGATGCCTCCTCCTCCACTACTATTAAGAAGACCTTCCCAGCCAAGAAGGAAATTTCTGCTGTTCACACCCAGAGAAACCAAGGGAGAGCAGAGCGCCGACCAACGGTGGGGGCTGTTATGATCCAAAACTCCTCAGTCGACCAACCTCGCAGCAATCAACCAAGAGCTAATCAGTAAAGGGTAGAAAGGCCACAACAGCAATTCACCCGAATCAATATGACACCGGCTCAAGGCCTCCCTCATCTGTTAAAGTTGAACCTTACCAACTTGAAAGAAGTTCCGAAAAACCCTAATACCTCTTCTCCTTATTATCATTCCAATGAAAAATATGCATACCACTCTGACAGTGTAGGGCATGATACCAACAACTGTTGGGCTCTTAAAACTTAATAGACGCCAAGGAGGTAGAATTCGATGCGCCCGAAAATCCAAATGTGATTTCTGCCCCAATTCCCGAGCACGGTCATAATGTCCATGCCATTATGGAAGATCTTCATGTTACCACTGTTGATGACCTTTTGACTCCATTATCAATGATTAAAGTGAATTTGATGAAAGCCGGGATATTCCCAGGCTGTGGAAAAGACTGTTACTTTTTTTCAAACTTGCAAACTGACTGCCCACTGTTGAAATCAGGCATCCAACGCCTGATGGATACCCAAGAGACCCTCTTTCAAAAGACTCATGTTGCTACTATCACTCATGTTACTCCTATTACCTTTGATACTCCAATCAATGACATTGCTATAATAACCATCTCCGACAATCTTTCTAAGACCTGCAAAAGGCCTGTTAAGATTACGCCTGATCCTATGTTTGTACTGTTGAAAATCACCATGCCGGGGCCTATCCCGTATAAATCTAACAAGACGATACCATGGAACTACGGATGAGAGATCTTCTACCATGGTATCAAGCAGATCGAATCAGCCCAAGAGAGTTCTGATGATGAAACCCTTGATATAGGTAATATTGCGGGAACGAGCAAGATAACTCGCAGCGGAAGGATCTTCTCTCCGGAGATTGCTCCTCCACGGGCAGTCTTCGTACCCTCAAAAGCTTCTGTGTCTGTCAAGTCATCTGTGCAAAGTCTGGTAATTGAAGAAATCGATGCTCCCGAAGTTAGACCCTCTGATGTTACTACCAATAAGGGAAAGGGGATACAAGAAGCGCCTGTCAGGACGAAGGCTCAGAATGTGGTTATCCCCGAGACCACCCAAAAAGAGATGGAAGAAATCTTAAAGATAATTAAGAAGAGCGACTACGATGTCGTGGAGCAGTTAGGACAAACCCCTTCAAAAATCTCCATGCTGGCTCTCTTACTCTGCTCCGAGGCTCATGCCAAAGCCTTAATCAAATTTCTAAAGACGGCACACGTGCCTCAAGAAACTTCTGCGGACCAGTTTTAAGAGTGCGTGGCTAGCCTTACAGCCTATAATGGTCTTGGTTTTTCTGATGCTGATTTTACCCCTAAGGGAAGAAAGCATAACGATGCACTCTATGTCTCGGTAGAGTGCAGGGGGACCATACTTACTCATGTTCTGGTAGATACCGGTTCATCCTTAAATGTTCTACCAAAGAAGGCGTTGGACATATTGGACTGTGAAGGTTTGACCCTAAAGCCCAGTAACATCGTTGTTAGAGCCTTCGACGGTTCAAAGAGGATGGTTCACGGAGAAGTGGACATTCCAATCAAGGTGGGTACAGAAATTTTCAACTCTACATTTTATGTGATGGTCATCTGTCCTTCATATTCATGCTTGTTGGGAAGGCCATGGATCCACAACGCTGGGGCAGTCACTTCTTCGCTACACCAAATGCTAAAGTATCCAGTTCAGGGTAAGATCATAACAGTTCATGGGGAGGAAGAGTATATGATAAGTCACCTTAACTCCTTCCGCTATGTTGAGTTAGATGGCGAATTCATAGAAACGCATTTCCAACACTTTGAAGAGGTTTCTCCTAAAGTCACAGTTGCAAAGACAACGACTGATGTGCCTATCATTCCCAAGCCTGTGTCTCGGATGGCATCCCTTAAATATGCGGAGGCTGTAATCAAAGAACGAAGGAGTACGGTGTGGGGGCAACTGCCTGATTTTTCTCACAAGACAGATAAGTTCGGACTAGGTTTTACTGCTGCTGGCCAGAAAGCTGTGCGTCGCTCCGAGGCTGGAGGACCACCCTTAAAAATCACTCACCATGGAATTCATGCCTTAGAAGATGATGATGAAGAAGACAACTTTGAATATTGGATCTTTCCAACCATTGAAGGAGGATTAAGCAACTGGGAGGAGAAGGACTTCGTTCCCATCACTTTCATCAATCAGTAATTTACCTTTGAACAATTTCCTATTTTGGTCTGTAATAATTAAATAATTCGTACACTCTTTTTGCCTCGTGCCTTCCCCGGGGAATATAGGTCCATTTGTAAGGGCTTGATTTCTTCATTATCATATGCCATTTTTAATGAATCATTGGACGTTTTCATCTATAAATTGTTGTGTTCATTTTCTTTCCTTTTACATTTTGTTTTGTTTAAGGATGGCTATCCCTTACACATACGCACACTCACAAAATGTAGGTACCCATCCACTCCGGATTCCATGGGTGACTATTCTGCTTTGGCCTTCGGTGACTCTGAAGATTTGGTCAATCATGCCGAGTACGAAGGTTATGAAGACTGTGAAGTGCCTAGAGAGTTAGCTAGACTTTTGCAACAAGAGGAAAGGGCTATTCTGCCCCATGAAGAATTGCTAAAGACTATCAATTTGGGAACAGAGGAAGACAAGAAAGAGGTTAAAGTGGGTGCCAACTTGGAGCCAAGAGTCAAAGAGCGTCTAGTTCAGCTATTGAATGAATATGTCGAGATCTTTGCCTGGTCCTATGAAGACATGCCGGGGCTGGATACAGATATTGTGGTTCACCATCTACCTACAAGAGAAGACTGTCCACCAATCAAACAGAAAGTCCGCCGAATGAGGCCCGACATGTCCGAAAAGATCAAAGTTGAGGTGATGAAACAATTCAATGCTGGTTTTCTGGCTGTTACTTCCTATCCATAATGGGTTGCTAACATTGTGCCCGTGCTTAAGAAGGATGGCAAAGTCAGAATGTGTGTGGACTACAGAGACCTAAACAGGGCTAGCCCTAAAGATGATTTTCCACTACCACACATTGACATCTTGGTTGACAACACAACTCAACATAAGGTATTTTCCTTCATGGATGGGTTCTTGGGGTACAATCAGATCAAAATGGCCCCCGAAGACATGGAGAAGACTTCTTTTGTTACGCAGTGGGGTACCTTCTGCTATAAAGTGATGCCATTCAGACTGAAGAATGTCGGGGCAACCTATCAGCGAGCCATGGTAGCTTTGTTTCATGATATGATACATCATGAGATTGAAGTATACGTAGACGACATAATAGCCCGTTCACAAACAGAAGAGGAACACCTCGACCATCTGCATAAGCTGTTTGTCAGGTTAAAGGAATATAAGCTCAGACTGAACCATAGCAAGTGCACTTTCGGAGTCAGGTCCGATAAACTTTTGGGATTTATTGTCAGTAACAAAGGCATCGAGGTTGATCCTGCTAAGGTCAAAGCTATACAAGAAATGCCTTCCCCCCACACTGAAAAGGAGGTCAGAGGTTTCTTGGGACGCTTAAACTATATCGCAAGGTTCATCTCTCACCTAACATCTACCTGTGAGCCAATCTTCAAGCTGTTGAAGAAAGATCAGGTGGTTGAATGGAATAATGACTGTCAAGTTGCTTTTGATAAGATCAAGGAGTATTTGCTGGAACCTCCTATCTTGATGCCACCCGTCGAAGGAAGGCCTTTAATCATGTATCTGACTGTTTTGGATAACTCAATGGGGTGCGTACTGGGCCAACATGACGAGTCTGGCCAAAAAGAGCATGCCATTTATTACCTTAGCAAAAAGTTTACCGACTGTGAGACTCACTACTCACTGCTCGAGAAAACTTGTTGCGCTTTGGTATGGGCTGCTCGCCGGCTAAGGCAGTATATGTTGACACATACCACTTTGCTGATTTCTAAAATGGATCTTATTAAGTACATCTTCGAGAAGCCTGCTTTATCTGGAAGAATCGCTAGATGGTAGATGATCCTGAGTGAATATGATATCCAGTACACAACTCAAAAAGCTATAAAGGGGAGTTTACTAGCCGACCATCTAGCTCATCAAGCTGTCGAAGATTACCAATCTATGAGATTCGACTTCCTTGACGAGGACATTATGACTTTGGACAACATTGAAGATAACGGACCGTATGACGGGCCTGAACAAGGATCCCGATGGACCCTGTACTTTGATGGTGCTTCAAATGCACTTGGCAACAGTATCAGTGCGGTACTTATTTCTCCAGAAGGTTGCCATACACCTTTCACTGCTAGACTCTGCTTCAACTGTACCAATAACATGGCCGAGTACGAAGCTTGTATCTTTAGTCTCAAGGCCGTAATTGACTTGGGAATAAAATCTATGATTGTATTTGGGGACTCAGCTTTGGTTGTCAGTCAAATCAAAGGATAGTGGGACACTAAACATCCTAATATTATCCCATACAAAGAACATGTCTTGACATTGTTGCCTCATTTCGAGCAGATTACCTTTGAGCATTTCCCGCGAGAAGAAAATCAGCTAGCAGATGCTCTAGCTACAATGTCTTCCATGTTTAAACTCAACTGGGATAATGAGGCTCCCCAAATTACCATTGAACGAATGGACGAACCTGCGCACTGTCATGAGATTAATACCGAAGAAGTAGTGGAACAACCCTGGTTTCATGAAATCAAAAGGTATCTCCAGACTCGAGAATACCCTGAAGGAGCTTCAGTCAATGAAAAAAAGTTCTTAAGGAGATTTGCTGCCAAGTTCTTCCTAAGCAACAGTATCTTATATAAGCGCAACCATGATTGTGTTCTACTTCGTTGCGTGGATAAGGTTGAAGCAGAGTTGATCATGACCGAAATACATAGTGGCACCTTTGGCACCCACTTAAGCGAACATACGATGGCTAAGAAGAATCTAAGGGTAGGCTACTACTGGTCTACCATGGAAGCTGACTGCCATCAACATTCCCGTACTTGTCACAAATGTCAGGTATATGCTGACAAGGTACATATCCCTCCAGTTCCTCTCAATGTTCTAACAGCTCCTTGGCCATTCGCAATGTGGGGAATTGACATGATTGGAGAGATCAAGCCTACGAAATCCAATGGACATTGCTTCATCTTGGTCGCTATTGATTATTTTACCAAGTGGGTCGAAGCAGCTTCCTTCACCTTCGTTACAAATAACGTGGTTGCCCGCTTCATCAAGCAGAACCTCATATGCCGGTATGGTATCCCCGACAGGATCATCAGGGACAATGGTACAAATTTGAACAACACTGTGATCACCGCTCTGTGCGAGCAGTTCAAGATTCAACATCACAATTCATCTCCCTATCGGCTAAAGATGAACGGTGCTGTTGAAGCCGCAAACAAAAATATCAAGAAGATCATTCAAAAGATGACAGTCACCTACAAGGACTGGCAGGAGATGTTACCGTTTGCTCTGCACGGATATCGTGCCACTCCGCGTACTTCAACTGGGGCAACCCCCTTTTCTTTGGTATATGGCACGGAGGCTGTTTTACCTATGGAAGTTCAGATTCCTTCTTTAAGGATTATGAAGGATGTTGGTTTAAGTGAAGACGATTGGATTCAGACCCGGCTTGATCAACTTAACTTGATCGACGAGAAGCGACTTACTGCTGTTTGTCATGGTCAGACGTATCAAAAACCGATGATCAAGGCTTTCAACAAGAAAGTCAGACGTCAGGTATATCAAGTTGGAGATCTTGTAATCAAGCGAATCATCTTGCCGTAAAGTGATCCCAGGGGCAAGTGGACTCCTACTTACGAAGGACCATTTATGATCAAGAACATCTTTTCTGGTGGGGAAATGATTCTGACCACCATGGATGGCGATGACTTGCCGCATCCTGCGAATGTAGACATAGTCAAAAGATACTACACATAAAATGACCCGACAAGTTGAAAACCCGAAAGGGCAACTTGGGCAAAAATGGGCATCCCGGTGAATCGAAAACCCGAAAGGGCGGTTCAGGCAAAAATTAGGGATAAATAAAAAAATCTGTACACCCGGCAAGTTGAAAACCCGAAAGGGCGACTTGAGAAAAAAAGGGTTTCCCGGTGGACTGAAAACCCGAAAGGGCGTTCCATGCAAAAGTTAGGGAATTAAAGCGTATGACTATGTCTCGTCGGATCACTTTAAGAACAATCTATTCACGGACAAGCTCCAAGCTTCTGATCAATCCAATCATTCGCGGACGAAGCAATGAATGGACAAAGATACTCAGAGTTGTGAAGGCTATAGCAGAATGGGAACCTCATGGAATTGTTACACATAGCCATCTTTCTTTTTGTATAAAATTTTCCTCAATTTTTTCGACAAAATTCTCTTACTAGGATGTCTGTCTCCTTTGTACAAAGATACTTACAAAAGTTAATACAAAAATACTTCAAAGTGCAGAAATTTGCTTGCCTTTCCTTTCTTTTTTACACTTATGTTTTATTTGAAAACGTCCAATTGTTTGTTAAATAGGCATATGCATTTGAATATAATCACTGCTTACAAATAAAACAAAATAAGAAAGGATAATTACTGATAAGTCGAAAGTATAGGAAAACGTCTTTAGGCTATTCCAGGAGAAATCCTCTACAGTATGTCATTCAGATCCTCAACAGAGCTAAAACCTTGAAGTACATATCCCCAGCGGAGTTAAAATTCAAAATTCCCATCAGAGTTAAGTTTCTAAAAAACTCCTGATCCCCAGCGGAGCCAGAATACTCTAAACTTTCATCACCAACAGAGTTCTCCACAAAACAAGGAATCCCCAGTAGATTGGCATACAACCCAAACTCCTGATTTCCCCGGCAGAATAAACACTCTCCCCACAGAGTTATTCCTGACAGAATGAAGATTCTCATTCTCAAAGTGGTATATGACCTGAATTCCTGATATTCCCGACAGAATGAAGATTATCATTCTCAAAGTGGTATATAACCTGAATTCCTGATATTTCCCAACAGAACGAAGATTCTAGTTCCCGTTTCTCCATTTGAAGCCTCCCAGGTCTTAATTCCCCAGTAGAGGTCGTCGTATTTTTTCTTATTTCCCTAGGAATGTCATGAAGGATTCTCACATCCCCGCAGGTTGCCAAGGATTTTCTATCCACAACAGTAATCAGCAAGGTTTTCTCATCTTCAACAATCAAAGATTTTTGGGATCCCCAGCATCGGTCAAGGATTTACGTTCCCCGACAGCAGTCAAAGATTTCATTATCTCCAGCTATCAAGGATTTATTTTCCTCAACAAGAGAAGCTAATCAGCTTACATGCACATCCATTACATTCATATATCATAAACATTGATGGAACACATTTTATTGCATCATACATATCATGCAACATAACTTTGTGTTTTAGCTAACATTTTACCCTTTTCAGGATAAGATTAAAAAGCTATTGTTAACAACCATTCAGAATTTCAAGTCAAGATACAGTATGGATACACCCCAGACACGGCGGTCATTCTATTACTCATTCAGAATTTCAAGTCAAGATACAGTATGGATACACCCCAGACACGGCGGTCATTCTATTACTCATTCAGAATTTCAAGTCAAGATACAGTATGGATACACCCCAGACACGGCGGTGATTCTATTACTCATTAAGAATTTCAAGTCAAGATACAATATGGATACACCCCAGATGTGGCGGTCATTCTATTACGCATTCAGACTTCATCAATCAGATACAGACCAAATACGCTCCAGACACAAAAGCCATTCTATTTCTCATTCAGATTCAGCTATCAAACTCAAGTTCAGATACACTCCAGACACGGAAGTCATTCTGTCACTTGTCCGGATCCCAGTTACAGTACGATTATACTCCAGACATGGAAGTCATTTTTCTACTCATACAGATCTCAACTTCAGATACAATCCAGATACGCTCCAAACATGGTTTCCATTCTGTCACTCATTCAGAATTTATCCCCAGCACATAGATGCTCCATACGCAGATGTTTCTCTGTTACCCATTCAGAATGCAGATACACTCCAGACACGGCAGTTTTTCTGATATTCATTCAAGAATCAAATACAGTTACAGCTCAGATACGCTCTAGACACGGACGCCATTCCCTTGCTCATACGAACCCAGTCTCCGGATACAACTCAGATACGTTCCAAATACGGATACCATTCTAATGTTCATTCTACTGATTTTCAACAAACAAGTTTTGGATGGCATCTCTAAGCCCATCTCCAGCAAGATTCTACCATGTCCAAATGGCATCTTTAATCCCATTCCCTCATCTATATTTTGACGAGTGCAAATTTACGGGCACTCTAGTGTCCAATCCTCTTTTACCTTCGAGTCACGAAAGGCAAACTTGCCAATCTAACTCTTCAGGTTCAAGAAGATCGAACAGGGGAAAATGTTGTACCCCAAAATTTGCCCTCTCATTTTATCAACATTTCTCATCACAAGGCTCTTGGAACTCAAGATCAAGCTAGGGTTTGCTCTGCTCAAGACATCTCCTTTCATTGATGACCTAAATTAGGGTTTGAGTTTGCACAAGGATTTTTGGACTTTAATTGCTCAAATTGACTTTCATACTTCATATTGGACTCATAAGTTTGTCCATACCAAGTTTCAAGCCTTGAATCAAGATTTTGCCCAGTCAATTAGACAGTTGACCTAGAAATCAGCTGTATTGGGGAAAAAGTCAACTGTGGCCAATTTACAGTCAAACCTCATGAAGTTGACCCACATCAACATTATGAACTCATATGAACCATTGGATCAAGTTTGGACCATAACTCCACAAGAAATTTGATAAGATCACCAAAAGGGCAAAATGGTAATTTTTAGGGTTTTGACTGTACAAAGGCAATTTCTGACTTTTTGACCTAGCCAATGGAAAATTAGGTTCAACCATGGACTCAAGGAATCAATGACATCATCTTGACTTATTCAACAAGTTCAAAAGATCTCAAATGCATGGGGTTCAAAGATGAATTTTTCAGTCAACTAATCAAAATTTGATTGTACACTGAAAAGTCAAACTTTGACTTTTTGGTCAAAATCAAGTACCAAGGGTCATTTTTCATCAAGATGTGTCAAATTATGAAACTTGTTCGTCAAGAAACCCAAAATTGCAAATTAGTGTTTAAAGTTGAAAAATTTTCATAACTTAGAAATTTTCTGTTATGAAATTTTCTTAATTTTTCCTAACTTTGCCCCACATTTTCATCATGATGCAAATGTATTCAAACAAAGCCTCCAACATGAAAGTTGTATTCCTCCACAAGGTCTACAACTTTGATTCACAAAGTTTTCTCAAAATAAGCTTGGATCTCAAGTTATGATTTTTGGAACAAGGGTCCCTAAAACTTTTAACTTAGTGAAGTTTTGCCCTAGTTTAGGCAGGATTTTGACCTATCTTCTTGGCCATTTTTCACATAGTTCCACTTGGAATCTCAAGTTGCATTTCAAATATGGATTATAGAGCATGTTGCAAGCTTTCCAAATTGTCCAAGAAATCCTCAAACACATTTGTGGTTAGGGAGAATCGAAGGCTTGAAGTTGGCAAAAACTCACTTTTCATCCATGGCATGTTCATGTTCATACAAGTTGCATTTTCAAATCAGCATGCCTTACACTAGTTTGCAGGACTCTAAACCACTTCACACTCCATAATTAAATGCAAATCCATCAGTCTAAGCTTTTGTTTTGATCATTTGGACATTGTACACAAAACTAAGCCCTAAGTAGAAAAAGGCAAATTTCCATTTTTGCTTAAGTATGCTTTATGTCAAACCAACAATCCTTGAGCATTGGTCCAAGATCTCTTGCAGCAAAACAAATCCACAAATCAGAGGGGCCAAGAGCAAAGTATTCAAGCATATTTGATAGCCTGTACATGCCTGTAACTTCACTTCCACATTCTTACTTCAAAAACAAGAAATTTGTCCAAAACTGGACATCTTGAGAACCAGCCAATGTTAACTTACACAAACAGTTTGAACATCTTTCTCACACCCATTTGAGCTAGAATCACGATTACTTGAGCCTCTAAACACCCCATAGCCAGAAATCACATTCCTTTGGCAAAACATGGCAGGTTCTGCAACTTGAGTGCCATAGCTCATTTGGCTCGTGCGTTTTGCCCCAAGTTGATTCAAACACCTTCCATTCAACTCACTCAAGCTATCCCAAACCTCAAATACCAACTGTAACTCCATTTAAAGTGTTCACCATTTTCATTTTGAGCTTGTGCAGGTTGAGTTCTATAGGCTGATTCAAGGACATTCAAGGCAAGCTAGATATTGGAGAAGGTCAAGTGAAGTTCAGGAAAGCTACCAGACATCTCAAGCCTTGCTGAAAGACACTACATTGCCCTACACGAATCCAACTGAAACAGGTTTTTCTCCACTTTCTATCTCTCTATTTAGGAACACTTACCCTTAGGTTTGTGAATGAAAAATGTAGTGTTCATTACCATGAAGCTGTACATATGCTCAATTTTCATTTATATTAAGTGTGCTAGGAGAATTTTATCCATGAACATGCTGAAAAAACTAGGTCAGATTTTAGGGCCAGAGAAATTCTCTCTGGTCTTTGAGAGTTAGGATTAGTTTTTTATATGGTTGAAATCGTCTTGAAATTCTCTACAAGTTTGATGTTGTGTGTTTTTGCAATAGAGCTCGTATACAGGATCTGGTATTTGAACAGGGCACGCGCGCGTTTTCATGTCTGAAGGTTGAAGATGAAGCTGGCTTGGGTTGGGCTTGGCCTGACTTGCTTTTGACACCTCCCATTTTCATTTTTGCACCCCCTGGCCCAATTTCTTGTACTTTTATGTTTTTGCATTTTTGTTTTCATTTTTGATTTTGTTTATTTATTTCCAAATATAAAAAATGCTCAAAAATATTTTCATAATTTTTTTTACATTTATTTGGCATTTTATTTTAATTTTTCTAACATAAAAAGCATTTAAATACTTTTATATTATTTATTTAAACTTGAAAATAATATATAATTTATACTTTTATTTTTATTCTTTATCTTTATTCATACTAAAAATATTTTCCTAAATATATTTTATTTTTGTACATATTTTATTTTATATTGTACATATTTAATTTGATTAATATATATATATATATATATATATATATATATATATATATATATATATATATATATATATATATATATATATATATATATATATATATATATATATATATATATATATATATATATATATATATATATATATATATATATATATATATATATATATATATATATATATATATATATATATATATATATACTTTTATTTTATTAAACACTTTAGAATAAAAATATAAAAATATAAAAATATTACATTTTCACTTTTAATATTATTCATACTAAAAAATACCTTTTAAGTATATTTTATTTTTGTACATATTAATATATTTTATTATATATAAATAATATAATATGTTTATTTTCTTAAAGAAATTAGGGTTTTACCCTTAAACAATTAAAATAAATCTTTTATTTATTTCTTTATTTTTTTTACATTTTTTTACTTTTTACATACATAGGTAAACAAAAACCTTTTTGCATAATACATATTATTTGATATTTATTTATTTTGTTTATTTAAATATTGTCCATTTAAATATTTATGCATTGTGATTCAATTTGGATGTAATAGTAAATTAGGGTTTATATTTCTTGTCAAATACCCCCATTCAAAGATTGTACCCCCATCCCCATAATCATGTTGTAATAGCTTAGAATTTTAATTCTCGCACTTTACGCTTTCAATTATGCCATGATTAGAGAATTAGGGTTTGTATGCAAAAATCCAAATCAACAAATAGTTTGACCTAATCAAAGACAAAAATGCATGAAAATTAAACACAAAGCACACTTGCACCCCTAGGGTTACAATCCACTTGTTGCCTTCAAAAATGGGCCATGTTATGCATGTTGGGTACTTTGGCAAAACAAAAACAAAACAAAAGATCATAGTCCCTTGATGATGCTATCTTGGTTTCCTAAACAAAATGATCAAGTCCCTCAAAAAATCGCCAAAAATACTTAACACAATTGTTCTCATGGTCTATACGATGACCCGCGCCTGTCCCGTTTAACATCCTAACATAAGGTTGTTCACCAAATGCAATGGTGAAACAACACTGTGAAAAGGGTTAAAAACATTAAGAAAGATCTTTGAGTAAAATAGAGTAGATAGCTCTTAGTTACTTGATCAAAAAGCTTGCAAAAACGTCCTTGCTATTTTCAAACAAACCTCACAACACAATTTCAAAACATTATCCAAATCAAACTTTCAAACATTGAAATCTTTTTAAAATACAAAAATACCTTTGTATACATTCAAACAAGAATCATTACAAAGGTTTCCACAACGATGGCCTCTTTAAAAAACATCTTTCAAAACCACACACAAAGCACCATTTCAAACAATTGAAAAGAAAAAGCAAGTGATCTAAACAAGTAACTAAGAGCCCATGGATAACCATGGATTAAAAGGGTGCTTGTACCTTCCCTTTTCATAATCTACTCCCCGAACCCAAGAAAACATCTCAAAGGTCTTTCCTGTGCTTTTTGACCTTTCCTTAGGATAAAATAAAAAGTCGGTGGCGACTCTTGCTAAACCGAAACATTTGTGAACACAAACGCGAAACCTCAAGTCAGTTCTCCCACCGTATCACACTTACACATAACACTTTCAAAGACCTTTTTAAAACGCTTTATCCACACTCTTGAGGACTGATACAAGAGTTATCATAAAGAAAGTTTCCTTACTATTGGCATTTCAAAAATACTTTTCTAAACACACAAAGCACAAGGTATTTCAAATGAGCTAAGCATCTAAGAGCCCATAGAAAACTACAGATGGAAAGGGTGCTAACACCTTCCCTTTCCATAATCTCCCCCCTTACTCAGAAAACTCTCGAAAGGTCTTTTATGTTATTTTCACCCTTTCCTCTGTTGGATAAAAGAAAATTTGGTGGCGACTGTTGCTTACCGCAACATTTACGAACATAAACGTAAAACTAATATAACAGTCATTTCTTCCATCATATCAAAGAACTGACAACTCTGCTAGGGATTGACTTTATAAAGTTGGGTTACCTTAAAGCTTAGTTTATTGTAATTTTCTTTCGTTATGTATTTTATATGCTTTACTTTTGATGTTTGGGTGGTTACTAAAGATCCTACACTCGGATCTGGGGAACCTTATTAGGTAAGTAGCAATAAATCATGGAGGCTGTACGACGTAGATCGATACGAACAAAGTGGTGGCTACATTAGCGCGATACTCTGGATTGTACTAATGTTCCTTGAGTAAGTCAAGGATAGCATTAGGCTTCATCATAGTGTCACTAAGCGCTAACTGACCTTTAGAACCTTTAATTGACTCATCCTAGCCATTAGGAAGTAGTGAGATAGCCGAATTTGGTTACGACCGAAGACTGGTTGATACTCGATGCTACACTCATTGAAACTGGACCTTCGGGATATTTTGGCCGCAATACTTTGTGCTTGAGCTGAAACAATGCCTGACGGTATGGTCAATGATATTGAGACTCCTTAGAACTTGGTTCCTATTAATAGGATAGGTTAAGCCAACTTAACATTCAAGAGGGTACTTACCTTAAAACCTCATGCGAGCCTTTAAACCCAAAGCTACTTGTGTGACTTGTTTGCTTTCATTATCTAACAAACTTGAACTCCTTGCGGGGTTTTATTTATCATCTAACAATGTGAGTTCCTTGCAAGACTTGTTTGTAGTCATTATCCAATAACCTGGACTTCTTGCAAGACTCACATGTCTTCGTCACCTTACATTTTTTTTCTTGATGCATATCATACACATCATAACATCATACCATAGAATTTCCTTAACCATTTCAAGGATCTCAAAGGAATGTGATGCAGGTTATGATGAACCAGACATCTATCAAGGGGCAAGCATATTTATTTTCCTCTAGACAATGCCGTCAAAAGACCAAAGCGCAATAACTTGAGTCAGAGGCTATGACCCACTACACATTGTGTGCTTGATTCTTGTAGAAGGACGACCAACGATACGAAAGTTCTTCAATCAAAGCTACAGTTGGATTCTAAAATTTTCTTGTGTTTACCCCGCAAGATCCTTGAAAACATCACATAAACATGGCATACATAACATTACAGGTTTCAAGGCAGGTTTCTTATCCCTTCACTGTTTATTTCAGCAAGAAGAAATGGCACTAAAAAAAACGTCAAAGATCTTCAGGCACAAAATGCTCAGTTCCAGCAGATGTTCTTGGCTCTAGCTAAAGGGCAAGAGGATCTGAAGGCTCTCATCTTGAAAGACAAGAAGAAGAAGACTAAGAAGCATGCTGGTGTCTTGAACTTGGGGAGAAGGTTCAGAGGACCTGCTAAGCGAGCTCTAGATTTTGCTACTCCATCTAAGGAGGGTGACACTCAAGATGAAGATAACAAGAAGACCAAGGAAGAAGACAACAGTCCAGGGTTTGAAGAGGATGAAGATGACTACTCTGAGGAACAGTATCCTCCTGCTGATGACAAATATAAGCAGCTGGAGGATCGTCTCAACGCCATGGAAATCCAGAAGATACAAGGATTGGATTTCAGTGAACTAGGCTGGTTCCAGGGGTGGTCATCCCACCTAAGTTCAAGGTCCCGATATTTTCCAAATATGACGGGGTCTCTTGTCCTAAACTTCACTTGAGATCATACATCATAAAGATCCAGCCTCACACTGCTGACTGAAAGTTATGTGTCCATTTCTTCCATGAATGTTTTGCTGGAACTCAACTGGAATGGTTCTATCAATCGGAAGGAACCGACATTCATATCTTAGAAGACTTTGTTGCTTCTTTCTACAAGCAGTACCAATACAATGCTGACCTGACACCAACTCGAGTGCAACTACAGAATATGTATATGGGTTCAAGGGAAGGATTCAAGGAATATGCACATAAATAGTGGGATTTAGCTGGCAGGGTGCAACCTCCTCTGACTGATTGGGAAATGGTAGACATGTTCATGGGCACTCTGACAAGCCCATTCTTTAATTTGTTGATTAGGAGTTCTTCGTCTTATTTTACAGAGATGATTCTGACTGGGGAAAGGATTGAAAGTGACATCAAAAGTGGCAAGATCACAATGGACTTAACTTCTAATGATGTGAAAAAGCCCTTTTTTGGAAAAAAAGAAACTAATGTTGTCTATGGTCAAAGGAGCCATAGTAAAAATAACCACCATTAGTCCGTGGAAGCGGTGTTGATTTCTAATCCTACGCCTGTTCAACAACAACGGGGCAATAGGCGTAGGATAAAGCTTTAAGAGAGGCAGTACACTAATATTAATATGCCATTGTCTCAAGCGTTACAACATTTTCTAAAAGCGAAACTGATTACACTAAGGGATCCTCCTCAAAACCCTGATACCTCCTCTTTTAAGTACAATCTGAATGCAAAATGTGCCTACCATTCTAATAGTCTTGGGCATCACACTGACAGCTGTTGGTCTTTGAAAAATAAGATTCAAGATTTGATTGAAAACAAGGAGATTGAATTTGACCCTCCTGAGGCTCCCAATGTGATCACTGCTCCCATGCCAAATCATGACCAAGATTGAGAGTGTTTATTTCATTTTAATTATCAGTTGTAATTTCTTTGTTTGCTTAAACACTTATCTTTATGTTAGACTTTGGTTATTCTCATTAATGTATTGCATATGTTTGTATTGAATTAATTCATTCGTATTCATTATATTCAAACTGTTCTTTTACTTCCTTTTTATGATATTCAACTCTCGATTAAAAGCTATAAACCTTTAGAGGCAGGATGGCAAAAAATATACCATAATCTCTACAGTATGCTTTTGAACAGACCTTGCTGATGATGTACATGCGTTGTTTCAAATCCTAAACAGTGGAGTTATAAGGAAGATAATCCCTAGTCAACCTATTTGAGCCTAAGAAGTATGAGTTCTATTTTTCATGCAAATTGAAAACCTTAATCATAACTTGTGGTAGGGTAGTTTCTCAGTTAATTCAAAGGTACATTCAATCGCAAGCTTTCTCTTTATACACGACGAGTGGTGTCGAAGATTCCCTTCCAAAACAAAAGATGGTGATGGTTCCGCATAATCATCAAAATAAACAATCATTATCTCTCAAAAGAAAATCCCACTGAGTCAAAACCTATGAAGGGGACTTAAGAAAAAAACTGGGGTATCCCGCTGACTATAATCACAAAAGAAACAGCTCAGGCGAAAAGTAGGTATAGTAAAATCAAAAAAAGAGGTCGCTACAAGTCCTTAACAAAAGAAAATATTACAGAAAATGTCTTCCTCCTCAAAATAAAATTTCAGTATCCGAACCATCACCAGAATATCAAGGTAAAGATTCCAGACTCAATTGGGATCTAAACGCACAATTAACTGAGCATAGGTCTGAAGAACATCACGAAGAACGGGTTGAGTACAAATACATTTTGAGTCGTATCCTTTGTTTCATAAACCGTGAACCAGACCATGTTAGAACCCTTAAAAGTCCTAGTTGAATCATGGGTCAATTTGAAAGCATATTGTTACAAAAAGGTATCCTGACTCCTGTAAGGTTTGCTATAAATCTTGAGTTGATATCGCATTTTTGCAAATTTTTGTTTTACTAAAATAATGAATTTTCAAAAATTTCAAGACAGACATAAGCTTTGAATTTTTAAGACCACTGTTTTCATATAACTAATTGTTCAACAATAGAGAAATTTACTCGACGAATATTCAATGAACGAAAATCCTCTCAATGAACAAAATCACCTCAGATGGAAAGAAATTTCCAGTAACATGCCTTTCATAATCAAGGGGCATGACATGGTGTCTAACTAATCTAGGGGCAGTCGAGTCAAGATTCGAGGAATCTATCAAAAGTGCCAAATAGCCAGGGGCAGACCTCCTTCTGAATCACTTGGAGGATTGAACATGAGTTCCAGCAAGGAGCCATGTGCGATTAAGCAAACATCTTCCTGGCGATATCACCAACCTACAGAGTTTCAACATTACAGTCCAAGGGAATTCCTCTCCCCAGCTGAGTTTTAAAAACTATAATAGCCCCTATAGACTACTTATCTCCAACATAGCTCATTCCTCCATCGCCAATGTTCTTAAACTTCTCCCCAAGCAAGAATTAACACTATCCAGCAGAGATTCCTTAAGCAAAAAGCAAGAAATCAATGTTCCCAGCGGAGTTTCCTCAAACAAGAAAACAAGAAATAATCCCCAGAAGATTGAAGATATACATACTCATCATCCCCAACAACAATCAGGGATTTATTTTTCCCTAGTTCAACAACACTGCAATAGAACAACTGATACATTCATACATTGCATTCATACATATTTTACAAGCGTCATAGCATACGCAACACAAATGCTTATATCACAATCTTATTTATTTAGAGAACATCATTACCCAATGCACTTCATGCATCATGATATTGCATACAACTAATTCTTTACCTTTTCAGGAAAGATCAACAGACGAATATCATCAACAATTTTCAAAAGTTCCAGATTAATACCTGAAACAAGACAGGGCAACTATCTGCAAACAACCGATTGTAGATTAATACCTGAAACAAGATAGGACAACTATCTACATGAGTTGATTGAATATTAACACCCGAAACAAGAAGGGGAAACTATCTTTCTTTCTCAAATAGGTCAGAGATTAATTCCTGAAACTAGAAAGGGTAACTATATCAACGACCAACAAAATCAAGTTCCAGATTCATTCGCGAAACAAGACGGGACAATTATCTACATGAGAAGATTGAACATTAACACCTGAAACAAGATGAGAAAACTATCTTTCTTTCTCAAATAGGTCAGAGATTAATTCCTGAAACCAGACAGGGCAACTATCTCAACGACCAACAAAAGCAAGTTCTAGATTAATTACTGAAATAAGACGGGGCAACTACCTACATGACCAGACAAATTTCTTCAGAAACTAAATTCTGACAAGTACTTCCCTCAAAGGCTTTTCCCAAAAAGTCATTCTGAAAAATATCTCTTGTAGATGAAGTCACGTGTAGACATCTTATAGTGCATCATTTAGACGAAATCAAGTGCGGATTCCTTTCAGTACCCTGCTGAAGTAGTAATCGTCAAAGATTCCTTCATTACCTGCTGAAGTAGTAGTCGTCAAAGATTCCTTAATTACCTACTAAAGTAGTTGTCGTCAAAGATTCCTTCATTACCTGCTGAAGTAGTAGTCGTCAAAGATTCCTTCATTACCTGCTGAAGTAGTAGTCGTCAAAGATTCCTTCATTACCTGCTGAAGTAGTAGTCGTCAAAGATTCCTTCATTACCTACTGAAGTAGTAGTCGTCAAAGATTCCTTCATTACCTGCTGAAGCAGTAGTCGTCAAAGATTCCTTCATTACCTGCTGAAGCAGTAGTCGTCAAAGATTCCTTCATTACCTGTTGAAGTAGTAGTCGTTAAAGATTCCTTCATTACCTGCTGAAGTAGTAGTCGTCAAAGATTCCTTCATTACCTGCTGAAGTAGTAATCGTCAAAGATTCCTTCATTACCTGCTGAAGTAGTAGTCGTCAAAGATTCCTTCATTACCTGTTGAAGTAGTAGTCGTCCAGGATTCCTTCATTACCTTATAAAGTAGTAGTCGTCAAAGAATCCTTCATTACCTGCTGAAGTAGTAGTCGTCAAAGATTCCTTCATTACCTGCTGAAGTAGTAGTCGTCAAAGATTCCTTCATTACCTGCTGAAGTAGTAGTCGTTAAATATTCCTTCATTACCTGCTGAAGTAGTAGTCGTCAAAGATTCCTTCATTACCTGCTGAAGTAGTAATCGTTAAAGATTCCTTCATTACCTGCTGAAGTAGTAGTCGTCAAAGATTCCTTCATTACCTATTGAAGTAGTAGTCGTCCAAGATTCCTTCATTACCTGCTGAAGTAGTAGTCGTCAAAGATTCATTCATTACCTGCTGAAGTAGTAGTCGTCGAAGATTCCTTTATTACCTGCTGAAGTAGTAGTCGTCAGATTCCTTCATTACCTGCTAAATTAGTCGTCGTTAGATTCCTTCATTACCTGTTGAAGTAGTTGTCATCAAAGATTCACTCATTATACGTCGCAATCAAGCTTTATGCTTACCACCATTCACTCTGGATGGCTTCTATAAGCCCATCTACGATAACTCCCAATCATCTTCTCCAAATGGCATCTGTAAGCCCATTCCTGATATCATTTACCAAGGATGTTACATCATGCGAGTGAAAATTTCTGGGCACTCTAGTGTTCAATCATCTTCCACCTTCAGATCACGAAAGGTAGACAAGCCAATCTAAATTTTCAGGTTTAAGAAGATTGAACAGGGGCAGCTGTTGTACCCCAAAATTTTCCCTCCCATTTTTACTCAAGACATGATCATTGAGGTCCTCAATTGCTCAAGAAGCTTCAAATGATTTACATGGCACCCTATACGCCTTAGCATAATGGCATATCTTAAAGAAAGAAAAGAAGTGTACATGACAAGGTGTATGTCGAAAGCTAAGAATACGCCTAAGAGCTTTTATCAAAGCAGCTTCGATAGCAGTATGCAGTCTAATTTGATGCCCAATGAAGCACTAAGATCGAAGGAAGGATAGTTTAAAATAAAGCATGAGGATTCTTTTATGAAGTCTTTTATTGGAAGAGATAGTAAAGAGCTTAGAAGGGTTCATTTTTGAACCATTGAAATAAAGGCTATTCGAAGTATTAAAAGGAAGGACATTTCAATTTCCATGTTGGTTGAATTGACACTTCGAAAAGAAGAAGATGTTGAATTTGAAAGCTTTGATCTTATGGTTCGAAGGACATACAACCTTCAAACATGACATGATTGAAGGACATTTAGAGATGAATCAACCAAATATGAGTTATCTTAGAGTTTCTGGATCAATGTGTTTCAGGCATGTACCTGAACAGGTGTGGAAGAAGTTGGATGATTGAAGTAAAGTCTTGGTGCTCATAGGTTATCCTCTGATGGGTGCATACAAGTTGTATTCACCAATCGAAGATGAACTAGTGAGCAATAAAGATTATTCTAGTAGACGAAAGCAAAGGGTGAGAGTGGAGTCAAAGTTCAGTTCGACAAGAAGATGAACAAGTTGATACTTCGACTGCTCGAATCGAAGAACCACCTGCACAACTGTGACCTAAGAATGATGACCAAAATGAAGCTTTGATTGGTAGAATCGAAGAACCACCTACACAACTGTGTTCGAAGGAAAGAACAAAATGAAGCTTCGACAGGCCAAAATGAAGAGGTGTTCGAATTGAAGGAAAAGAGATCGAAAGGAACAAGAACTGAGTTCGATTAGGCTGATTGGATAGTTTTTCAAATCAAGCAACTAAGGAAGATAGTGACTCAATCGAAGAAGCCATAATGATGAGGCCTTGAGCAGTTTGAATTAGAACTCAAAGCCATCTAAGAACAAAGCTTTGGAGCATTCGAAAGAATGAAGATGTGAAAAGTTGAAACGAACACCTAAGGGGATAAAACCTATCCAGGTTCACGCAAAGCCCAAAATGGTAGAAAATCATCAAAAATGGCAACTTTTTAAATCTTTCGATTTTTCTTTCAAAGCCATGGTTAATGGTTGATTCATGCCATTTTCGTTCACCACCACACCCCTATAAATATAAGACAGACATTGCCTATATGAAGGGGATTGCCTATCCAAAATTCCACACACAAGAAGCAGCCTTAGAAAGCAGGTCAAATTCTCAACATCTCACGAAGGGATCAACACTTGAAACACACTCTGTAGGCTCCTCCAGTCCAAACGAATACCAGCCCTCCTTGACGCTTAAAGCATCCCAAAACTGCAGATCGAAGCATACTGGCCATAGGTATAATTTTGAGATTCAATCTTTTTATCTAAGTGTATCTGTGTGTTCTAATGTGTTTGTGTATGTTTATGATGAAGTGTTAGACAGTTTATAGTTCTCACATGCGAGCCCTAATGTCCGGATAATGACTTGCCATTATTAGGGTATTTGAAACTAATTCCTTCGAACCTCAAAATCCAGGCGTCTCTTTCCTTTTGGCTTGTGCAGTGCACATGTGTTTATTTTGAATTATATATATCTTTGTTTTACTAATTTAATGTTATGATTTTATTTGTATAAACGAATGAACAAATAACGCAGATGGTAAACAGGAAGTGTGCAAACGGGGAAGGACCTGGGTTTGATACCCAGGTCTTTACATTTTATTTCTTCCTAACATGATATATGAGGATCCAGTACTCTCGGGTCCAACGTGCACACCATACATCCTCAAGTCAACACCATTTCATCCAGATCTGAAAGCCTCGGATATGCAACTCCCCATACACTCTCAAAAGCTAGCAACATAGGATCCAGTGCAACTCCTAGGTTTCTATTATCTTAGGGCCCAACGAATTTTAGTTTACACCCCGTCCTGTTTACTTTTGCTTCCTGGCCCATTCACACCTGTTTACTTTGTTTTTTTTTTTATCAACATAAAAATCAGAAGAAAAATATAAGTAATTCATAGTTAGGTTTTATTTTACTAATTTAAATTAGTTAATTATTTTAACTTATTTTCCTCAATTTTAAAATCAGTAGACTTAGGATTTATTTGAATTTAATTCTTTTCATAAAACAAAAAAAACAAGCAAATATATTTTTATTTTTAGGTTTTAGACGTTATTTTCATTTCGCGCGTGTTATTATCTTTCACATTCTATTTTTCATATTACTGTACCTGCTTCCTGGTTGTAATAGTTTAAAGTAGGACTTTTATTTTTTCGGCTTTATTCCCCATTTTGGACATGTAAATAATCCCCTCCCCGAAGCCTTGTAATAGCTAGATTTACATTTTCTCATTTTTAATTACTACAAATTATTAACTGTTTAGATGTGTCTTAATTAGGATTGTATGGCAAGAGTTTAACAAACAAACACTAGCAAACCTAACACAAGAAAAATAATTGAAAATAATACAATTGCACATGCGCACCTCTAGGGTACCCCCATTTTGGTTGCCTTTGGGAAAAACAGTCACAACTCTCGAAACGTGAGAGATTTTAGTGGCTACCCTCCAGTTTAAAGATCATAAGTCCCTCGATGACCCTTTTGACGTTGCCTCGATAAAAATGATCTTAAAAACCTTGGGTGGTTACTAAGGTTTGTTGCCCAGTTGCCTTTGTGATTTTAAACGTTCCTTCGAATGTCCCTCAAACATCCAACGACTAGGGCTACCTACTCACTAATAGTAGGATAGCACTGTCTAAAGGAAAGGAGGAAAATAACAAACCCTTTCGAGTAAAATAGATAGTTCCTAGATTCTATGCTCAAAACAAAATTTTTAAACTTACACAAAACACTTTCAAAAACATTTTCAAAACGCTTTATCAACACTCTTGAGGACTGATACAAGAGTTATCATAAAGAAAGTTGTCTTACTATTGGAATATCAAAAATACTTTTCTAAACACATAAAGCACAAGGTATTTCAAATGAGCTAAGCATCTAAGAGCCCATAGAAAACTATAGATGGAAAGGGTGCTAACACCTTCCCTTTCCATAATCTCCCCCTTACTCAGAGAAAACTCTCGAAAGGTCTTTTTCTGTTCTTTTCACCCTTTCCTCTTTTGGATAAAAGAAAAGTCTATGGCGACTCTTGCTTACCGCAACATTTGCGAACACAAACGCAAAACCAGTATATTAGACGGTTCTGCCACCGTATCACACCATGGACTGCAAAATTGTATTTAAAGGGGAATCCTAACCTAATTAATTTAAGTTTTCAAAAATTGTAAAATTCGGGGTAGCATAAGTCTTAGGTTTTGAGAGTCTCTTGTGTAGTTTGTATGTCACCCACCTATCCTTGGATACCATGTGGTTGGCGGATTGTTACTTCACAGTTTGTCATGTTATTGTTCTCACTCTTAAAGCTTTTAAGCAAAAGAGTTTGAGTTTTTGTATTTGAAGTATAATCTTCTAAATTTGGGTTGTATTTGATACAATCATTGGGATTGGGACTGTTAGATATCACTAAAGTGATTTAGGAAGTGAGATGGTAATTTCTCATATCTAGGGAGGACCTAGGTAGAAGTTTCACTTGGTAGAGATTAAGGGAGAGGTTGTAAACGAGGGAGTTTAACTTCGAAATATTACTGGTAATAGTTGATTTCCTTCCTGGCTTGGTATCCTCCAGAGTAGGTGATGTTGCACCGAACTGGGTTAACAACTCTTTGTGTTATTTATCATTATGCAGTTTTATTTTCTATGTTAATTTCAGTCTGATATGTCTGGTCTATTACTAGATGTTGTAACATATGTCTCAATATCATGTTAAGACCGTTTTGTTTATATGTGTTGCATGTACAACAGAAATTTTAGTATCGTCTGCTTTCACACGACCGGTATTGCATTTTAAGCGTATAAACACCCGTTTTTGCATATCCGCGTATACTCTTTAAATTTTCTTTTTGAAAACTAATTTATTCCTAATTGACAAGAAAGTTCTTTCACAACATTTAGAATCAAAAACTGATTTTTTTCTACAAATTGAAATCGATATCTCTATGTTTCTGCTTTCGCAACAAACTTAAGTTTAAAAACAGAAATTATTCAGGCCAGAAACAATTCTCATTTTAATTATATTTATTAAAGACTCGTTAGAGCAGCATTAATACGATGGTCCTCACATTCAGACTCGATAGATTTAGCTGGACATGATTATTATGTAAAACATGTTGTATATAACTTCCATGTTCATGTTCATAATAATAATAATAATGATAATAATAATAATAATAATCGATTGCAGTCCTAGTGCAATCGGTTGCATCTGTTACAATTTTTGGAAAAATTTCCCAGTGCAATCGATTGCATCAGTTAAATTTGTTGGAAAATTTCCCAGTGCAATCGATTGCACTGGTTGATTGTAGTCCCATTGCAATCAATTACATAGGTTAAAATTTTGAAAAATAAAAGGGTGCAATTGATTGAATGGCCTAAAAAGTGAAATTTTTGTTTTGGAAGTGGTGACGTATGATGATGTCAATCGATTGCAGTCTCAATGCAAATGATTACATCAGTTGTATTTTTGAAAATTTTTTATTTTAAATTATGACATGCCTTTACATTTTACCTCATAATTTTTGATTTGTAAGTCTGATTTAGGTATTGTTCAAAGTGTTAGAAAGCTAACACACATGGATATAACATGAAAAGGATTGTTGAAATGTTTGATTAATATTCATGTGTGTATTATATGGATGTTTGTAAAGGTTTGTATGATCGATTAGAAAATTGTTAAGTATAATAATGAAACATCGATGGTATAATGAAGTAAAATGATTGAGTGTAGACAGTCGTTGTCATACCCCAAATTTACCGGTGTTGGTGTTAAGGCCATGTCATTTTATTTTAAGCATAATTCATGTTTATTTTTGCATTACTACATTTGTTTAAAGTTATATTCGCATGTATGCTAAGTTATTTTTTTTATCGTTTGTTTAGATATATTAGGGAGGGGTGTATTTATCATTTTACTAAATAGATTTCATTGGTCTAATAGCCCACTAAGATTTTTAAAGCCCATTTCTAAATTAGATTAGTTGGTTTTATAATTATAATTATTTTTATTAGTGTTGACCAGGGTCAACATTTATTTTAAATTATTCTCATTATTTTTATTATTATATAATATTTGTTTTCGTGTTGACTTAAGGTCAACATGATCTCCTGCATTGCAATTTTTATTATTAAATTATTATTTATTTTATTTTTATTATTATTAAATTATTATAATTTTGACTAAGTTAAAATTAGGGTTTCCCAACCCTTATCCATAAGTTGCGCCCAATTTGACTCTTCTTCCCTAAGTCAACCAAGAACCCAAAATGTCAGTAATTTAGAATCAAATCTGAACCAAATATTTGGATTGAAGATTGTTTTTATTGATTGCAATGAATTTATACACAAAATTGTCGAAATACATTACAATTCCATAACACACTAAATCTAATCAAATCAAATCACAAATCAATCTAAACCTAATTTCTTCAATCTAATTTGTAATTGTAAATCAACATAAACAATTTCCTAATCTAACTAATTCCTAATGTTATATATACCTAATACTGAGAGTAAGAGGAGGACGAACAAAATCTTGAGAATAAACCCATTGCATCAAGTTGCTATGCTGCGATCCCCGACCCTCACTAGAGCTCAATATTTTGAATACTTAGGGTTTTACACTTAAACTCTAAGCCTTTGAGCTAAACCATCTTTTTTTACCTGCAAGAAGAAGAAGAAGGAGATTAGGAGACAAAGGAGAAATCAGAAGATGAAAAGTTATACGACCAGTGTCACGGCAAGAGAGGTAAACTAGAAATCATTTAGCTTAGGGTATGGATTGTTGTTGTTGATGAATGGTTATGTTTGAATAGTTTTTTGGTTTGTGAGTTTCTGAAATTTTGGGGTTTTAGGGTTAGGGTTCTTGATGCTTAGGGTTAAGGTTCTACGTTTCTGGGATAGGGTTCATGGGGTTAGGGTATATATTGTTAGGGTTCTTAGGGTTATGCAAAATATTGTTAGGGTTCTAAGGGTTTTGCTTGAAGATCTGTGCAGGAGATGAGGTTCCCATCAAACCTTTATCTCTCACGGAGGCCTTCATGGCCGCCCACAGTGTTATTATCCTAGGATTATAAAGGCTATATAAGTTTTTGGGTTGGGACGATGGTTGGATTGAAGGTTTGAATATTCCGATTGAAGTTCAATTGGAATTTGGGAAGAAGTATGGCGTTTGGGGTGGTTTACGGTGGCTAAAGGGGAAGAAGAAATTTCCGGTGGTGGTCAAGGTCGAAAGAAGGGAGATCCTCTCTCTCTAGAATTTTTTATAGTGAGAGAGAGGAAATAGGTAGAGAGAGGCGAAGAAGGAAAAAATGAAAGAATTGGGAAGAAAATGAATATATAATACTCCATTCAAGATGTGCGCACGCCATACCATATTCCCTTAGTCAACGCTTGATCAAAGTCAATCGTTTGTCATACTTCAGATCAATGCCCCAGAGTTAACCTCTGGTGGCTCTTTGATCTGAATCAAACGATTCTGATTCCCTTAGCACAATGTAACTCCCTACCCTCGCTCACACCTTGTCTAAACGGACTCTCAACTTTATTCTAGGCTAAGCCCAATGTTTTCTGCACCCGTCAAATTACTCCCTCAACATAATTTAAACCCTTGCGCCTATGTGGACTTCAAACTATACCTGGGCCTCAGCCTTACTATTTACACCCTTTATTTTACTACGCTAACACAATTCACACCCTATGGCGTATTGGGCTCCAATAGAATTCAGGGCTTAAGCCCTTTCTAATTACACACCCCTGTATTTATTACTGAACTAAAAATACACCCCCTTGCTTTATTATAAAACTTTAATTTTATTTACTTAATTTATTTATTTAATTTATTTATATTACTTTTGCTTATTTATTTTCTCTACATCATTTTTTTTACCATTTACATTAAAATTATATTTTTCATTATCATAAATATCATGCTGATAAATAAATATTTTATATTATTATAAATATTTAATATATTTCTAATAATAAGTATAATACTTATTTACCTATTTTTCTAAAATACTAACTTTGTTTTATTCAATTCATCAAATAGTTTTTTTTACTAATTTCAACATCATTCAAACTTTATTTTCAAATTTTATCATACATTCTAAAATAGCTAACCAATCAAACTTGACATATTTTCTACTAACCTAATTCAAATTCAATATTATTTTCAAAAGGAGGATTGTGGATTCACTTTCAAAATTAACTGTGAACTACGTCTACGACTATGCTTTTTTTCAAACCCATACAAGGTTCAAGGATAACTCGAAAGCATTTACACAATCCTATAAAAACTAACCAAACACATACAAACTACGAAATTGTACTCTGATTCTTCGTAAGGATATACATAGGCACGCAGTTAAAACCAAGGCGAGTTCATAACTAAAAGATTAAACATCTTTTTCAAGTACATGGAAACAATAACTTGCAAATAGAAATCCCCAATTTACCCCAAACTAGGGTTATCCGTTCTTTCTCTTCCTTAGGACAAAAAGTAGTGGTGGCTACTCATATTTTTTGCTGGTTATGAAAGTCATGCAAATGTAAAGTTATTGCTATTGATGTTGTTAATTATTGTGAATGATGAGTAATAATATATGTTATGACGAAGTTTGACTATGTTATTTTGTTGATGTTTTTACGATGATGTTGCTAAGGTGTTGATGTTAATGATGTTGGTGATGTTGCTATGGTATTGATATTGACGATAATATTGTGATGATGTCTTAATGATGTTGCATGTACAAATATATACATGTTATGTTGATGATGATTATGTTGTTGACGACACACTTGACTAGCCGAGGTCAGACATATGTGTGATGTTGTTGTGATTTCATATTGTGAATCATGCATCCATGTTGTGGAACTTATATTCTAAATTATGTTGTGGCCTTGTTTCGTATGAGGATGCTTTGAGTGCGAGTAGCTAAATCCTTTGTTCGGGGATTTACTGAAGTGTTACCTATGGTAATGGTAGCGATTTGGTGTATTCCATACCTAAGAGGAAATTGATCCTAAGGTGGGGATCATAGAGGGAAATGAACCTAAGTGTTTATATTATGGTACCACATGTCATTGCATAGCATCTATCTGGCATGGCATAATCTTTTGATGATGTCAAATGTGTTGAATATCGAGACATTAGGTGATTACATGTTGATTTCTATGATGAAAGTTGTATATATGATAATTATGACGTGTGGGGTGTGAGTTATGACATGTGGATGAAGTTACATGATTGTACAATTATGATTGCAATTCTATTTACTTATATCTTTCATAATTGATGGTGATTACTAACCCATCCTGTTTGAATGTTTCCTCCACGTGGGTAACACGCAAATATCCAGGAGTAGCTTGTGGAGGTAGTGAAGATAGCTCTTGGATTATTTAGAAGTTTTCTGCTATTTAGAGGTGTCTTTCTCTGATATGTAATATCGGGATAGGGAACATTTTCTTTCACTTTTTTTGGTTTTTGTTGAGAACTAATATTATGTTGTGTTGAGATTAGAAGTTCTTAATAGTTGATTATTACAAACCCTTTAGTTAATGTTATGAAGTTTAAGATATGAGACTAAATGTCATGAGTTGCTAAACTTTCTTTAAATTCTTTAGATCTATTGTTGTTGATTATGCTACAATGATACCTTAAGTGATGGTGAGCAAGCGATGAAATGTTTTTATGATTTGTTGTAACCCCTATTATGGGGTAATATTGTTTTGTGTTGTTTTTATTATGATGTGTGACACCCTTGTGTAGTGATTCTAATGAATCTATTCGTAAATTATTTATGGGGTTAAGAAGGGTATTACATTTGTAATGCCCCAGACTACTTTCAGGATTATTGACTGGCCCCACAAACTAATATGAGTCTTTTCAGCATGACTTATCCTCACTCACATGCTTTCCAAGAAATTTCCCAAAAGGTCACCCATCCCTAAATTGCTCCAAGGCAAACACGCTTAATTGTGGAGTTCTTATGGAAGAGGCTACCAAAAAGATGATGCATCTTATTGGTATATGCAGTACCAATTAATCCTTATAAGCCTTCCTTCAACCATGCATCCCTTCCCTGCACAACATAAGGATCCCTCTCATTCTGATGTAAATTTTGTTTTTTCCATCGGGTGTTACATGTAACCACTCTCTGCCCTCTTCGGCCTCGGGTCTTACATGCCCATCAGCTTCCACTTGGTTTGTCCCCAAACCACATTGTAATGGGAGAGGTCTGCTCTGGTACCATTTATAACACCCCAGACTGCTTTCAAGATTATCGACTGACCCCACAAACCAACACTGGTCTTTTCAATAATATTTATCTTCACTCACACGCTTTTTGAGAAATTTCCCAAAAGGTCACCCATCCTTAAATTGCTCTAAGTCAAGCACGCTTAACTGTGGAGTTCTTATGCAACGGGATACCGAAAATAAGATGCATCTTATTGGTATATGTAGTATTAATTAATCCTTATAAGACTTTCTTCAAACATGCAGTCCCTTCCTTACATAACATCAGGTTCCCTCTCATTCTGATGTGAATTCAGTTTTTCGTTAGAAGTTACTAGGAGTGTCTCATTTTCATGCCTCATGCACCGACAACCACTCCCTCGCCCTCGGGTGTTACATGTAACCACTATCTTCCCTCTTCCGTCTCGGGTGTTACACTATGGGTTTGGTATTATTACTTAAGTGAAGCTTTACTCCCTAGCCTAGAGAAAAAACCTAAGATTAAGTTTGGAGATTGCATAGTGTTAGTGTAACACCCTTATAAATCCACATATATTTCACATGTAGTTTACAAAAATAATTCAAATAAAACCACCAACAAGGGTGTCACATCTTCAATAAACTTCATATAAAACATTCTACTCTGTAACACGGGTTTTCAAAATCATTTAAGAAGAATACTTCATTAATAAAAATTCAATTACTCGCAACAAAGTTCATATTTCAAAACAACTTTATTAAAATGCTTCATATAAGCTTCATCATACTTCATCTATCATGATTCATAATTCAAATAACTTAAATACCATGAAATGTAGTTCAAAATCTCAAAATAAATAAAAGAACATAATTATTCCAATCAAACTATCCAAACCCCAATGTTACATATCAGAGAAAGACCCACGTTATTCTACAGGAAATAAATAACACACTCTGAAGTTATCCTCTAAGATTTAACGAACTATTCCTGATGACCTGCAAGTTACCCTCATATAGAGGCAACATTTCCAAGCAGAAAGGGTGAGTAATCATAAGTTATTATAAAAGAAATATGGAATAGATATAGTAGTACAACAACAAATCATCATGAATTCCACATACCATCATAATTCATATATTTTATACTCACACTTTCGAATCATCAATACACATCAACTATATCATTATATCATCAGATTAACATCTATCATCAAACACCACTCATATCACTATGTCATCAACATTACTTAATCAATCATTATAAAATGTGGTAATAAAACTTCACTGATGATCAAGTCATCTTCCTCCAAGGATCCCCACCATTTGATCAATTCTCGCTTCGAACTGGAGCACTTCACAATATTGAATTCAAATCCACACTACAGAATTAAGGCCTTCAATGGACCAACTTCCTAAAAGAAAGTTCATGACAACTTGGCAAAAACGTGTAGAGATGATGGGAACATGATTGGCGTAAAAAAGAAAGTTTTCATGCAAAATTCCAATCAAAGATTTGATCATGTAATACAAAAGATTTGTCTCACTTTTGTTGACCTAATCCAAAAATTATATATAGAAAACATATTCAGACATCAAAGGACACAAAAAATTGCCTCAAGAACACACCCCAACAACTTCAAATTTCCAAGAAACTAGGGCACAATCAAACCCTTATCTCCAGCCGTTTTCAGTCCATTCCAAGCATCACACTAGCCTCCTGAAGATACCAGGAGCTCATCCCAATCATTGTTGAAGCTTGAAGCATCACAAATTGTTGCGACCAAGCATCACCGATTTTGGTAACTCTATGAATTTCAAACTTTTAATTCATGCAATTTAAATGAGTTTGATGCATACATTCATGTTCATGATGATATTTGGAACTATTTTGATCCATTACATCTGAGGTTTGTCGCAGGAATAAAGATCTGGCATTATTAGGGCAGTTTGAAATATTTTCATCGTATCTCACGTTATAGGCATTTTCATGACAAAATAAGGTCACCAGTGGATTCAAGAGGTCCAAATTAGGGGGACACGATCCCTCTTGGTCTTTAATTCTTGTTATTTTTGCAGGTTGAGGTTTTGATTCACCGGAGAAGACCACTGGAGCTAGCCTTCAAGGCTTCTCTAATCCAGCCATTTTTATTATATATTGATTTAATTGTGTTTGAATAACAAAAAACCAGCATATCGCAGATGGTTGGAGACGGAGGCATGTAACAAGAAAGGCGTGGGTTCGATCTCTATGTTTTGCAATTATTTTGTTTCTTTTTCCAAACTAACACGCAAGTTTATAATATATTGAGTACTTCCCATTCCATAACACAAACGTAGCGCTGGCGCAATGGTAAGAAGGTGTTCCTGTGACTTCAAAGGCGTGGGTTCAAGTCCCACCCCATGCATTTTGGTTCTTTTATTTTCTAAACCCTAATTTCATTCTTTTTTTAATTAATTCCTTTTTAATTAACCATCGACAAACCTAATTTTTTCAACACTTTAACAAATTAGGGTTATGGTTTTTAATCAGTAATTAAATTTTTTTGATATATTTTTATTTACTAATTAATTAATTAGCTTTTTCTTAATATTAAAATCAATTAGAATTTAAGCTTTAATTACTATCTATTAACACTTAAATCATTTTCTACAAAAACATTAACATTTAGAACTTTAGGTCTTTAAACATTTTTCCAACATTTTTTTCTTATTTTCTTTCTTTGCTATTTAAATTCCTAGAAAAAATTGTATAGGTCGCACTATCAATGCAATAGCTTAGATTTACATTCTCACATTTTTTCTACTATGTATCTGCTACCAGGATGTAATAGCGTAGATTTACTTTCCCGCATTTTCTATACTTATGTATCTCTCCCAAAGCCATGTAATAGCGTAGGACTTTACATTCCACACTCTATTTTTCTATACATATTTAATTATTAGTGACTAGGGTTTTCATGGAAAGACTAAAAGCAATCTAGAAAACCCTAATCTTCAAGATAAGCTAACTGAAAATACACACTCTTCACACTTGCACCTCAAGGGTAACCTCTTTGTTTCCTTATGAATAATGGTCACGTTCCTCGAAAGTGGGGATACTTTAGCAAAATATCCTCGATTAAATCACCATAGTCCCTTCGAGTTGCCTACGAAAAGATGATTTAGTCCCTAGATGACCCTACGAGCAAAATGACGATGATAGACCTTTCGATACAATTACTAAAGTATCCTTACATGTTGCCTTTAATGACCATATGATGACCCTACACATGTCCCTTCATATCCAATAGATAGGCTACCTACCAACTAATGACATGGATAGTACTATCTCCAAAGGAGAAGGAAAATAACAAGAAAGACCTTATTAGTGGGTAGGACTCCTAGTTGCTTGCTCATAACCTTTTTTCACAAAACAAATACATTTTTACACATCAAACAAATATTTTCAAAAAACACTTTGTATACATTCTTGAGGACTGATACAAGAATTATTACAAAGTTAGCCTTACATTGGCATTTCGAAATATTTTCAAACAAATTAAACACACACAAAACAAGTTTCAAAAAGTAAGCTAAGCAATTAAGAGCCTGTAGATAACTACATATGAAAAGGGTGTTAACACCTTCCCTTTTCAATACCTACCCCCCAAACTCAAAATCTATCAAAGGTCTTTCCTATTCTTTTCACCTTTCCTAAATATTGGATAAAAGAAAAGTTGGTGGTGACTCTTGCTATCCGCACATTTGGCTAAAACCAAAAAGTCAGTTCTCCCACTGTATTACACTATTGGCATATCTACTGGGGAATTACTTAAAAAAGAGGGGTTACCTTAGAGTTTATATCACTTTTACTTGCCTTAATTGTTTGAATTGTTTGCTTTACTTTAAGGGTTCATGCAGGGGTATTATTGCTTGTAAGATCCTAGACTCGGATCTAGGGATTCCTTAGGTAAGTAGCAATAGATCATAAAGATTGTACGACGTAGACCGATATTATTAACATGATAGCTATAGTTAGTGTGACACTTTGATTTGTACTGATGTTCCTTGAGTCAGTCAAGGATAACATTAGGCTTCCACGTGGCGTCGTTAACACTAATTTACTATTAGAACCTTAATTGACCCATCTTGGCCATTAGAAATTAGTGAGATGACCGGCTTTGGTGCAGTCCAAAGTTTATAGATACTCGAAGCTACACTCATTGAGATTCAACTTTAGAGATATTTTGGTGGCAAGCCAGTTGTCATGCTAAAATAAAGCCTACGAGAAAGATCAGTGATATGAGATTCTTATAACCCAATTACTATTTTAGGACAGGTTGAGCCAACTTAACTCTAGAGGGGGAGGGTATTTACATATGGACTTGACACAAGCCGTAAACCTAAGGCTCTTGTGTGACTTGTTTGTGTTTGCTACTTATTTAAACATGAACATAACATCATAACATCATATCATTATAACATAACATTTTCACTAACCATTTCAAGGACCTAGGGATTTATCTTTGTTCCTTGTTGCAGGTTATGGCCTCCGCTCGCAGAAATACTATGCGAATAAAATTTGTGAGGATACCTTCCAAGCTTAAGGAGTTAGTCTTAAAGGTTCCCTAAAAATCTCAATTCACCAAGAGGCATGGTTATCTACTCAGTATGGTTACCTCAGTTTTTGAAGAGGACATGATAAGTGTTATGTTCTAGTTCTTTGATCCTAAGCATCAATCTTTTACCTTCCCATATTACAAGTTGGTACCTACAATGGAAGAGTTTTCTAAGCTAATTGGAGTAACTATTCTTGATTATACACCCTTCACCAGTTTAGAGAAAGTTTCAAAGTCTGAAGTTATTGCAGCATCCTTACATCTAAAGCAGTCAGACATTGTGTCTAATTGGGAAACAAGAAGTGGAGTTAAAGGTCTTCTTGATAAATTTATGATAGAGAAGGTTCAGTTTTTTCTAGATGCTATGAGTTTTCATGCTTTTGATGAGATCTTTTCTCTGTTGATCTATGGTTTAGTACTATTCCCTAATCCAGACCAACTCATAGATGTGAACGCCATCAAAATATTTCTTACTCATAATCTTGTTCCTACTTTGCTTGGAGATATTTTGCACTCTCTTCACACTCGTACTTGAGGAAGCGAGGGATTATCATGTGTTGCATACCTTTTCTATCCAGGTGGTTCATTTCGCACCTTCCCTGATCAATGATGAAGAATGAACAAGGTTTGAGATGGTCTCGAAGGATGATGTCACTCTCTCATTCAGATATATATTGGTGTTCCCGATCTTAGGAGGACATCATAATTATTAACCGCTGTGGGGAATTCCCTACTGTGCCACTCCTTGGCATAAGGGGAGGTATTACTTACAACCCTTCTCTAGCTCTACGTTAATTTGGTTATGCTCGAAGAGACAATCCTCATGATATGTTTTACCAGGGTATTATATTCGATTACGAGAATGATCCTCGAGGTTACCGTTAAAGGTTTATACGTGCTTGGGGCATGGTGAATAAGATAGATAGCAAGACTTTTGGATACAAAAACACCATAACTTTTGAGCCCTACCTCAGATGGGTGCAATCTCGTACTAAAAAAATCTTATAATGCCATATCTTGTTGTCCTACCGATAATGGTGGAGCCTGTTGTTAAATGATATATTCCTCATACCATTTTTAATCCATATATGCCTACGGATCTTAAAGAGCTACAAAACTCTTGGATTCGACTGAAAGAAGAAAGGAACACCTTTGAGACTCAGTTCTATGCTAGTGAGAAGAAAGTATTGGAGCTGAAAAAATGACTTCACGAAGAGTAAAGTCTTAATGCATATGTCAACACAAAGAGGAAGCGTCCATGGGAGACTTGAGTCGTAAGTCTTAGGAGTTCATAATTTGTTTCCTTTTAACCCTTTTTGCTTTCATTGTAAGCCTAAGAGGCAGTTATAATTTAAGTTTACTAATAAGAGTCTTTGTTTTTGTCCCCTTTTGATTAACAAATTTAAATCCCACGGGGTTCTTGAAAACATTGCATATGCATCTACATGCCATACATATCATTGCATAACCGGTTTCCAAGACAGGTTTCTCATCTTCTTGCTGTTTAATTCAGTAAAAATGGCTCTAGAACAGACAGTCAAAGAACTCCAGGCTCAGAATGCTAAGTTCTAAGAGATGTTCCTAAACTTAGCCAAGGGGCAAGAAGAACCAAAGGCACTCATCGACAACGGGAATAAGAAGAAGACAAAGAAACCAATTGGCATCCTTAACATGGGGAAAAGTTTCAGATGTCCAGTCAAGTGAGCTCAAGATCATGATATCCTATTGGACGAAGATAAAGAACGGGATGAACATGGTAAGAGTGTGAAAACTGAAAAAAGAAATGGTTATGACAAATATTTTGATAAAGAGGAATAGGATAATTTGGATGAATAATATCCCCCTGTTGAGAAGTATAAGATGTTAGAAGAGCGTCTGAAAGCTATGGAGATCCAGAAGGTGCCTGGATTAAACTTTGAAGAATTGAGCTTAGTCTCAAGGGTCTTCATTCCTCCCAAATTCAAAACTCCTACCTTTTCTAAGTATGATGGAGTTTCTTTCCCAAAGTTGCATTTGAGATCATATGTTCGTAAAATTCAACCACACACTGCTGATAAGAAATTGTGGTTGCATTACTTTCAAGAAAGTCTGTCTAGAACACAATCGAAATGGTGTTATCAACTCAAAGGTACCAATATCCATACCTGGGAAGACTTGGCTGCAGCTTTCTATAAATAGTATCAGTATAATTTTGATTTGACACCAACTCGCATGCAACTACAGAGTATGTCCATGGGTTCCGAGGAAGGCTTTAAAGAGTACACACAGAAATGGAGAGATCTTGCAGGCAGAGTTCAACCTCCTTTGGCTAATAGGGAATTAATTGACATGTTCATGAGTATGCTAACAGGTCCCTAATATAATCATTACTTGGAAGCTCTTCATCTGGTTTAACTGAACTAATATTGATAGGGGAACGTGTTGATAATGGAATTAGAAGTGGTAAAGTTTAGGTGGCTACATCTTTGAGTACTACAAAGAAGTCATACAATAGAAAGAAAGAATCCAATGATGTATACGGCCCGAAAGGACGTAATAATAGTGACCGCAACCAATGTGTAGGGGAAGTTATGATCTCTAATCATGTGCACGTGTAACAACAACAGAACAATCAGTGTAGGCAGGATGCACCCCGGAGACAATTCACAAGAATCAACATGTTGTTGTCTCAAGTGTGATACAATGGCAGAACCGACTATTTAAATACTGGTTTTCATTTTGCGCTTTTTGTTTGCAAAATGTCGCGATAAGCAAGAGTCGCCACCGACTTTTATTTCATCCAATCATGGAAAAGGGAAAAGAACAAAAAAACCTTTTTTCGAGATATTCTGAGTACGGAGGGTAGATTATAGAAAGGGAAGTTGTTAGCACCCTTTCTATCCATGGTTTTCCATGGGCTCTTAGGTACTTGCTCATTTTTCAAATTGCTTGTGTGTGTTTGTCTTGAAAACGTTTTGCTTCGTGATAACCCTTGTATCAGTCCTCAAGGACGTGACAAAGTTATTTTGAAAATTTGTTTTGAAAGGTGTTTGTGTGAAAAGTTTTTATTGAGCAAGTACTTAAGATTCTACGTACTCGAAAAAAGATTTCTCGTTCTATTTCCTTTAGACAGCGCTATCCTACTATTAAGGAGTAGGTAGCACCGTCGTTGGAGTTGTAAGGGACGTTCGAAAGGGACAGATACAATCACTAAAGCAATAGTTAGAAAACTTTAGTAGTAACCCTAGAGTCTTAAGATATTTCTGAGGCAACATTTCCGAGGTAACATTCGAATGGGATAATTTGATCTCTTTAGACTGGAGGGCAACCACTAAAATCTCCTATGCTTAATGATTATTTACCGAAGGCAACTAAAGTGAGGTAAACCCTAGGAGTGAATATGTGCATATAATTTGTTTCAGTTATTTAATCTTTGAACATTAGGTGATCTACCATTTTAATTTTCCAGACATTCTTGCCATACAATCCTATTAGCCATACATCTAGATAGTTAAAGATTGCGGGAATTAAAAGCGGAAAAGTAAATCTATTTATTACAAGGCTTCGGGGAATGGGGATTACATAACCAAAACTTGGGGGGGGGGGGGGGGGGATTAAACAGTAAATAAAACCCTAGTTTAAAAGACTATTACAACCTCGGAGCAATTACAAAAATATAATGAAAAGTACGTACGACAAACACAAATGCGAGAAATTAGGGTTTTGACCCTTGAAAACAAAATTGAATTTAATTAAAGAAAAAAAATCATTTTTTGTCATTTTTATTTAAGGAAATAAAGAATAAATTGCAAAATATCATAATCACTAATTAAGTTTAAATTATGAAAAATCATTAAATTAATGGAAAAAACAATTACCATATTTTTGTGTTTTTATTTTGAGAAGGAATTAAAATTAAGAATTAAACCTAATTTCTATTTGATTTTAATTATGAAAACAAAGATTTAAGTTAACCTAATTAAACTAATTAATGCAATTAAATATTTTATGGAAAAAAAAAGACTAAAGCTAATATTGTTTGTGATTTTCTGATTTTTATGTTTTGATTAAAAATGATTTTTGGAAAATAAATAAAATAAATAAAGTAAAACAATAAAAATAATTGAAATAAAATAAAAAAGGAAAAGATTGGGCCTGTATACTAGCAATTCTGGGGGGTGTGGAATTGAAATTCTTTGGCCCATTAAGCATCAAGCCCGGTCAGCCTTTGGATCATGTGCCAGCGTTGACTTGAGGAGCACCATGGACCTTCAGGGGAGAGACATTAGATTTGGCTAGCCGGGCAACCAGTGGACAGGCATTGAGGGTGTATGGAAGGTGTGTGAGCTAGAGAAGCATGGGGTCTGCTGAAAGAAAAGAAAATAAATAAAGTTTCCTGGACTTGGGATCGAACCCAAGTCCTCTTCACTTTCAAATGCACGCTTCACCGCTGGGCCACTTTGTTCAATTTGTAAATATAATATAAAGATAAAACAAAAAGGGTAAAACAATGGTTATGCAAAAAATGCACCAGAATTCAAACCAGCCAGTCAGGTTGTGACACAGTGTTGTCTTCTTCCTTGTCCGTCGTTTTAGATGGGAGACTTTTACCTACAGCAGTTTTGCTGTAACTATAAACCTGTATTATTAAATAATCAAGCACACACAATATAAATTCATTTTGGGACCATGAATCAACTGGGTTTGAAGCCCTGATCATCATGGTACCCATTATCAAGCTTAATTTTGCCTGTGTTAAAAGACCCTAAAATGGAGCTTGAAACCCTAGCTATGGCATACTGCGATTCCTGCATTGTAAATGCAATTAAATGGTACCAATAGCTTGCAAACAAGATGATGAACAAGAATATATAATTAAAACATGCTAATACTGCCAAAAATTTAGAAAACAGAATTGGAATTTTGTGCAAACCGTGGTTGATGGTGGGCACGATCCTGGGCGTTTTGAAGCTTGGGGACGAGTGGAATAGCTTTCTGAGACGCCAAGGAGTTTATTGCTGGCCTTGAACTACTTTGAATCACCTTGTTGAATGAAATATGATCCCCACTTTTTGTCCAAAAATTGAATTTTGTTCTTGCAGCTCACACGTCCAATCCTTGTGTTTTTGATCTGCAAATGTTATGCACTTATAGTAGACTGAATTAGGTCAACAAAATTGTATCATATCTTTGAAAATTATGAAAATTGGATTTGATTTGCTTCATGTTAATTGTATATGGATTCAAAATGTGCATAAAAATATCAAGATTTGATTTGTTTTCATTATTTTACCATTTAATTTGATTTATTTTGATTTAAATGAATAAAAAATAAAAATAAATGATAAAAATAATAAAATAAGAGATGAATGAGCTCAGGGGTCGTGGGTCCTATTAGAAACATGTTTCAAGCAAGAAAACATGGGCCCCTTTGGAAAAAATGCAAATTTGATCAATGTTGACTTTTGACAAATTTCCAAAAATTGCCAACTTTGACAATGCACAACTCTCTCAATTTTGACCCTAGGATGGTGCTCTTGGACTTTTTAGAAATCTTAGGATGTCCCCTAACCAACCATTTTGGTTTCACCTCAATTGTGTCTTCCATGTTCATGTATGAAGCTTTGACCCAAAAGGTGTTTTTGCTGACTTTTCAAAATGACCAATAATGTCAAAATTAATATCTTTTTGTGAGTGCATATTTTGAACTTAGTAGATGAAGATGAGTTGTAGGGAATTGTATCTTCTTCAAAATGAACTTTGTATGTAAAATTTCTGATAAAGTATGTAGAAGTTATGCTTGGTCAAAGGTGGGTTGACTTTTATTGAGAAACCCTAATTTAACAACTTTTGGGTTTTGATGAATTTAGAGCATTCCTTGGGGAATCATGATCAACCCTTGATAAAATGATGAAATTCACTTAAAATTTTTGATGTTGACCAAAAATCTTGAGGTTTTACTGTATGTGGGCCACAATTGACTTTTGACCTGACACAGTCGATTCTCAAGCATCTGAGCAGTTGACTGAGCAATCTTCTTGTTTAAGGCATGAAACTTGACATGGATGATCTTGCGAATATATTAGGACCTTGGAAGGAATTTAAGGCCTTTGTGGCTCACCTATCTTGATGAAAATAGAAACCCTAATTTGGGGTATACTGCCTTAGAAGAGAGTTTGTCTGGTTAACTCTTGGGAAAACTTGAGCAAATTGGGGACCTCACTTGACATTTGTTGAGTAAAATGAGAGGGCAAATTTTGGGGTACAACAGCTGCCCCTTTTCAATCTTCTTAAACCTGCGGATGTAGATTGGCTTGTCTGCCTTTCGTAATCTGAAGGTGGAAGATGATTGAACACTAAAGTGCCCAGAAATTTGCACTCACATGTAGTGGCACTCGACTTGTGACATCGGGAATGGGCTTTCAGATGCCATTTAGAGGTTGATGATAGAAGATTGCCGGATATGGGCTTAAATATGCAATCCTAGATGCGAAGGAGAATTGTAGGACATGGGCTTAAAGATGCCATCCTGGATGCGACGGAGAATTGTCGGAGATGGGCTTAAAGATGCCATCTAGAGAATGTGGATTTCCTGAGATATTCCTATGACGAGAGTCTCTATTGCTGGTGTTGATGAGGAATCTGTTGAGGAATGTTGGTCTCTGTCTTGGGAGAAATATAGTTTTAAGAGCTTCAGTTGTTCGTTACTCTACTGGGGAATGCGAAACCAATCGTGTTTGATTAGGTCCCGGCCTTACAGTGTTGTGGACTACTGTTGGGAGATAGGAGAGGAGGAACCTAAATAGTAAGGTTATGAGAAGGAACCTGGATAGTAGGGTTTCTTCGATTTGAGAGCCTGGATAGTAGGGTTTCTTCGATATGAGAGCCTGGATAGTAAGGCTGCGAGAAGGAACTTGGGTCATAGGGTTACTTCGATATGAAAGCCTGGATAGTAAGGTTGCGAGAAGGAACCTGGGTCGTAGGGTTACTTTGATATGAAAGCCTGGATAGTAAGGCTGTGAGAAGGAACCTGGGTAGTAGGGTTACATCGATATGAAAGCCTGGATAGTAGGGCTGTGAGAAGGAACCTGGGTAGTAGGGTTACTTCGTGATAAGTTTGTGTAAAACTTCAAAAGGAACCGGGGTAAGGTTATTTTGATATGACAATCTGGGTAAGGTTGTTTCGTGAGGAGTTTGGGTAAAACTGCAACGGGAACCTGGGTAAGGTTACTTTGAGATAATTTTGTGTAAAACTTCCGAATGAACCGGGGTAAGGTTATAAGTTCGTGTAAAACTTCAGAAGGAACCTGGGTAAGGTTACCTTGAGATAATTTTGTGTAAAACTTCAAGATGAACCGGGGTAAGGTTACTTTGAGATAAGTTCGTGTAAAACTTCAGGATGAACTGGGGTAAGGTTACCTTGAGATAAGTTCGTGTAAAACTTCAGGATCAACCGGGGTAAGGTTACCTTGTGATAAGTTCGTGTAAAACTTCAGGAGGAACCAGGGTAAGGTTACTTCGATATGATAATGTAGATTAGTTGACCCGTTTGATTTCGGGAACTGAGTTTCCATTAGTTGTATGTAGATGTGATATGTATAACTGCTGGATTCATTGAAGCTAATAGTTTTTTCTAAAAAATATCAGGGTTAGCTATATACGATGCATGAAATGCAGGGCAAGATGATGTTCTCAAAATAAATGAGATTATGCTGTATATGATATGTATGAGTTTGTCATGATGTGTGTTCATGAAATGTTGTCGGGGTATGCTTGCGTCTGGGAAAATAAATCCCTGACTATTACTGGAGATTCACAAATATTTTGTCGGGACGAGGTGCTAGAGAAATAACTCTGCGAGGACAAGACTTTGGGAGAAGAGATACTCTGTTGGTAGACCTGCTGATCTGGAGGAAAAAATTTAGCTGGGGAAGAAATTCTGTTTCTAGAAGTGATGAGCTCTATTGGAGATTGAGCTTCTGTATCTGTAGAAATGGACTCCGCTTGGGGATGAAATTTATTGACTCACTTGCGATTACGAACCTCGGCTGGGGATAGTTATGTCTTGTTTCAGGGAAGCTGACATCAATGCCATTGGATACTTTTACTATGTAGGGAGTGTATGTACCGATAATTGTGTTCCCAAGCATGACTCTATCCCGATACCTGCTGGGCAGAGGAACCGTCGGGTTTGGCACTTCTTATTTTCCCTGTTTCTGGAATTACGAGTAATTGTCTTTGTTTCTTATGTAAATATTAATGAGCAGCAATCATTTTCAAATGCATATATCATAAATAAATCATTGTTCGTTCTTGCAAAACAAAATAGAAAAAGAAAAACAAATTGAAGTTTATTGTGAAAATGATTTGTATTGATTTGAAGTCGGCCTGTAATAGGCATTTTGTACAAAGAGGTCGACGTCCTAGTAAGAGAACGCCTCCGAAAGAAATTACAATTTGTGTAAAAAGAAAGAAAAATATTTATGCGAAACAACCCCATTGGGTTCCAACTCTTCTATTTCCTTTATATCTTCAAGTGTCTCATCACTTTGCTACTTGGCCGAAGGTTGATCAGATTGATTGGTGTCGTCTGAGCTTGATAGTCGATACCAGAGTCTGGTCGCAAGATGATCCAATGAGACATAGTGATACGCTTCAATCCCTAACTTTTTCCTGGACTTCCCTTTTAGGTTTTGAGTCCACTGGGATTCCCTTTTTTGCCCAAGCCACCCTTTTGGGTTTTCGACTTGCCGGGTGTACATATTTTTTTCATTTTCATCCCTTACTTTTGCCCGAACCCTTTTGGTTCGCCGGGAAGCCCTTATTTTTTCCTAGGCCACTCAACCTAGCGGGTCTTTGATTATGCGTAGTATCTTTTTACTATGTCTGCATTGACTGGGTGAGGAAGGTCGTCACCATCCATGTTGGTTAGAATCATAGCTCCTCCCGAGAAAATGTTCTTAACCACAAATGGCCCTTCGTATGTGGGAGTCCATTTTCCCCTGGATCACCTTGCGGCAGTATGATGCGTTTGATCACCAGATCCCCGACTTAATATTCTTGGCGTCTATCTTTCTTGTTAAAAGCCTTGATCATTTGCTTTTGATACGTCTGACCATGGCAGATAGCAACAAGTATCTTCTCATCGATTAAGTTTAACTAATCGAGTCGAGTCTGGATCCAGTCGTCCTTGTTCAAACTCGCATCCTTTATAATCCTGAGAGAAGGTAACTGGACTTCTATGGGTAGGATTGCCTCTATGCCATATACCAGAGAGTAGGGTGTTGCCCCCGTCGACGTCCGTGTTGAGGTATGGTACCCATGAAGAGGAAACGGTAATATCTCATGCCATTCTTTAAATGTCACCGTCATCTTCTGCACAATTTTTTTGATGTTCTTGTTAGCTGCTTCAACAGCGCCATTCATCTTTGGCCGGTAAGGAGACAGATTATGGTGTTGTATCTTGAACTGTTTATAGAGCTCGGTGATCATTGTATTGTTGAGATTCGTACCATTGTCAGTAATAATGCTCTCTAGTACACCATATCGACAGATCAGATTGTGTCGGATAAATCGCGCCATGACATTCTTGGTTACAGTAGAAAAAGAGGCTGCCTCAACCCATTTCGTGAAGTAATCAATGGCTACTAAGATGAAACGGTGCCCGTTAGACGCAGTAGGTCTGATCTTGCCGATCATGTTGATGCCCCACATCGCAAATGTCCAAGGAGCTGTCAAGACGTTCAGAGGAACCAGAGGTACATACACCTTATCAGCATAGATTTGAAATTTATGACAAGTTCGAGAGTGCTGATAACAATCAGCTTCCATGGTGGACTAGTAATATCCTTCCCGTAGGATCTTCTTGGCCATGGTGTGTCCAATAGAATGGGTTCCGAAGGTGCCTTCATGTAAATTTGTCATGATCCTCTCTGCTTCTCTCTTATCTACACACCGTAGTAGTGTGGAGTCATGGTTGCATTTATAGAGGATCCCATTACTGAGGAAGAACTTTGTAGCGAACATTCTCAAAAACTTCTTATCATTGACAGATGTCCTTTTGGGATACTCCTGAGCCTCGAGGCAACTTTTGATTTCGTGAAACCAGGGCTTGTTTGCCACTTTCTCGGTATTAATCTTGCAGCAGTGTGCTGGTTCATCTAACCTCTCAATGGTAATTTGGGGAGCCTCATTGTCCCACCTAACCTTGAACATAGAAGACATGGTAGCTACCGCATCCGCTAACTGGTTCTCTTCTCGTGGAAAATGTTCAAAGGTTATCTCCTCAAAGTGTGGGAGAAATGTCAGTACATACTCTTTGTAAGGAATGAGATTTGGGTGCTTCGTATCCCACTCTCCTTTGATCTGGCTTATCACCAGAGCGGAATCCCCGAATACACTCAAGAACTTAATTCTCAGGTCAATAGAAGCTCGAAGACCCATGATACACGCTTCATACTTCACCATGTTATTGGTGCAGTTGAAACATAATCGGGCAGTGAATAGAGTATGACAGCCCTCGAGAGATATGATTACAACGCCAATGCCTTTACCCAGTGCGTTCGAGGCTCCATCAAATACATAGACCATCGGGATCCCTCCTCAGGTCCTTCATTCGGTCCAGGTTCTTCGTAGTTAATCACCAGCATGATATTCTCATCCAGGAACTCGAAATTCATAGACTGGTAGTCATTCACGACCTGATGAGCTAAGTGATCAGCCAATACACTCCCCTTTATTTATTTTTGGGATGTATATTTTATGTCATATTCGGTTAAGATCATCTGCCACCTTGCTATCCTTTCGGAGAGAGCGGGCTTGTCAAAAATATACTTGATCGGATCCATCTTTGACATCAACAAGGTAGTGTGAGTCAACATATACTGTCTCAGTTGGCGAGCAGCCCATGCCAAAGCGAAACAAGTTTTCTCAAGCAATGAGTATCGTGTCTCACAGTCGGTAAACTTTTTGCTAAGGTAGTAAATTGCATTCTCTTTTCGACCAGACTCGTCATGCTGCCCCAGCACACACCCCATTGAATTGTCTAGCACTGCCAAGTATAATATCAAAGGTCTTCCTTCAATCGGAGGTATCAGAATTGGTGGTTCTTGAAGGTACTCTTTGATTCTTCGAAAACGGTCTGGCATTCATCATTCCACTTTACCACTTGATCTTTTTTCAGAAACTTGAAGATTGGCTCACAGGTAGCAGTCAGATGTGAAATGAACTCGGCGATGTAATTCAGACGTCCCAAGAAACCTCTAACTTTGTTCTCTATGCAGTGAACTAACATTTCTTGTATAGCTTTTAATTTCGCAGGTTCTACCTGAATACCGTTGTCACTGACGACAAAACCCAGAAGCTTACCAGACCTTACCCCGAAGGTACACTTGTTCGGATTCAACCTCAGCTTATATGTCTTCAATCTGTCAAACAATTTCTGGAGATGATCAAGGCGCTCTTCCTTAGTCTGAGACCTTGCTATCATATCATCAACATAAACTTCGATCTCGTGGTGACTCATATCGTGGAACAAAGTGACCATGGCGCACTGATAGGTTGCCCTAACATTCCTCAATCCAAAAGACATCACTTTGTAGCAGAAGGTGCCCCACTGTGTAATAAAGGTTGTCTTCTCCATGTCTTCAAGAGCCATCTTGATCTAGTTGTATCCAGAGAAACCATCCATGAAGGAGAATATTTTATGTTGCATGGTGTTGTCGACCAGAACATCAATGTGAGGAAGTGGGAAGTCATCGTTGGGGCTTTCCCTGTTCAGATCTATGTAATCCACACACATCCGTACCTTACCATCCTTCTTAGGTACCGGAACAACGTTGGCAACCCACTGTGGGTAGGAAGTGACAGCTAAGAATCCTCCATCGAACTGTTTCATGACCTCTGCCTTGATCTTCTCTGACATTTCAGGACGCATACGACGGACCTTTTGTTTAATCGGAGGACAGTCTTCTTTAGTCGGTAGGCAATGTACCACAATATCAATGTCTAAACCAGGCATATCTTTATAGGACCAGGCGAAGATCTCAACATAGTCTTACAACATTTTTATCAACCTCTGTTTAACGCTAAGCTCCAGATTTGCACCTATTTTAACCTCTTTTTTGTCTTCCTCTGTACCTAAATTCACTGTCTCAACCGGCTCTTCATGAGGCTGTATGGCCCTTTCTTCCTACTGTAATAGTCTAGTAAGTTCTCCAGGCACCTCACAATCATCCCCACCTTCGTCCTCGGCTTGGTTGATCGGATTTTTGAAGTCATAACTAGCAATAGCAGAGCTGTTCAATGGGATCCAGAGTGGATATGGATCTGCATTACAATACGTGAGTGTGTGTAAGAGAATAGATGTTTTAATAAAGTTAAAATAGAAAAGAAAAACAGAGAGCGCAAAATTTGTATGCAAGAAACGTCCCATGCTTTATTAATTATTATGAAATGACAAATAATAGCCCTCACAAGCAAAGCCAATGTGCCTCGGGCAAGGCACAGGGCCCTAAAGTTTCAAATTGTTTATTACAAATCTTAAAACAAATAGGTCAATTACTGCAGAATAAAAGAAACAACTATGAAGTCCCTAGTCATCCAGTTACTCGGTCCACCGTTGGTAGTTGGGTAGATCTAGATGTCGATGTCCGAGTCTTCTTCACTGTCTTCAATGGTGTTAATCCCACGATTGCTGATGCGTAGGGGAGGTCCTCCAGCCCGAGCGCGTCTAATAACCCTTTGAGCCCCTGTAGTAAAGCCCAAACCAAATTTGTCAGTTTTATGAGTGAAATCAGGGAGCTAACCCCAATTGGCACAACCACCTTCTTTAACCACAACTCTGGCGTCCTTGAGAGAAGCCATCTTTAAAGGAGGTTTATTGGTAGCAGTTTCAGTTGATGCCAAGATCTGAGGGACCTCTTCAAAATTCTGATAAGGAGTTTCGATGAATTCCCTGTCCATCTCTACGTAGCGGAAGGAGTTGAGGTGACTCACCATATATTCTTCTTCACCCCGCATTTGATGGAGTGTGGAAGTAACTGCCCTAGCCTCGTGGATCCAAGAACGACCCACCAAATAAGAATATGACGGCCTGATATCCATTACATAGAAGGTGGACCCAAAAATCTGAGAACCTACTTTGATAGGGATGTCCACTTCCCCGTGCACCATTCTATTCAATCCGTCAAAAGCCCTTACCACAATGTTACTAGGATTTAGAGTCAAACCTTCGCAATCCAACCGATTCAATGCTTTCTTCGACATAACATTCAGCGAAGAACCAGTGTATATCAACACATGAGCCATAGTGGTGCTCCTGCATTCAATCGAGACATGCATAGAACCATTATGCTTCCTTCCCTTTGGTTTCAAGTCTGCATCTGAAAAACCCAGCCCATTATCAGCAGTCAGGCTTGCCACACAATCTTTGAACTGATCAGCCGAAGTTTCCTGTGGCACATACGCAGTCTTGAGGAATGCAATCAAAGCCTTCGTATGGGCTTCAGAACACAACAACAAAGACAACATGAAATCTTTGATGGGGTATGCCCCAGCTTCTCAACCACATTGTAGTCGCTCTTCTTTATGATTTTCAGTATTTCCTCTATTTCTTGTTTAGAGACTTCCACAACAACTTTCTTAGGCGCCTCCATCTGGGCAGGCTCACCTACAGCCTCTTTGTCGCAGGTATCAGACGATTCGCCGATAGGGGTAATAACTGGAGTAAGAACAGAAACATTAGTTGATGTACCGGCAGGAACAGCAGATGAAATGACAATAGGCTTGTCAACAGTCTTAGGGGAAATCTCGGGAGAGAAGACCCTTCCACTTCGGGTGATCTTGTTGGTTCCGACAATATTATCAATATCAGGATCAGCTTCTTCATCTTTCAAATCTTGTTTGATGCCATGATAGTACACATCGGCACCATAATGCCATGGGAAAGCTTTATCAGAGACATACAGGACAGGACCAGGAACAGTGATTATCAGCGGAGCAATTCTTGGAACGAATGTAATCCTAACAGGTCTTCTCGAGGGGACCTTGGAAGGATTGGCAGAAATGGTTATAATGGAAACGTCTTCAATTGGAACAACAGGAATCATAGTTTTCACAAACAGAATCTCTTTGCTATCTATCAGGTGTTGAACGCCTAACTTTAGCAAGTGGCAACCAGAAGGTAGAAGCGAACACATGTGGCAAACTTCACCGCAACCCGGAAATAAACCGACCAATAGCAAATTCTTCTTGACAGTCATGAGAGGAGTGGAAACTTCATCAACAGAGGTAACAAATAAATCAGTGTCAACAACATTGACTCCACTGCCGTGTTTAGGCATGGGAGTAGTTATGACATTTGGCTTCTCCGGAGCATCAAAATCTATTTCCTTAGCTTCAATCAAGTCTTGTATTTTGTTCCTCAGAGCCCAGCAATCATTTGTATCGTGGCCAGGACTCTCAGAATGATAAGCACACCGGGCATTCAGATTATATCGGGGAGATGTAGTATTTGGATTCTTGGGAGCCTTTCTCAAGGTTGCCAAGTTAGATCTCAGCAGATGAGGTAGAACTTCAGCCAATGTCATGTTGATGCGGGTAGACTTTCGTTGCGGTCTTTCCACCCTTTGTTGATTGTTGCGTTACGGAGCAACTGCAAGTCTAGGTATCATTACGGCACTTACTGTCTGACGTTGTTCAACCCTGTTCTGGCCCCTCAAGCTGTAGATGGCACTGGCTTACTTCTTACCAGTAAAAGGCTTCTTTGCTGAACTTGAAGAGGCATCCTTCTGTATTTTGCCACTTCAAATCCTAACTTCTACTCTTTCCCCAGTTAGGATCAACTTAGTGAAACCAGTTGATGAGTTGCCGATCAGATGATTGAAAAATGGACCAGATAGCGTCCCCATAAACATATAAACCAACTCCCTATCAGAAAATAGGGGTTGAACTCTCCCAGCCAAGTCTCTCCATTTTTGTGCATAATCATTAAAACCTTCACCTGCACCCATGGACATACTCTGGAGTTGAGTACGAGTGAGAGCAAGGTCGGCATTGTACTGATACTGCTTGTAGAAAGCAGCAGCCAAATATTCCCAGTTTTGGACATTGGCTCCCTCCAGCTGGTAGAACCATTCAAGCTGAGTCCCTGACAGACTATCTTGAAAGAAATGCACCCACAAATTTCTATCAGCGGTGTGTGGCTGAATCTTCCTGACATAAGAGCGGAGATGGAGCTTTGGACAGAACACCCCATCATACTTGGCAAAAACTGGAGCTTTAAACTTCTGCGGGATGACCACTCCCGACACCAAACCCAATTCTTCAAATTCCAGTCCAGGTATCATCTGAACTTCCATGGCACTCAAACGGTATTATAGTTGTTTATATCTATCCTCAGCAGGAGGATATTTCTCATCATTGTAATCAGTATCATTGTCAGAGACTGCAGGACTAGGGTCCTTCTCTTCTTCTTGGTTCCCCCCTTCCTTAGATGAAGAGGTCAGGTCGACTTGTCGCTTCAACCGCTCTCCAAACCATCGGCCCATATTCAAAATACCGGTAGCCTTCTTCTTTTTCTTCTTCTCTTTCAGAATGAGAGCTTTCAGATCCTCCTGCCCTTTTCCCAGATTGATGAACATTTGTTGGAACCGGGCGTTCTGTGCCTGCAGGTCCTTAATGCTTTGTTCAAAATACATTTATGTTGAAATAAACAGCGAAGGAGATGAGAAACCTGTAATGGTACCTGTAATGTTGTGTATGATAATGGGATGCGCATGCAATGATTTCAAAGACTTTGGGAAATTTAAATTTGCAAACCAAAAATAAACAAAACATTATTAGCTGAATTTGAAGTTCAAATGCCTTTTAGGCGTTACCATTAAAAATAAATCTAAAACTAGAAATAAAATCAAAAGTCCCATGGATGCTTCCTCTTTGCGCCGAGATAATCATTCAGTCCTTTTTCCTCATGGAGTTACTTTGTGAGCTCTAAAACCTTCCTCTCTTGAGCATGGAACTGATCCCTATAAGTATCCCGCTCCTTCATCATATGAATCCAAGACCTCTGTAATTCCCCAAGATCAGTGGGCATGTAAGGATAGAGAACCGTGTAAGGAATGCCTTCTTCAGTAGTGGGTTCCACAATCACCGGAAAAACAGCCACAAAGGGCATCCTAAGCTGTTGAGCACGAGCTCGTACCCATTGTAGATAAGGTTCCATAGGAATGGAAGTATTTGTCCCAAAAACCCTAACGCTCGATCTATTTACCATGCTCCAAGCTCGTATGAACCTCCGGTGATACTCTTGAATATCCTCCTCATAATTGAATACAATACCCTCGATAAGTAACTCATGGGGACCATCCCTTTGAGCGTGACCAAATTGTCGCATAGCTAAACAAGGATTGTAGGTTATACCCCCTCTGATACCAAGCAGTGGGACATTAGGGTACTCCCCATAGCGGTCAATGATAGAAATGTTTTCCATAGATCGAGAACACCAAAGAATATACTTATGAGCGAGTGATATTATCCTTTGTGACCAAATCAGACCTTCTTCATTCTTCAGTATGGACTTAGGGAGGTGAGAAATAAACCACCTCGACAACAATGGCATGCAGCACACGAGAATCCCTCTTCTCCTCATGGTATGAGTATGGAGAGTGTGCAAAACATCTCCGAGCAAGGTAGGCACCGGGTTGCGAGAGAGAAAGATCTTGATAGCATTCACATCTACGAATGAGTCCGGATTAGGGAAGAGAACTAAACCATAGATAAGAAGATCCAAGACTTCTTCAAAATCTTGAAAATATATATTATCCCAAAACAGTTGGGCTTTGTCTATCAGAAACTTAGCTAGAAAACCCTTGACTCTGCTTCTAGTTTCCCAATTGGATACCACGTCGGCCTGTTTCAGATGTAAATCTGAGGCAATGACTTCTGGCTTAGAACTTCTTCTAGACCTGTGAAAGGTACCTGTTCAAGAATACGTATATCCAATAGCTGAGAGAATTCTTCCAAGGTAGGCACCAACTGATAGTCTGGAAAGGTGAAGCAGTGGTGCTTGGGATCAAAGAACTGAAAGAGTACACTCATCATATTTTCATCAAAGTTTGAAGTAACCAAGTTGAGAAGTTGACCATGTCTCTTAGTGAACATAGAAGTTTTAGAAACCCCTGATGCTAGCTCTTTGAGTTGGGAAGGTATCTTCACAAAGCTGATTCGGATAGTGTTTCTACGAACGGAAGCCATGATCTACAAAATAGAACAAAGATAAATTCCTTTGTTATTTGAAATGGTTAGTGCAATAATCATGGATGCCATGTTATGATGCATGATGTCATGATAAACCATGGGTATAGCAAACACAGGTATAGCAAGCACAGTCAAATCACACAAAGCCCTTAGGTTTAAGGCTTGCATGAGGTCAAAGGTAGTACCCTCTTGAAGTTTAGTTGGTTCAAACCTGTCCTAAAAAGTAACCGGGTTCTAGAGATTCTCAATATCACTAACCATCCTTTATCGGGCATTATTTCAGCTCTCAATCTTTTCTTGTGGCCAAAATATCCCGAAAGTCTGATCTCAATGAGTGTAGCATCGAGTATCAACTGGTTCTCAGCTCTATACCGAGGCCGGCTATCTCACTACTTTCTAATGGACAAGTTGTTCAACTAAGGTTCTGAGGTCCGTTAGTGCTTCACGATACCGCATGGCGTCCCTGTATTATCCTCGTTTCCCCATGAAGGATACCGGTACCAACCAAAGTGCCACACCAACACAGCCATCGCTTAAACCATATCGGTCTACACCGTACAGTCTCTATGATCTATTGATGTTTACCTAACGAGTGCCTCAGATCCGGGTGTAGGATCTATAGTAACCCCAAATAAACCCTCAAAAGTAAAGCAATCAAGACAATCAAAAGAAGAAATTTAATGACCTAGATCCTAAGGTAAACCCCACTTTATTTATTCCCCAGCAGAGTCGCCAGTTCTGTGATACGGAGGCAGAACCGACTATTTAATACTGGTTTGCATTTTGCATTTTTTGTTCACAAAATGTCACGGTAAGCAAGAGTCTCCACCGACTTTTATTTCATCCAATCATGGAAAAGGGAAAAGAACAGAAAAAACCTTTTTTCGAGATATTCTGAGTATCCATGGTTTTCCATGGGCTCTTAGGTACATGCTCATTTTTCAAATTGCTTGTTTATGTTTGTCTTGAAAACATTTTGCTTCGTGATAACCCTTGTATCAGTCCTTAAGGATGTGATGAAGTTGTTTTGAAAATTTGTTTTGAAAGGTGTTTGTGTAAAAAGTTTTTATTGAGCAAGTACTTAAGATTCTACCTACTCGAAAAAAGATTGTTCATTCTATTTCCTTTAGACAGCGTTATCCTACTATTAAGGAGTAGGTAGCACCGTCGTTGGAGTTGTAAGGGGCGTTCGAAAGGGACAAATACAATCACTAAAGCAATAGTTAGAAAACTTTAGTAGTAACCCTGGAGTCTTCAGATCTTTCCGAGGCAACATTTCTGAGGCAACATTTCTGAGGCAACATTTCCGAGGCAACATTCGAATGGGACAATTTGATCTCTTTAGACTGGAGGGCAACCACTAAAATCTCGTATGCTTAATGATTGTTTATCGAAGGCAACCGAAGTGAGGTAAACCCTAGGAGTGAATATGTGCATATGATTTGTTTCAGTTATTTAATCTTTGCACATTAGCTGATCTACCATTTTAATTTTCCAGACATTCTTGCCATACAATCCTATTAGCCATACATCTAGACAGATAAAGATTGTGGAAATTAAAAGCGGAAAAGTAAATCTAATTATTACAAGGCTTCGGGGAATGGGGATTACATAACCAAAACTTGGGGGGAAATTAAACAGTAAATAAAACCCTAGTTTAAAAGACTATTACAACCTTGGAGCAATTAAAAAAATATAATGAAAAGTACGTACGACAAACGCAAATGCGAGAAATTAGGGTTTTTACCCTTGAAAACCAAATTGAATTTAATTAAAGAAAAAAATCATTTTTTGTCATTTTTATTTAAGGAAATAAAGAATAGATTGCAAAATATCCTAATCACTAATTAAGTTTTAATTATGAAAAATCATTAAATTAATGAAAAAAAAACAATTAACCTATTTTTGTGTTTTTATTTTGAGAAGGAATTAAAATTAAGAATTAAACCTAATTTCTATTTGATTTTAATTATGAAAAAAAAAGATTTAAGTTAACCTAATTAAACTAATTAATGCAATTAAATATTTTATGAAAAAAAAAAGACTAAACCTAATATTGTTTGTGATTTTCTGATTTTTATGTTTTGATTAAAAATGATTTTTGGAAAATAAATAAAATAAATAAATTAAAACAATAAAAAGAATTGAAATAAAATAAAAAAGGAAAAGATTGGGCCTGTATACTAGCAATTTTGGGGGTGTGGAATTGAAATTCTTTGGCCCATTAAGCATCAAGCCCGGTCAGCCTTTGGATCCTATGCCAGCGTTGACTTGAGGAGCACCATGGACCTTCAAGGGAGAGACATTATATCTGGCTAGTTGGGCATCTAGTGGACAGGCATGGAGGGTGTATGGAAGGCGTGTGAGGTAGCAAAGCATGGGATCAGCTGAAAGAAAAGAAAATAAATAAAGTTACATGGACCTGGGATCGAACCCAGGTCCTCTCCACTTTCAAACGCACGCTTCACCGCTGGGCCACTTTGTTCAATTTGTAAATATAATATAGATAAAACAAAAAGTGTAAAATAATGATTATGCCAAAAACGCACCAGAATTCAAACTAGCCAGTCAGGTTGTGATACACTGTTGTCTATAAACCTGTATTAGATGGGAGACTTTTACCTATAGCAGTTTTGCTGTAACTATAAACCTGTACTATTTAATAATCAAGCACACGCAATATAAATTCATTTGGGGACCACGAATCAACTGGGTTTGAAGCCCTGATCATCATGGTACCCATTATCAAGCTTAATTTTGCCTGTGTTAAAAGACCCTAAAATGGAGCTTGAAACCCTAGCTATTTAGATGGGAGACTTTTACCTACAGCAGTTTTGCTGTAACTATAAACCTGTATTATTTAATAATCAAGCACACGCAATATAAATTCATTTGGGGACCATGAATCAACTGGGTTTGAAGCCCTGATCATCATGGTACCCATTATCAAGCTTAAGTTTGCCTGTGTTAAAAGACCCTAAAATGGAGCTTGAAACCCTAACTATGGCATACTGTGATTCCTGCACTGTAAATGCAATTAAATGGTACCAATAGCTTGCAAACAAGATGATGAAAAAGAATATATAATTAAAACATGATAATGCTGCCAAAAATACAGAAAATGGAATTGGAATTTTGTGCAAACCGTGGTTGATGGTGGGCACGATCCTGGTCGTTTTGAAGCTTGAGGATGGGTGGAATAGCTTACTGAAATGCCAAGGATTGTATTTCTGGCCTTGAATTCCTTTGAATCACCATGTGGAATGAAATTCGATCCCCACTTTTTATCCAAAAATTGAATTTTGTTCTTGCAGCTCACACGTCCAATCCTTGTGTTTTTGATCTGCAAATGTTATGCACTTATAGTAGACTAAATTAGGTCAACAAAATTGTATGATATCTTTGAGAATTATGAAATTTGGATTTGATTTTCTTCATGTATGATATCTTTCTAAAACAAGCTTCAATCAACTTTGCACGAATTGGCTGGCATGTTAGCTGTATATGGATTCAAAATGTGCACAAAAAGTCCCAAGATTTAATTTGTTTTCATAATTTTACCATTTAATTTGATTTATTTTGATTTAAATGAATAAAAAATCAAAATAAATGATAAAAATAATAAATAAGAGATGAATGAGCTCAGGAGTCGTGGGTCCTATTAGAAACATGTTTCAAGCAAGAAAACATGGGCCCCTTTGGAAAAAAATGCAAATTTGATCGATGTTGACTTTTGACAATTTTCCAAAAATTGAAAACTTTGACAATTAACAACTCTCTCAATTTTGACCCTAGGAGTGTGTTCTTGGACTTTTTAGAAAGCTTAGGATGTCCCCTAATCAACCTTTTTGGTTTCATATAAATTGAGTCTTCCATGTACATGTATGAAACTTTTACCCAAAATGTGTTTTTGTTGACTTTTCAAAATGAACTATAATGTCAAAATTCATATCTTTTTGTGAGTGCATATTTTGAACTTGAGAGCTGAGGATTAGTTGTAGGGAATTTTATCCTCTTCAAAATGAGCTTTAGATGGAAAATATTTGATAAAGTATGAAGAAGTTATGCTTGGTCAAAGTTGGGTTGACTTTTACTAAGAAACCTTAATTTAGCAACTTTTGGGTTTTGATGAATTTGGAGCATTCCTTGGGGAATCATGATCAACCCTTGATCAAATGATGAAAGTCACTTCAAAATGTTGATGTTGACAAAAATCTTGAGGTTTGACTGTATATGGGCCATAGTTGACTTTTGACCTAATATAGTCGATTCTCAAGCATCTGAGCAGTTGACTGAGCTACCTTCTTGTTCAAGGCATGAAACTTGACATGGATGATCTTGGGAACATATTAGGACCTTGGAAGGAATTTAAGACCTTTGTGGCTCACCTATATTGATGAAAATAGAAACCCTAATATGGGGTATACTGCCTTAGAAGAGATTTTGTCTCGTTAACTCTTGGGCAACCTTGAGCAAATTGGGGACCTCACTTGACATTTGTTGAGTAAAATGCGAGGGAAAATTTTGGGGTACAACATCAAGCATTGCAACACATGTTGAAACCAGAGCTGATTACATTTAAGGATACCCTTCAAAATACCACTACTTCCTCTCCCTGTTACAATCCTAATGCAACGTGTGCATATAACTCCAATAGTCATGGAAACGACACTAACAACTGTTGGGCCATGAAAAATAATATTCAAGATATGATTGACTCTAAGGAGATTGAATTTGATCCTTTTGAGACTCCTAATGTGATCACTGCACCTATTCCTAATCAAGACAAAGGCATTAATATTGTTGGTGATGTTTCTTTTGTTTCTGCTATGAGTGACTTGAATAATCCTTTGATGATTGTTAAGAAGAAGCTATTGCAAGCCGGTTTATTTTTGGGTTGCATTGAAAACTGCTACTAATATACGTCCCAATCCAATGGTTGTGTACTGCTGAAAGAAGGCTTTCAGTGTTTGATGGATGACTGTGTGATTCTATTTGAGAAGACTTATTTTGTGGAGAGCTCATGCAAAAGTATGTCTCAAGGCCTGGAGCTCGAAGACGTGTCCGTGATTACAATTTTCGGTAATCCTGTAAGGATCACTTCTAAGGGTCATGTGAAGATTACTGTCGAGCCTAGGGTTGATCCTCTGATTATTATCGCACCTGGGCCAATTCCATATACCTCTGACAAGGCTATCCCTTGGAATTATGGAGCTGACTTCTATTACCGTGGCGTTAAGCAAGAACCATTAGCTGTTAAAGATAAAAATACTGAAGTTACTAATCACAATGTTGGCAATATTGCTGGGACTAGTAAGGTTACTAGAACTGGAAGGTTTTTTGTTCAGAGATCTCTCCAAATGTTGTTTCTGCACTATTTCGTATCCCTTCTACTGAATCAACTACTGAGACTTAAGGCCAAGAACATATGACTAAGCCTACCCAGTCTGAGGCTCCGAAAGAGGTTACTGTTGAAGATACCTCCAAGCAAGAGATGGAGGAGGTACTGAAAATTATTAGAAAGAATGACTATAAGATTGTTGAACAGTTGGGGCAGACCCCCTCCAAAATATCTATGCTATCTTTGTTGTTGTGCTCTGAAGCCCATGCTCATACTTTGGTAAAATTTATGAAATATGCTTACGTACCACAAGAAATCTCTATTGATCAGTTCGAAAATTGTGTTTCTTATCTGACAACTGATAACGGGCTAGGATTTTTTGACACGGATTTAACTCCCTCAATAAGGAACCATAACAAGGCCCTACATGTCTCTATTGAGTGTAGGGGCACTACCTTATCTCATGTGTTGGTGGATATAGGTTCCTCATTGAATGTATTTCCAAAAGTTGTTTTAGACAAACTTGACTATAAAGGGGATGCGCTAAAACACAATGACTTTGTGGTGAGAGCTTTTTATGGTTCAAAGATAACGGTGTGTGGAGAAGTTGATCTTCAAATCAATGTGGGGTCCCAGGTCTTCGACTCTACTTTTTATATGATGGACATTCATCCAGCCTATTCATGTTTTCTTGGACGCCCTTAGATTCATGGGGGAGGCGCTGTTACTTCTACTTTACACCAAAAATTGAAGTATCATGTGAAAGGAAAAACCATTATAGTTTGTGGCGAAGAAGAATATATGGTGAGCCATTTAAACTCCTTCAAGTATGTTGAGATCGATGGTGAATTCCTCGAGACTCCTTGCCAGACCTTTGAAGTTATTCCTTTGATAAACCCTGTTGTTAAAGTTGCTCCTACTATTTCTAAGGTTACTAGGATTCCACCAAAAATGGCTTCTTTGAAAGACACTAAGGATGTAGTAGAAGAAGGTGGTGGCACTATTTAGGGTCAGCTTCCCAACATTCCTTACAAGTTCGACAAATTTAGTTTGGGTTTTACCTCAGAGGCTCAGAGGGCTATCCTGTTGTGCTCTTGCTAATTCTGGGAGACCTCCATTCGGCATCAACAATAATGGAATTCACATAAATCAAGTCAACATTCTGGAAGATGCTGATAGCGACTGCGATATACACAGTTGAATTTTCCCTACTATCGACAATGGGCTCAACAATTGGAAGGATGAAAACTTTTTACCAATCTTCTTCAGTCAAGAGAAAATGTTATTTTCTGTTTTCTTGTTTTCAAGTTTTTTTTGGTTATATAATTTGAACAAAAACTTTAAGCTTTGTGCCTTACCCGGGGAACAAAGGTCCATTAGTTAGGGTTGTCATGTTTCATCCATATATTTTCATTTAATAAATCATTGGACGTTTGCATTCAAATTTTGGGTGCTTTGACTTTCTTTTACTTTATTGCTTTCAAAATAGTTATGTGTTCTTACACACACCCACATAACAAATTGCAGATCCACACCCACCCTGGGTCCCATTGATAACAATTATGTTATTACCCATAATGACTTTAAAAATGCGATCTACCAAGCCGAGGACGAAGGTGAGGAAGATTGTGAAGTACCTGGAGAGCTTGCTAGACTGTTAGAGTAGGAAGAAAGGGCAATACAACCACATGAAGATCTAGTCGAGGTTATGAACTTGGGTACTGAAGAGGACAAGAAAGAAATCAAGATAGGTGCCAACCTAGAAGACAATGTCAAAAATAGGTTAATCCATATATTACATGACTATGTTAAGATCTTTGCTTGGTATTATGAAGACATGCCAGGGCTTGATACTGACATTGTGGTTCACTGTCTACCAACGAAGGAAGATTGTCCTCCTATAAAGCAGAATGTTCATCGTATGTGTCTCGAGATGTCTGAAAAGATCAAAGGTGAAGTCATGAAGCAGTTCAATGCAGGTTTCTTAACTGTTATGTCATATCCTCAGTGGGTTGTAAATATGGTGTCGGTACCTAAGAAAGACGGTAAGGTGTGTGTCTGTGTATAGACTACAGGGATTTGAATAGGTCAAGCCCCAAAGACGACTTTCTACTTCCGCATATTGATGTTCTGGTTGACAACACCGCACAACATAAAGTAGTTTCCTTCATGGATGGTTTCTCTGGTTATAGTCAAATCAAGATGGCACCTGAAGACATGGAGAAAACTACTTTTATCACACAGTGGGGCACTTTCTGTTACAAAGTTATTCCTTTTGGTTTGAAGAACGTTGGTGCAACATATCAGTGTACTATGGTAGCTTTGTTCCATGATACGATCCATCATGATATAGAGGTTTACATTGATGACATGATAGCTAGGTCTTAGACTGAAGAAGAACATCCCAACCACTTGTACAAGCTGAGTGAGATACTGGAGAAGTACAATTTAAGGTTGAATCCAAACAAGTGCACCTTTGGGATAAGATCCGATAAACTCCTAGGTTTCGTCGTCAGTGGTAAAGGTATTGAAGTTGATCCTGCCAAGGTTAAAGCCATTCAAGAAATGCCAGCTCCACATACTGATAAGGAAGTTAGAGGTTTCTTAGAACGATTGAACTACATTTTCGTATTTATTTCCCATTTGACCGCTACTTGTGAGCCAATCTTAAAGTTACTAAAGAATGATCGAGTAGTGAAGTGGAATGACGATTGTCAGAAAGCCTTCGACCAAATCAAGGAGTTCCTCCAGGAACCTCCAATTCTGATGCCACCAGTTAAAGGAAGACCTTTGATCATGTACTTGACAGTGTTAGACAACTCAATGGTGTGTGTATTGGGGAAACATGACGAGTCTGTTCGAAAAGAGCATGCAACTACCTTAGCAAAAGGTTTACCAACTGTGAAATAAGATACTCACTGCTTGAGAAAACTTGTTGTGCTTTGGCATGGGCTTCTCGCCGACTAAGACAGTATATGTTGACTCATACTACTTTGTTGATCTCTAAGATGGATCCAATAAAATACATATTCGAGAAACCCGCTCTCTCTGGAAGAATAGTAAGAAGGAAAATGGTTATGACAGAATACGATATTCAATACACTACTTAGAAGATAATCAAAGGAAGTGTATTGGCAGATCATTTGGCTCATCAAGCTGTAGATGACTATCAGTGTATGAATTTTGAGTTCCCAGATGAGAACATCATGCTAGCTATTGATTATGAAGAACTCAGACCATATAAAGGACTTGAACCGAGATCCCAATGTACTATGATTTTTAATGGAGCTTCCAACACGCTTGGTAATGGAATTGGTGTTGCGATTGTCTTTCCCAAGGGTTGTCATACACCCTTCACCGCAAGATTATGTTTTGACTGTACCAACAATATGGCCGAGAATGAAGCATGCATCATGGGTATCAAAGCCGCCATCGATGTGAGAATTAAATTCTTGAATGCATATGGGGATTCAGCCCTAGTGATCATTCAGTTTAAGGGAGAATGGGATACGAAGCATCCAAAACTCATTCTTTATCGAGAGCATGTGTTGACATTAATTCCATACTTCAAAGAAATCACTTTTAAACATATTCCACGAGAAGAGAATCAATTAGCAGACACACTAGCTACCATGTAATCTATGTCCAAAGTCATATGGGATAATGAAGCTCCTCGAATTACTATTGAGAGACTAGACAAACTGGAACGTTTATATGAAGTTGATACTAATGGAGTAGAGGAAAAGCCTTGGTACCACAAAGTAAAAAGATACCTCAAAACACAAGATTATCTTGAAGAGGCATCTATCAATAATAAGAAATTTCTAAGGAGGTTCTCTTCCAAGTTCGTTATGAGTAACGAAATCCTGTACAAGCGCAATCACAATTCGACTTTGCTTCATTATGTAGACAAGAAGGAAGCTAAGAAAAATTATGGATGATATGCACGAAGGCGTCTTTGGTACTCACTCCAGTGGACATACAATGTCTAAGAAGATTCTAAGAGCAGGTTATTATTGTTCTACCATGAAAACCGATGCCCATCATCACTCCAGAATAGGGATGGAAACGGGGCGGGTCGGGGGCGGGTTTAAGCACACCCAGACCTGCACCCACCACCCAGACCCAGAGTCGCACCTGCCGCGAAGCCCGGTCGGGGTTAATATTTGTTCCCCCTCCCCTGCCCCCAACAAAAATGAGTTTCCCCGCACCCGCCCCACACCTGCCCAAATATAATTTTAATTATTTTTAAATTTATACTTTTTTCAATAAAAATAAAAATTAATAATTAAACTAAATAATTGATTATATTAAAAGCATTTTTTATGTTTGATATTTTTATTTAAATTGTATTTTCAAAAAAAAATTAATAATTCTAATAAACATGATATTATAACATTAAAAAGTGTAAATGAGTAATAAAACTATTAAAAATAAATTAAATTTAGTTGGATGGTGTGGGTGTAGGGAGGGTACTAGCATCACCCGCCCTTGCACCCGCACCCTTAAATAAAAATCAGGTTTTCCCCACACCCGCCCCCGTTTAAACCGGGTTTTCCCCGCTAATTTTGGGGCGGGGGCAGCCGGGGCTCGACGGGGGCGAGTTTATTTGCCATTCCTACTCCAAAACTTACCACAAATGCTAGATTTATACCGACAAAGTACATGTGCCTCTGGTTCCTTTGAATGTCTTGACTGCTCCTTGGCCATTTGCAATGTGGGGCATTGATATGATTGGAGAGATTAAGCCTACTGCTTCAAATGGGCATCGCTTCATCCTTGTTGCTATTGATTACTTCATGAAGTAGGTAGAGGCAGCCTCGTTTGCTTGTGTTACCAAGAATGTTGTGGCTCAGTTTATTAAATATAACATTATCTGTCAGTATGGTATCCTTGAAAGGATCATCACAGACAATGGAACCAATATTAACAATACTATGATCACAGAACTCTGCACGTAGTTCAAGATTAAGCATCAAAATTCTTCTCCGTATCGACCAAAGATGAATGGTGCAACGGAAGCCGCCAACAAGAACATCTAAAATATCTTGCAGAAGATTACAGTGACATACGAAGATTGGCATGAGATGTTACCATTTTCTCTTCATGGTTATTGCACTTCAGTACGTACATCAACTGAGGCAACCCCGTTCTACCTAGTCTATGGTATGTAGGTTGTCTTACCTGTTGAAGTCCAGATTTCTTCCCTAAGGATCGTGAAAGACGTAGATTTAGATGAATACGAATGGATTCAGACTCGAATTGACCAGATAAATTTGATTGATGAAAAAAGGCTTGTGGCTGTTTATCATGGTCAGATGTATTAGAAACGCATGATCAAGGCCTTTAACCAGAAACTCAATCATCAGGTGTACCAGGCTGGTGATTTGGTAATAAAGCGCATCAACCTACCACAAGGTGATCCCAGGGGAAAATTGACTCCCACATACGAAGGGCCATTTGTGATCAAAAAGATATTTTCTGGCGGTGCTATGATACTTACCACCATGGACGATGAAGATTTTCTGCACCCTGTGAACGCAGACATAGTAAAAAAATACTACGCATGAAAGAGACCTGCTTGGTTGACTGGCCTAGGAAACAATAAGGGCATCCCGGCTAACCTAAAGGGTTCGGGATAAAATTAGGGATATATATATATATATATATATATATATATATATATATATATATATATATATATATATATATATATATATATATATATATAATTGTAGATCCGACAAGTCGAAAGCCTGAAAAGGCGACTTGAGAAAAAAAAGGATATCCCGATGGACTGAAAACGTGAAAGGACAGTCCAGGCAAAAGATAGGGATTAAAGCGTACGACTATGTCCCATTGGGTCACCCGTCTACATATAACCAGCTTTATTACTAGTGTCAAGTTCAGACGGTATAGATCAATTCAATTTCCTTTTTTCGATAGCAAGTGATGAGATATTTGAAGACATAGGGGCAATAGAAGAGTTGATACCGTATCAAAAACCTTGTCAAATAGTGTATCAGAGGATTATCCATCTCTTTTATCCCCAGCCAGGGTGCATAAGAATCAGATCCTTCAATGAAAAGATTGACGAATGACTGACTCTCCTTGAATGCTTATATCCTCAAGCAGAAGTCGAAGATCCCCAGTGAAGTATCCTCAAACAGAAAGAGAAAATCCCCAGTAAAGTTATTCTAAATAAAATTGAAGAACTATTGTCTTCATCCCCAACAACAATCATGGATTTCTTTTCCCCAGCCAGAGTTGTTGCGCGAAGCTACAGATATGCTCCAACGACATGTTGCATCCATAAATCGTTCACGAATTATCATAAAATATGCAACTCATATACTATTCTCATTTATTTTGAGAAAATCACTACAAAATAAATTTCATGCATCATGACATTGCATAAAACTAACTTTGTCTTTTCAGGATTAAGTTCACAAACAAACGAATATTATCAGCAATCTATAGACAAGTTGTAGATCAATTCCTAAAATAGGACGGGGCGACTATTTACATGACTAGATGACCTCCCCCAGAGATTAATTCTGACGAGCATTTCCTTCAGAGATCATTCTGAAAAGCATTTCCCTAAGATAAAATCGGATAGATTCATTCTGAAAAATTATCAGTAAGATAAAACCAGATGAAGGTTCATTCTGATACTCCTTTAGATACAGTTGGGCGTAGACTCATTCCAATACATTTTTCATATATAATCGGGCATAGATTCATTCTGATACTCTTTCAGATATAGTCGGGTGTAGGCTCATTCTAATACATTGTTCAGATACAGTCAGGCGAAGACTCATTTTAATCCTCTTATAGATACAGTCAATACATAGACTCATTTTATAACATCATTCAGATACAATTGAGACATAAGATTCATTTTGACACTCCCCAACATGTTTGCTAGATACAGTCGGACACTAACTCATTCCAGTATACTTTTTAAGATACAATCAAGTATTGACTCATTCTGATGCTCCTATCAACATTTGCTTTGGATGGCATCTATAAGCCCATCTCTGACGACACTCTATCAAGTTTCTGAACGACATCTTTAAGCCCGTTCAGGAAGTACAGTCAACCAACAGTGTTACTTCGTGCACATGTGAGTGCAAATTTCTAGGCACTGAAGTGTTCGATCCTCTTTCACCTTCAGATCACGAATGGCGGACATGCCAATCTAACTCTTCAGGTCTAAGAAGATTGAACAGTGGAAGATAGTATACCCCAAAAATTTTCTTGCCATTTTCAAGACAAGTTAATTCAAAACACCTCCTCATGCTCATATGAGTCTCAAGTACTCAAGACTTATCAAAGATTGACCAGACAAACTCTCCTCCTAAGCAATTGACATACAACTAGGGTTTTTCTTTTCTCAAAGTAAATTGGACTTCTAATGCCTCAAGTGAATTTCATGTTTTCTCATATGTCTCAAGGTACCCTCATATCAAATTTCAAGCCTTACATCACATGTTTGCTTAGTCAATTTCCCAGATGATTGAAAATCAACTGTATTAGACAAAAAGTCAACTTTGACCAATTTACAGTCAAACTTCAAGATTTTTGGTCAAAATCAAGATTTTGAAGTCACGTTCATCATTTTATCAAGGGTTGATCATGATTCATCAAGAAAACTCAAGATTCATTAAAAGTCAAAAGTTACTAAATTAAGGTTTTCTTAAGGAGAAGTCAACTGAACTTTGACGATGGATAACTTTAACATACTTCATCATAAGTTACTCAACCAAATCCCATCTTGAAGAAAATTCAATTATATACAAATTTGTCTCTGTAAGATCAAGGCAAAAAAATGCTTCATTTGAGAGATATGAGCCAAAACATTAAAGGTCGTTTTAAAAGTCAACAAAAATACATTTTTTGTCTAAGACATTTACATCAAGTTAGAGACTTCAAATAAAAAAATGACCAACATGAAAGTTGTAGGAGACATCTTGAGCTTTCCAAGAAGTGCAAGATCATCTTGATATGACAAAAATTTAAAGAGTTATGGTTGGTGAAAATTGAGCAATTTTGAGAAAATGCATGAAACCTAAATTGAGAAAATTTGAAATTTTGGGCTAATGGGCCTAAGTTTTTAGGTTCAAACGTGTTCAGGGCCTCACAAGGGACCCCTAAATCCATTAATGTATCTTTATGATTTTTATTTATTTTGATTTTGATTTTATTCAATTAAATTCAAAATAAATCAAATAAAATATGAAATTAATGGAATTAGGCGTGTAGGCTTGTGTTTTGATCGGATTTGAGGCCTAAAAAGCTCATGAAAACTTGGGAGAAATGTGTAGAGATGATTGGAATGTGATTGGCCTAAAAAAGAAAGTTTTCATGCAAAATTACAATCAAAGATTTGATCATGAAATACAAAAGATTTGTCTCACTTTTGTTGACCTAATCCAAGCATTATAAATAGACAACACATTCAGATATCAAAGGACACAAAAAATTTCCTCAAGAAGACACCCCAAAAACTTCAAATTTTCAAGAAACTAGGGCACGATCATACCCTTATCTCCAGCCGTTTTTAGTCCATTCCAAGCATCACACTATCCTCCTGAAGATCCCAGGAGCTCTTCCCAATCATTGTTGAAGCTTGAAGCATCCCAAATCATGGCGACCAAGCATCACCGGTTTTGGTAACTATGAATTTCAAACTTTTAATTCATGAAATTTAAATGAGTTTGATGCATACATTCATGTTCATGATGATATTTGGAACTGTTTTGATCCATTACATGTGAGGTTTGACGTAGGAATAAATATCTTTTATTGTTAGGGATGTTTGAAATATTTTTATCGTATCTCCCGTTATAGGCGCTTTCATGACAAAATAAGGTCACCAGTGGATTCAGGAGGTCCAAATTAGGGGGACATGATCCCTCTTGGTCTTTAATTCTTGCTATTTTTGCAGGTTTAGGTTTTGATTCACAAGAGAAGACGACCGAAGTTAAGGTTCTGATCCAGCCATTTTTATTATATATTGATTTAATTGTGTTTGAATAAAAAAAAGCCAATGTCGTGCAGATGGTTGGAGACGGAGGAATGTAACATTAAAGGCGTAGGTTCGATCCTTATATTTTGCAATTATTTTGTTTCTTTTTCCAAACTAACATGCAGGTTTATATTATATTGAGTACTTCCTATTCCATAACACAAACGCAGCGTTGGCGCAGTGGTAGGAAGGCGTGCCTGTTACTTCAAGGTTGTGGGTTCAAGTCCCACCCCATGCATTTTGGTTCTTTTATTTTATAAACCCTAATTTCATTCTTTTTTTTAATTAATTCCTTTTTAATTAACCATCAACAAACTTAATTTTTTTTAACACTTTAACAAATTAGGGTTAGGGTTTTTAATCAGTAATTAAATATTTTGATATTTTTTTATTTACTAATTAATTAATTAGTTTTTTCTTAATATTAAAATCAATTAGAATTTAAGTTTTAATTACTATTTATTAACACTTAAATTATTTTCTACAAAAACACCAAAAACATTAACATTTAGAATTTTAGGTCTTTAAACATTTTTCTAACATTTTTTTCTTATTTTCTTTCTTTTCTATTTAAATTCCTAGAAAAAATTATATAGGTCGCACTATCAATGTAATAGCTTAGATTTACATTCTCGCGTTTTTTCTATTATGTATATGCTCCGAGAATGTAATAGCATAGATTTACTTTCCCGCATTTTCTATACTTATGTATCTCTCCTAAAGCCATGTAATAGCGTAGGACTTTACATTCTGCACTTGGGTTTGCATGGCAAGACTAAAAGCAATCTAGAAAACCCTAATCTTCAAGATAAGATAACTGAAAATACACACTCTTCACACTTGCACCTCTAGGGTAACCTCTCTTGTCACCTTACGAATAATGGTCACGTCCCTCGAAAGTGGGGATACTTTAGCAAAAGACCCTCGATCAAATCATCATAGTCCCTTCGAGTTTCCTACAAAAAGATGATCTAGTCCCTCGATGACCCTACAAGCAAAATGATGATGATAGTCCCTTCGATACAATTGTTAAAGTATCATTACATGTTGCCTTCGATGACCATATGATGACCCTACGCTTGTCCCTTCATATCCAATAGATAGGGCTACCTACCAACTAATGACATGGATAGTACTATCTCCAAAAGAGAAGGAAAATAACAAGAAAGACCTTATTAGTGGGTAGGACTCCTAGTTGCCTGTTCATAATCTTTTTTCACAAAACAAATACATTTTTACACATCAAACAAATATTTTCAAAAAACACTTTGTATACATTCTTGAGGAGTGATACAAGAATTATTATAAAGTTAGCCTTACATTGGCATTTCGAAATATTTTCAAACAAATCACACACACAAAACAAGTTTCAAAAAGTGAGCTAAGCAATTAAAAGCTCGTAGATAACTACGAATGAAAAGGGTGCTAACACCTTCCCTTTTCATAACCTACCCCCTGAAATCAAAATCTATCTAAGGTCTTTCCTGTTCTTTTCACCTTTCCTAAATATTAGATAAAAGAAAAGTCGGTGGGGACTCTTGCTATCCGCACATTTGGATAAAACCAAAAAGTCAGTACTCCCACCGTATTACACATGGGTACTGGAAAATACAATATGACACATTTTATCGCACACAATTATATTTCATCATGTTAGCTTCCTAACGCTTTGAATGGTGCATCAAACGGAGTCCGAAAACTCAAGTTACAACACTTCAAAGAATCTTCCATCTGCCCATCGCCCGGCGAAGTAGCTTTTTTCGCCTGAAGTACGCCCAGAGACACTGGAGCGAATTACCTTACCCATATAAAATTACAAGAGCACCTCATATTCCACCCTTCATTCTCCTCCTTTCTCGCCCAGGGAGCTCATCCTCTCCTCTACTTTTCCTAGAGAAGTTTGGGCGAGTCCACTTCTCTCGTATATTTTACAGGAGCTTTATTTTCCCCCTAGGTATTTCTCCTCACTCTTGCCCGATGCATCATGGGTGAAGTCGTTTAGCCTGGCGAAGCGTAAGGCTTGCCTGATGACGCCGCACAAATAGGAACTTCCTGGTGCAATTTCTAGCACAAATTAGTTCTAATTCCACACGATTCTAATACCACTAAAGTCTAAAATGCACCACAAATCCTCAAGTTATAACATAGCAACAACAACACATCATAATAGGCATCATATACACCATCTTATGGCATTTTACATATCTTAAATAGTCAATTTCATTACAATCATCATGCTATCAAATTCATCATAAAACCCCAATAACCCACATACATCTAAACCCTATATCAATCATAATAAAAAGGATAACTCCCCTTACCTTAGATTTCCTAGTGATGATATTTACTTCTCCGCATTTTATAGAATCCCTCTGAGTTCTTATGCCTTAGCTCTTGTTTACCGCTTCTTCCCAACTTTCACAATTGCTCAGAATGAAACACTGACATTCACTTTTCCTTGTTTAACCTTTGGACCCTTTCTATGGTCTTCCCATGTTACCCTCACTAATACTCATAACATTTCCACCTTTCCCTTGTAGTTCCCACATCATATTATTATCTCTATTTTCCAAATTAATATAATTCTAAATAATTTCTCTAATTATCTAAAATTATTTAAACTACCCAATGTCTCCTTATTTTCCATTATACCACACATAGAATCACATCACACATCATATTCATCAAAACATCACATATACTCACAAATACATCACAAATACTCAATTAAATAATTAAATAAATAATCTAATTATTTTTGGGTGTTACAACTCTATCCACTTAAAAGAATTTTTTCCCTCGAAAATTACCTGGAGGAAACAAAATCGGATAAGACTCTCTCATATGATCCTCACGTTCTCAGGTCCAACATTAGTCGAGTGGTCCACCCAACAATACCTTCCTTAAGGCAATTTCTTTACCTTGCAATTGTTTCACTTCTCGACCTTCTATCCGCATGGGAGAGGCTTCCACAATTAGGTTATCTCTCATATGTACATCATCCATTTGAATCACATGTGAAGGATCCAAAATGTATCTCCTTAAATGAGACACATGAAACACATCATGCAGATTCAAAAGAAACGACGGTAAAGTAATCCGATAGGCCACCTTACTTATCTTTTTTGTTATCTGATATGGACCAACAAAATGCAGTGTAAGCTTTCATGGCTTTAAAGCTCTACCAACACCAATTAACGGAGTAACTCTCAAGAACACATGATCATTCTTTTGGATCTCAAGTGCCTTCATCCTTTTATCAGGATAACTCTTCTGGAGACTCTGAGAAGCTTTCATCCTCTCTTGGATCATCTTTATCTTCTTAGTTTTTTCCTACACAGTCATAGGTCCGAGCACAACACTCTCGCTTGACTCATACCAACACATTGGAGTTCTACACCTCCTACCATACAATGCTTAATACGGTGTCATTCCTATACTAGAATGGAAACTATTATTATAAGTAAATTCAATCAACAACAAGTGGCTATCCCAAGATCCTCCTTGTTCTACCATACAAGCCCTCAGCAAATCCTCCAAAGACCGAATAGTCCTCTCTGTCTGACTGTCTGTCTGCGGATGATATGTGAAACTCAGATCTCTATCTGATACGATACTCGAAGGTATCCCATGCAATTTCACAATCTCCTCAATATACATCTCAGCTATCTTCTCCATAGGATTTATTGATTTTCATCAAAAAGAAATGAGCCGAATTAGTCAACATATCCACTATCACCCATATTGAATCGTTTCCCTTAGCAGTCTTTGGAAAACCCGGCACAAAATCCATTAAAATACTATCCCATTTCCATTGCAGATTGTTTAACGATTGCATTAAACTCAAAGGCTTATGATGCTTAATTCGAGTTTTGACAAGTCAAACAAGCATAAACAAACTTAGCGACTTGCTTTTTTATACCAGGACACCAAAACAACTTCTTCAAGTCTTGATACATCTTTGTAGCACTAGGATGAATACTCAGTCTACTTCGATGCCCTTCTTCAAGAATAATCTTCTTAAGCTCTGGCACATCCAAAACACAAACTCTACCATCAAATCTCATTACAACATTCTCATAAACTTTGAATTCACCTCCGTTACCTTCGTTAATCAAGGTCAACTAATTAACCAACTTCAAATTAGACTTCTGACCTTCTCGAAATTTTTCTAAAATGTCACTAGTCAGCTTCAACATTCCTAACTTCACACTATTAGGAGTTTCTTCATACACCAAGCTCATATCTCTGAATTGTTCAATCAATTCCAACTCATGCACCATAAGCATCGACATATGCAACTTCCTACTTAATGCATTAGCTACCACATTTGCTTTTCCAAAATGGTAACTCAAATCAAAGTCATAATATTTTAACAACTCAAGCCATCTTCTCTACCTCATATTTAATTCTTTCTTATTAAATAAGTACTTCAGACTCTTATGATCACTGAACACTTCGAATTTGGATCTGAACAAATAATGTCTTCAAATCTTCAACACAAACACCACAACTGCTAACTCTAAGTCATGCATAAGATAATTCCTTTCATGAACATCCAGTTGCCTAGAAGCATAAGTAACAATCTGTCCATTCTACATCAATACACCCCCAAGACCCATCTTAGATGTATCACAATACACCATGAAAGACTCACTCAGATTAGGAAAAATTAATACTGGAGCGGTCGTCAACTTCTTCTTCAATTCTACAAAACTCCCTTCACACGCAACATCCCACACATAAGCTTGACCCTTTCAAGTCAACTGAGTTAACGATAATGCCAACTTATAAAATCCTTCAATGAACCTTCGATAATAACCTACTAAACCAAGGAAACTTCGAATCTTAGTTGTAGACTTCAGTATCTCCCATTGCAACACTGCATCAACTTTAGAAGGATCCACAACAATTCCACCATTATAAATCACATGGCCAAGGAAACTCACTTCCTTCCACAAGAACTCACACTTCGACAACTTTTCATATAACTTCTTTTCCTTCAACACGTGCAACACAATTCGCAAATGCTTAGCATGCTCTTCTTCAGATTTGGAATAAATTTAAATATCATCAATGAAGACCAAGAAACACTTATCCATATACGAATGGAAAGTTTGATTCATATACTCTGTAAAAACACCTGGGGAATTTGAGACACCAAATGGCATCACAGTGTACTCATAGTGACCATACCTTGTTCGAAATGTTGTCTTCGGAATATCATCTGGTTTAACACGAATCAGATGATAACTTGACCTCCAATCAATCTTGTTGAAAACACAAGCACCCACCAACCGATCTATTAAAACATCAATCCTCGGGAGTGGATACTTATTCTTAATAGTCACTTTATTCAACTGAGTGTAGTCTGTACATAATCTCATGCTTCCATCTTTCTTCTTATCAAACAACACAAGTGCACCCCACGAAAAAACACTTGGTCGAACAAACTTCTTCTCAAGTACTTCTTCCATTTGTTTCTTCAACTAGTTCAGCTGTGAAGCCGACATTCTATAAGGAGTCATCGATACTGGACTTGTACCTGAGACCAACTCTATAGAAAAATACACTTCACATTTTGGAGGTAAATCACTTATATCGTCTGGAAACACCTCTAAAAATTCACAAACAATAAGTAGTTCAATGCTCACAGCTTCACGATCAACTTGCAATGATGCAAACATCGCAAGCGTAAAGGCTTCATCTTCTAGGAGTTTATTCACTTGCTTAGCGGACAACAACATCAGTTCTCCATTATCACCAAACTTAGGGAACCTTAAAGTTTTATTATAATAATTTATATGAACATAGTTGAACTCCAACCAGTTCATCCCAAGAATAACATTAATTTGGTGTAAGGGTTGACCAAATCCAGCACAAAACTCTTTCCAAAGATAGTCAAGGGAAACCTCGAACAAACATATGTAGTTGTAACATAACCACTACCAAAAGTGTCTATTACCATACTACCATTCATATCTGACAACTTCCACATTCACACAAAATAAATGAATGAGTAGTACCAATATCTCTAATATCAACTGATTCAACATTGTTAATAAAATAAGTGCCTCTATTCAAGTTGTCCTTCTTAGAATCCTCTGATCCAGTCAAAGTAAACACTATGTCCATGGTCTGGGAAGAAACAACATCCTTCTTTGGCCTCTGACATTGAGTACCAATATGACCCTATTCTCCATAATTAAAACAACTTGGACCTTTATTCTTGCAATCAGGAGCACGATGACTTATCTTACCACCCTTGTAACATCATAGTACCTTATTCTCACATTCATTGGAATGGTGACCTTGTCCACCACACCTATAACACTTGACAGGAGAGGGAGCTCCTCCCCTACTTGTCTTTTTCCCATCAAAAGCCTTTTGTTTCCCTTTATTAGCTGGAGCATCATAAGGCTTTCTACGGTCTTGATGTTGCTTTCCTCTTTTCTCATGCAGACTCTTGTAGTGAGTTGGATTAGCTTTGTTATCTTCTTCATAGATCCTATATCTATTCACAAACTCTAGAAACCTACGAATATGCTAATATCTAATTGTCCTCTTGATTTCTGAACATAAACCATTCTCAAACTTGATAGACTTCGAGAATTCAGCAATTACTTCACTGTAATGCAGATAATACTTTGACAGTTCCACGAACCTCGAAGCATACTCAGTTACAGAAAAATTCCCTTGTTTCAACTCTGGGAATTCAATCTCTTTCTTCCCACACATATCCTTGGGAAATTACTTCCTCATGAACTCTCTGCTGAACACAACCCAAGTAACGACTTCACCCACTGCTACCAGTCTTTGATGGGTGGTGACCCACCAGTCATCAGCTTCCTCTTCCATCATATGTGTACCAAACCACACCTTTTGTGCCTTTGAGAAATCCATGACTCGAAATATCCTTTCAATCTCCTTGAGTCAAGTCTGCGCTTCATCAGGATCATACATATTCTTAAAAGTAGGCAGATAGTTCCTCTGAGACGTCTCTAAAACACGAGATCCATCATTCCCACCAGTATTAAGATAATGTTACACACCCTGAGCAACAACCTACAAAGCAGCAACAATCACAACACCTTTCCGTCCAGCCATTATACACACAGAAAACTAACGTAAAAAAAATAACGTCGATAGTGTACTCAAACTAATCAATCGAGAGGACATGCACATCATAGAAAAACCTGGTCGGGAAGATCGACCTGCTCTGATACCACTAATGTAACACCCTTCTAAATCCACATATATTTCTCATGTAATTTATAAAAATAATTCAAATAAACCACCAACAAGGGTGTCACATCTTCATCTAAACATCACAAAAAACATCCTGCTCCATAATACGGGTTTTAAAACTCATTTAAGATGAATACTTCATTAATAACAACAATAACAATTCAATTACTCGTAGCAGAATTCATAGTTTCAAAACACCTTTATTAAAATACTTCATAGAAGTTTCATCATACTTCATCGTTCATGATTCATAATTCAAATAACTTAAATACCATGAAAAGTAGTTTACAATATCAAAATAAATAAAAGAACGTAATTATTCCAAACAAGCGATCACAATCCTGATGTTACATATTAGAGCAAGACCTAATTAATTCAATAGTAAATAAATAACGCACTCTGAAGCTATCCTCTAAGCTTTAATGAACTATTCCTGGTCACCTGCAAGTTACCAATGTATATAGGAAACATTTCCAAGTAGGAAGGGTTAGTAATAAAAAATTATTATAAAAGATATATGGAATAGATATAGTAGTACAACAACAAATCATCATGAATTCCATATATCATCATACTTGATATATTTTATACTCACACTTTTGCATCACCAATACACATCAAATATATCTTTATATTATAACATTAATATATATCATCAAACTTAAGAAGTGAAAAACACAAGAAGGGGGTTGAATTGTAAAAACTTGAAATCAATTGCAGTCAACACAGTATTTTTATCCTGGTTCGTTTGATCTCAAACAACTCCAGTCCACCCGTCAAGGTGATTTCACCTCTCTCCAACGAGGTCTTAATCCACTATATTCAACTGAATATTACAACTGCTTTAACAACTGCTAAAGCCTTCTTGAGTCAAACCACAAATCGGTTTCTCAAGGAAATACTTTCTTACAGATAATTGAAATCTAGGTGTGTTGAATGTTTTCTACAAAAACTATTTATCACAACTGTGATACTACACAATTTAAGCTTATGAGAACTAGAGTGCTAAAATATTGAGTAAAGAATTTGAGAGCTTTAGCAAACTGAGAGTGAGGAAGATGAGGAATAGCTTTTGGCGTGTAGAGTGTTATAGAGCATTAGCCAATTCAATCTTCACTGACTTGTTTAAATAGCATTGGAAAAATGGTACGTTGGAGTGAGTAATTCCATTTCAATGCCAATAACATTCTTTCCATATTAAGCAGATCTTTGTCTGGAATAATGCCGTTGATAATAAATAGTCTTAAATGCACAGTACCGTTGCCACTAAAACGTGTTCTGGCTTTGGCTTATTCTGACGTTGCTTAGGTGCTGATGAAGTGTTATCTTGATCAGAGTTCAGATTGTTACGCGCAGATCTGTTCATCAAGCTTCAGCGTAAGCACGTGTTGATCTTCTGATTCTGGTATCTGATATAACATCTTCTGATGCTGATGCTGATATCTCATCTTCTGATGCCGATGATGATGTTCTCTTGCTGATATCCATCAGAGTTTCTGTAAAACAGAATGTAATTTTTAGATAGCATATTTGTCTTACATGAATCATACAATTTATATATCTTTGCATTTTGTTATCATCAAAACTTAAACTTAGGGTAGTAGATTCAAACTTTGTTCTAACAATCTCCCCCTTTTTGATGATGACAAAAACTAGATATTTTTTAATTGAAAATTAACGTGAAAAGTATCAGAGATAACCAAATGGTAAATTGTATCAGAATTAAATAGGAAGTTATCAAAGATAAAAGGATAAGGGATAAAGAGATATCAGAGTTTAGATCGGAGATACTCCCCCTGAGTTTATTACTTCCCTTTTTACTTCCATGAGTTCTTTAGGATCAGATCTTTATTGACTTTCTTTGAACATCAGAATATCAGAGCTTCAGTGTATCAGATCAGAATATCAGAGCTTTGTATCAGAGATGATTAACTTCTTGTACCTGTAGGCTTATGCAAAAATAGAAAACATTCAAGTATATCAGAGTGTTAGAATGTTTGAGACTTTTTGTCTCAGTAATCCGTTATTGAAAAATATCATTCTTGTTCTCCCCCTTTTTGTCAGCAATCAAAAAGTGTAAGTAATATAAGCTAAAACAATCAGAGCAGAAAAACTGTTATATTTAATTCAGAGCCAGACAAACAGTATAGATGATATGCAAAGAAAACTGTGAAAATATCATGAATGAAAAACTAAGGTTGGGGTGGAAAGCGTGTGAACAGAGTCTCTAGCATTGTCTTAATCTGATCAGCAGTTTCATTCTGCTTGTGCACCATGCTGACTACTGTATCAATCTTGCTGTCTTGCACATCCATCCTTTCCTTCATCTTATGATCATTCTCATCCATTCTTTGCTGCAGACGAATATCATTCTGCTTCAGCTCTTCCAGAGTTTTCCTGTCCAAGGCAGATTGAGAAACGTCAGAAACAGGAAGCTTCTGAGAGCTTTCTGCAACATCTTCAGCTTGACTAACATCTTCAGCTTGAGTTGTCTGATCTTCTGCTTGCTGAACTTTTGAAGTTGGACGCTTCTCAGACCATGGCTCACTATCCAGAAGTAGCACTTCCTCCTTCGGTAGCTGACTTTCAACTTCCTTCAGCAGCTTACTGAAGTTCTGTTGTGCTTGTTCATAATTTATGTCTTGCAGCTTGAGGGCTTCAGCGCGTACCCACATTCTGAAATGTGTCCAGAGTTGGTCTGAGGCAGCAGGATCAATCATTCCAGGACAAACCTGCTTTAGAGAAGCAATCCAATTCTGCAAGCCTGTTTCAAAATTTAAAATGCCAGCACCAACATCTAGTTGTTTGGGTTTGGGGATGGCTATTTTATTTTTGAGATCAGCAAGACGGTCAAGGATTGTTAAATCAATGAAGGTCCTGTTGTGGTCTTCTGTATTTTGTTTGGGAGATGGAGTGGGAGAGTCAGAAATGATAATTGGACTGTTTGGAGTATTTGGAGGGGTAGTTTCTGGTGAGGATGGAAGCTGGGGTATGTTTACAGTTGTACCACAAGGCAGATGAATTGCCAAGGGTTGAGGTTCAGAGGATTGAGGAGAATGAGGTTCAGGGGTTTGAGGTTTATGTGATGGAGTTTCAGAGTGTTGAAACTCAGGTTGTGGAGGTGATGGTTGAGGTGAAAGTGGATGAAGTTCTGGTTATGGAGAGGGAGGTGGAATTTCTGGTTGTGGAGAAGGAGGTGCAATTTCTAGTTGTTCTGGTATTGGAGATAGTGTAGTTGCTGGTTGTGGGGAATGGGGAGTTTCTGGTTGAGTGTTTGGATTTTCTGAGAGGGGAGCGGAAGCACGTTGATCAATTTCATAAAGAACTTTGTCAAGTTCTGATTCTGTTGATGTTGTGGGTTTTGGATTTTTGGTGCGGGATCTCCTGAGAGTTAGTGACTCAGAAGGGTCAGCCTCTGGTTCGGTGTCATCAATGGTTGGTATGGGGATTGGGAGTTCATATGAAGCTGGGGTTGGGATTGATGTTGGAATAGCAGAAGAATTTAAAACATTAGTAGCAGATAGATTACCTCTCTTCTTAGGGGTCTGCTAGGATGGTCCTTCTGAAGTAGCCTTTCTTTTCTTCGTCTTCTTCACAGTAACTTATGGGATCTGTGCCATCAGCCTTGCAAGCGTCCAAGTATCTGAGAACAATGACTGGTTTAGAGTCAATCTCAGAAAATATTGGAAAGTCATCCAGAGGGACTCTTCTGCTGGTGATGTCAGCAAGAGGAGTGACGCTGGGCTCCTTTCTGATATTCTCTATCAGTTTCATTTTTTCAGATTCTTGGCATTCAGAGGCTTGCCAACAGTAGGTTCAATAAAGCTTAGTTCATGTGCTTCTGTAAGGTGTTCTATCAGCCTATTCTCAGTCAGAATATCTGATATTAACCTGCCAAAGGGGATCCAATCCCTTTTTGTCCTTTCTTCTTCTCTTGTCTCCTTGACGCTGGTCCTGAGGTGATTAAACAGAAGATGAGCCAAGTTAATCTTTACCTTCTGATTAATAAAATAGATCAGAAACTGCTGATCTATGTTTATATAATCAGGGGAGCTTGTGGGCTTCCTGTGATTGAAGCACCCCAGAATAATCTTCGCCCATATTCTGTGCTGATCCTTTAAGTCTCTGATTTTGCTGCAGGGAACCCCATGGGTGAAAATCTCTCTTGCAATGACAGCAGCATCTGAGCATTTTTCTTCCATGTCGATACAGCGGATGCCACCACCGTTGTATCCAATTAGTCTTGCAATGTGATCCTCAGTGATCACAATCTTATTTCCCATTATGTAGGAAGTAACTTGATGTGTTGATGAAGACGCATGAATCCAGAATTCCTTGACCAATACTGGGAACGTTGGACCCACCAACCTATCAAAGTATCTCTCCCATCCTTGTGCCCTAACTTCTTCTGTCAAACTGAATCCATTTTCTTTCAGACTGGAGAAATCAACAATCAGATCAGACAGAACTTCCAAGTTCTTCACTGGTGTAAGGAGCGTTCTGAAGGGAATTTTGTATTGTTCAGATGAAGCTTCCTTCTGAGAACCTGCAGAAACATTGCTAGAGGTTGCCATGTTCACACTTAGGGTTTCTGAGAAATTTTTTTTTGAGAAAAGGGTTTCTTTTGAAAAGGGATGAACACACAAGAAGAATGCAGAAAATATTTATATGAATGTAGGAGATGGTAAAAATTTAATGAATGATTTTAATGTGCTTAAATAGATTTCAAAATGAGTTTTGAAAACGTAAACGGTTTTAAGAAAGAGAATTAATTCATGATTACAGTTTAACTCATGATTACGTGCATTTAATGCTTGCTGATTTTGGGGGATTGAGAAAGATACTTGAAACGGTTACCAGACATGTGTCTCAATGCACCCAATCAGCGTTTTGCCTTCTCAGAAGCGTGCACGCGTGTTCTACTTCAGAGATTTGCTGATGATTGGATGACACTTGTTTGATTTAGTGAGCAGCACGTCTATCCTTGAGCTAAAACGCTCAGATCTTTAAGAATAAAATCTGATACAATCTGCATGTCTATCTTTCTGAAAGGAGATTGATCAGAAGTTCACAGTAAACAGAAAACACATTCTGAAGGTTAATATATAAAATTAAAACATTTTCACTCTGGGCAGAGTTTCATGCTGAGATGTTTCAGAATGAAATTGAACCTATCTTCAGAAAGAGGTTTAGTGAAGATATCAGCCCATTGATGGTCTGTATCAATAAATTTTAAGTTCAAAATTCCTTTCTGAATATAGTCCCTAATGAAGTGATGTTTTATTTCTATATGCTTAGCCCTAGAATGCAAAATAAGATTTTTACTTAAGCAAATTGCAGAAGTATTGTCACAGAGTATAAGGATGTTACTCTCAAAAATCTGGAAGTCTTCAAGCTGACTTTTCATCCAGAGCATTTGTGTGTTGCATCCAGCTGCTGCTATGAACTCAGCTTCTGCTGTTGATAGCGCAATTGTGGATTTCCTTTTGCTGGACTAAGAGATCAGATTTTCTCCCAGAAACTGGCAGCTTCCATAAGTACTTTTACGCTCTACTCTGTCTCCAGCAAAGTCAGCATCGCAGTAGGCTACTAAGCTGTAATCACTAGATTTACTATAAAATAGACCCAGATTAGTAGTACCTTTCAGATACTTGAAAATTCGCTTAACAGCTGTTAAGTGAGATTCTCTAGGATCTGATTGGAATCTAGCACAAATACATACGCTAAATAAGATATCAGGCCTTAAAGCCGTCAGATAAAGGAGAGAACCAATCATACCTCTGTAGACCTTCTGTTCTACCTTTTTGCTTACCTCTTCTCTTTCCAGAATGCACGTGGGATGCATTGGAATTTTTGATGACTTACATTCTGAGAGGTCAAATTTCTTCATAAGTTCTCTGACATATTTTGCTCTGATGAATGTAAGTTCCCTCAGGATTTTGATTGATCTGAATTCCCAGAAAGAATTCCAGTTCTCCCATGAGGCTCATCTCAAATTCTGCCTGCATACACTTAGCAAATTTTCTTCCAAGAGAAGGATTAGTAGATCCAAAAATAATATCATCAACATAAATTTGGCAAACTAAGATGTCATTCTTAACTGACTTACAGAATAAGGTAGTGTCCACCTTCCCTCTAGTGAATTCTTTTTCTAACAGAAAGTTACTTAGTCTTTCATACCAAACTCGGGAGCTTGTTTCAGACCATATAGTGACTTCTTTAGTTTGAAAACATATTCTGGATTTTTTGTACTTTCAAAACCAGGGGTTGGTGCACATAAACCTCTTCTTCTATATAACCATTTAAGAATGCACTCTTGACATCCATCTGATACAGAGTGATGCCTTTGTTAACAGCAAATGAAATTAAAAGTCTGATAGATTCTAGCCTGGCAATTGGAGCAAAGGTTTCTGTATAGTCTATCCCCTCTTGCTGACTATAACCTTGTGCTACCAGTCGTGCCTTGTTTCTGATAACTTCACCTTGTTCGTTCAGCTTATTTTTGAACACCCATCTTGTTCCAATGACGTTGAATCCTTTTGGTCTGGGAACAAGATCCCATACGTCATTTCTGGTGAATTGATTCAGCTCTTCTTGCATTGCTAGAATCCAGTCGTTGTCCAGAAGTGCTTCATCAATAGAAGAAGGTTCAATCAGAGACACAAGTCCCATGAGGGATTCTTCAGAGTTTCTGAAGCTGGCTCTTGTTCTGATTGGATCTTCCTTTCTTCCTAAGATAGTTTCTTCTGGGTGATCCAAGCTGCTTCTGGGTAGTCTTTTCTGAGGTTGATCAATAGCTGTTGCTTGATTTCTTGCAGTGCTCCTTTCAGATGTTGAAGGAGTGTCTTTGATGAGAGCTTCTGAATACTTGTCTTCAGAACCTGTAAATTCAACTTCCATACCTGCAAAAACTTCATTCTGCTTTGACTTTTCAGAGTCAAGCTTATCATCAAAACAAACACTAATTGATTCTTCCACAATCTGTGTTTCTGTATTGTATACTCTGTACCCTCTTGAGCGTTCAGATTATCCTAACATAATACACTTCTGTGCTTTAGAGTCAAACTTGTTCAAATAATTTTTTGTATTTAACATAAAACAAGTACATCCAAATGGATGAAAATATGAAATGTTGGGCTTTCTGTTCTTCCACAATTCATATGGAGTCTTTTCCAGAATAGGTCTTATTGAGATTCTATTCTGAATTTAGCACGCTGTGTTTATTGCCTCTGCCTAGAAGATCTTAGCAACGTTTATCTCATTGATCATGGTTCTGGCCATTTCTTGCAATGTTCTGTTCTTTCGTTCTACAACTCCATTTTGTTGGGGAGTTCTAGGACAAGAGAAATCATGCAGAATGCCTCTGTCATTAAAGAATGACTCAAAACCTTTGTTTTCAAACTCTCCACCATGATCACTTCTGACTTTAACGATTCTAAGATCCTTTTCATTCTGAACTTGGTTGCAGAAGGTAACAAACACAGAGTGTGACTCGTCCTTGTGTCTTAAGAACTTTTCCCATGTCCATCTGCTATAGTCATCTACGATTACTAACCCATACTTCTTGCCACTGACTGAAGCAGTTTTAACTGGTCCAAATAAGTCAATGTGCAGAAGTTCTAATGGCTTAGAGGTAGAAACAACATTTTTAGATTTGAAAGTAGTTTTGCAAACTTGCCTTTCTGACATGCTTCACACAGAGCATCTGAACTGAACTTCAGATTAGGAAGTCCTCTGACCAGATTGAGTTTGTTAATCTGAGATATTCTTCTCATACTAACATGCCTCAATCTTCTGTGCCAGATCCATTGCTCGTTGTTAACAGACAGAAGACACTTTACATTCTGACTTTTCAGTTCAGAAAGTTTGATTTTATAAATGTTGTTTTTCCTCTTTCCATTAAATAGAATAGTCCCATCTTTCTGACTAACAGCTTTACATGATTTTTGATTAAAGATTATATCATAACCGTTATCACTTAATTGCTTATGGATAACAGATTATGCATTAATCCATCTACTAGCAGAACATTATTTATAGAGGGAAGATTTCCATTACCTACAGTTCCAGAGCCAATGATATTTCCCCTCTGATTGCGTCCAAAGACAACGTGGCCTACAGGCTTAAGTTCCAGGCTTTGGAACATATGCCTTCTTCCCGTCATGTGTCGCGAGCAGCCAGAGTCCAGGTACCATGACTGGTGTTTCTGATTTGCTGCTAAAGATATCTGCAACATGTATTATTTTATCCTTAGGTACCCAGATTTTCTTGGGTCCTGATTTATTAGATTTACCAAAACTCTGGTTGAATTTTGGTCTCACAAAATACTTACTGCTAGTATATTTAATATCATGTGTGTGACCATACACAAAATGTGAGTTCAGAGGAGTGTGTTTAATAGTTAACTCCATGGCATTCTTTGGTGTAGGTACCTTACCTTGGTATCCTATTCCCTTTCTGCCGTTTCTGTTAACTCCATAGATCATTGAAGCCATTTTGCTTCTATCTATGCTTTTAGCAAGGAACTTCTGAAAGCTATGATCATACTCCTTGATGATCTCATCAGCGCTGCTGGGAGTTTCAGAAATTGTTTCCTTCTGAGAGTTTTGTAAAACATTTTCTAACTTTGAAATTTTATTTTTCAGCTCAGAATTTTCCAATTTAAGACTCTCAGTCTTATCAGAGTCAGATTCAAGATTCCTTTTCAGGTTTCTGAATTTAACTCTAATCTGCTGGTACCTTTCCAGAATTTCGTTAAGGATTTCAGCAAGTTCAGCCTTAGTAAAATTAATTGCAAAGTCAGGAAATACCTCTTCAGTGTCTGATTCTGAGTCTGATTCAGAAGCTTCACTGTCTTCTGAAATGTTGGCCATGAGAGCTATGTTTGCTCTCTCATCATCTGATTCTGAATCAGCTTCAGACGAGTCAGAGTCATCCCATGTAGCCATGAGACTTTTCTTCTTTTCTCTTCCAAACTTCTTTTTGGGCTTTTCCCTCTGAAGCTTTGGGCAGTCACTCTTGTAGTATCCTTGCTCATTGCATTCATAGCAGATGATGCCCTTGGTGTTTGGCTTTCTGCTTCCTGAGGAGCCTTCAAATCTTCTGTATCCAGATGAAGAATCTGACCTTCTGTATCTGGAAGAGGACTCATTCTGATCAGATCTTCTAGGATTCCTGAACTTCCTTTGCCTCTGCTTCCATAGTTGGTTCACTCTTCTGGAGAGGAGGGAAAGTTCGTCTTCTTCTGATGAGGATCCATCAGATGTTTCTTCAACTGCCTGCAAAACTTTAGACTCAGATTTTTTGTTAGATTTTAATGCTAAAGGCTTACCTTGCTTCTGAGGTTCATCAGCTTCTAGCTCTATCTCATGACTTGAGGGAGCTGATAAGTTCCTCCAGAGAAATTTTGTTGAGATCTTTAGCTAGCTTCAGCGCTGTAACCATTGGCCTCCACTGCTTTGGAAAGCTTCTAATGATCTTCTTGACATGATCAGCAGTAGAGTATCCTTTATCCAGAACCTTGAGACCAGCCACCAGAATTTGGAATCTTGAGAACATTGTTTCAATGGATTCACTTTCTTCCATTTTGAATGCCTCATACTTCTGAATGAGCGCAAGAGCTTTAGTTTCTTTGACCTGAATGTTGCCTTCATGCGTCATTCTGAGTGAGTCAAACATGTTCTTTGTTGTGTCTCTGTTAGAGATCTTTTCATATTCAGCGTAAGAGATGGGGCTGAGAAGAATGGTTCTGGCCTTGTGGTGATTTTTGAAGTCACGCTTTTGTTGATCAGACATTGCTTTCCTGTCAATCTTCTGACCGCTTGCATTCATTGGGTGCGTGTATCCATCTGTCACCATGTCCCACAGATCAGCATCATGTGCCAGAAAGAAGCTTTCAATTCTGTCTTTCCAGTAATCAAAATTTTCTCCATCAAAGACTGGAGGTTTGCCGCTAAATCTATCTCTGTCTTCATTGTTGTCATTGCTGGTGTGTTGATAAGTTCCTGCCATTGTGTTTTTCTGACGCTGGATCTTGTACTGACACGGTTGTGTTTTAGCTCAGAACCAGGCACTCTGATGCCAATTGAAGAAGTGAAAAACACAAGAAGGGGGGTTGAATTGTAAAAACTTGAAATCAATTGCAGTCAACACAGTATTTTTATCCTGGTTCGTTTGATCTCAAACTACTCCAGTCCACCCGTCAAGGTGATTTCGCCTCTCTCCAACGAGGTCTTAATCCACTATATTCAACTGAATATTACAACTGCTTTAACAACTGCTAAAGCCTTCTTGAGTCAAACCACAAACCGGTTTCTCAAGGAAATACTTTCTTACATATAATTGAAATCTAGGTGTGTTGAATGTTTTCTAAAAAAACTATTTATCACAACTGTGATACTACATAATTTAAGCTTATGAGAACTAGAGTGCTAAAATATTGAGTAAAGAATTTGAGAGCTTTAGCAAACTGAGAGTGAGGAAGATGATGAATAGCTTTTGGCGTGTAGAGTGTTGTAGAGCATTAGCCAATTCAATCTTCACTGACTTGTTTAAATAGCATTGGAAAAATGGTACGTTGGAGTGAGTAATTCTGTTTCAATGCCAATAACATTCTTTCCATATTAAGCATATCTTTGTCTGGAATAATGCCGTTGATAATAAATAGTCTTGAATGCACAGTACCGTTGCCACTAAAACGTGTTCTGGCTTTGGCTTATTCTGACGCTGCTTAGGTGCTGATGAAGTGTTGTCTTGATCAGAGTTCAGATTGTTACGCGCAGATCTGTTCATCAAGCTTCAGCGTAAGCACGTGTTGATCTTCTGATTCTGGTATCTGATATAACATCTTCTGATGCTGATGCTGATATCTCATCTTCTGATGCTGATGATGATGTTCTCTTGCTGATATCCATCAGAGTTTCTGTAAAACAGAATGTAATTTTTAGATAGCATATTTGTCTTACATGAATCATACAATTTATATATCTTTTCATTTTGTTATCATCAAAACTTAAACTTAGGGTAGTAGATTAAAACTTTGTTCTAACACAAACAACATTCAAATTACAACATCATCAACATCACTTAATCAATCATTATGCAATGTCACAAATAATGCAATGAAACATTATTGACTCATGCATGTGGTTCCAAAACTCCACTAACGACCAAGTCATCATCCTCCAAAGATCCCAGCCATAGGATCGATTCCCGCTTGAAACCGAAGCACTACAAAGTACTGCACTCGAATCCACACTATGGGATTGAGGCTTTCACTGGACCAACATCCTATTCAATATCACTGGACCAATCTTCCTAACAACATCACTGGACCAATATCCTAACATATACCATGAATGCATGATGCATAACAACATAATAAAAAATGACTAATGCTAGTCAAAATGCATCATCACTCATGTAATCGTCATATAATTAACTTCACACAACATATATACACATAAAACATGAAATCATCAATTTTAGTCAACATAACAACATCAATTACTTTATAATGAAACTGTAATATGAAGGGAGAACTGACTTTTTAGTGTTTTATCACACATGTTGTGGATAGCAAGAGTCGCTCCCGACTTTTCTTTTATCTAACAAGGAAAGGGTGAAAATAACAGGAAATACCTTGATAGATTTTTAGTTCGAGGGGTAAGTTATGAAAAGAGAAGGTGTTAGCATCCTTTTCATCCGTAGTTATCTAAGGGCTCTTAATTGATAGCTCACTTTTTGAAATTTTCTTTGTGTGTGTGATTGTTTGAAAATATTTTAAAATCCTAATCTAAGGAAGACTTTATAATGATTCTTGTATCATTCCTCAAGAATGCGTACAAAGTATTTTGAAAATATTTGTTTGAAAGTGTAGTGTGAGAAATGTTTTGTTTGTGAGAAAAGTTGTGAGAAAGCAAGTAGGAGTTTCTCACCCACTAAAGTCTTTCTTATTTTTTTCCTTTTCCTTTAGAGAGAGTTCTATCCATACCATTAGTTGGTAGGTAGCCCTATCTATTGGATGTGAAGGGACAAGCGAAGGGTCATCGAATGGTCATAGAAAGCAACATGCAAGGATAGTTTAGCAATTCGAAGGGATTGTCATCATATTATTCATAGGAAACAAGGGAATAGATCATATTTTCATAGGAAACTCGAGAGACATCACGAGACTATGATCTTTATTCAAAGGGACTATAATGATTTAATCGAGGGTCTTTGCTAAAGTATCCTTACCTTCGAGGGACATGAGTATCATTTCCAAAGGCACCAAAGAGAGACTAACCTAGAGGTACAAAGTGTGCAAAGGTGATTCAGTTCAATTATATTATTTTGAATTAGGGTTTTCTAACGTCTTGTGTTAGATCTTTCTGTGCAAACCCTATTACCATACATCTAACAGTTATATACACACAAGCATATAAATATACAAGTACGGGAAAATAAAGTGCGGAAGATAAAACCTAACACTATTACATGGCCTCGGGAGATTTATATAATAATTAAAACCTTGCGAAAATTAAAATCTAACTATTACAAATTTCAACGCGGAACCTATATAATCGTCTAAACAATAAAATGAAAGAAATAATAAACAAAATGGAAAATAAGTGTTAAGAAATTATTTTTTACAAACCTAAATGTCTAAGTATTATAAGTTAATTTTTTTTTTGTATTTTTCTTGAATTGATTTTAGATGATAAAATAATTAACTACCTGATATCTAATTTAATTATAAAATAAATCTAATTCTAAATGAATTAAATTAAAATTTATGTAAAAATTAATTAATTAATTTAAAACCTAAAACTAATTTTTGTTATTTTTTCTGATTTAATAAGAATTAATGGAAAAATTAATAAAAGAAAAATAAGGAAATAGGAAGAGGTTGAAAATAAGATAAAAACTAAATGTTAGTGCTGGGGCTTGAACCCGTGCCCTTCCCTTTACCAGACTTCACTCTTGCCATCTGAACCATGCGCGTTTTGTGTTATTGAAATACAAATCAATTCATATAAAATAAAATGAAAATTTGAACATAGTCAAACAAAAAAATGTGCAGGCCCATTATCTTTTGAATAAGCCAATCAGGATGCACCATTGTACCACGCATGCCCTCAGGTGAGTCCAACTACCCCTCGCGGTGGTCAACTCCATCTTCTCTGGTGAGCCAAAAATGGAATCTACGAAATACGAAAAATTGAAACAAAGGAAAGACCATATCCACCTAATTTGGACATTGTGAATTCAATGGTGGTGTCCATTTTTCCTGAAACTACTTGTACACAGAGATACAAACAAACAAAAGCTTCTTAACCTAACAATGGAAATTCTTATTCTCTGTGTTAGAGCTTGCATGTAAGGCTTCAAACTTGTTCTAAACAATCATGCTTAGTGATTTGGGTTGTTAGAATCAGTTAATAATGCGTATAGTTTGAAATACGAATAATCAAAAACAAAGCAAACCGAACATGGAATGTATGCAAGTTTTAGGTACAAATGGGCATGGAAAGTTACATATTCTTATCTTGGAGATGTTGTGGAAGTGATTTGAAGCGGTGGTTTGGAATGAATCAAGGTGGAACTTGAGATTCAATAGTGCACTTTCTTTGATATTTTTTTACTTAACCCTAGTTCTTGTGGCTGCAAATTCATCCTCTTTGTGTTGTTGAATGCTTGTGTACTTATAGGGAATGAAATTAGGTCATAATATTCATGAGTTATGGTGTGAATAAAATCAAATCAAATCATGTTTAAAAACTTTCCAAATTTGAAAATATTATATTCCATATTTTCTCCACACGGTTTCTTTCCTTGTTTGCCATGGATTTGGGCTTCAAATCTGATCCAAAACCAAGCCCACATGCCTTGGTCCATCATTTTTTTATTTTATTTTATTTAATTTATTTTATATTTAATTGAATAAAAATCAAAATAAATATAAATAAAAATTATGGTAAGGCATGAATGAGTTTAGGAGTCCTCTATAAGGTCATGAGCATGTTTAGACCTTAAAAGATAGGTCCACTAGTCCAAACTTTCAAGTTTGCTCAATTTTCACTTCATGCATTTCCTCCAAAATTTATAAACTTGTGCAACTCATAACTTGCTCAAATTTTATCATATGAGGTGATCTTGGACTTTTTGAAAACCTCAAGATGTCTCCTACAACTTTCATGTTGGTCATTTTTTAATTTGAAGTCTTTAACATTTTGTAAATTGCTTTGACAAAAAATGTATTTTTGTTGACTTTCAAAATGACATGTAATGTTTTGGCACATATCTCTCAAATGAAGCATTTGTGGACTTGAGCTTAGAGAGACGAGGTTGTATATAATTGAATTTCCATAAAAATGGTCTTTGGCTGAGAATTTTCTGATGAAGCATGTGAAAGTTATGCTTGGTCAAAGTTTAGTTGACTTCTCCTAAAGAAAACCCTAATATAGTAACTTTTGTATTTTGATGCATCTTGAGTTTTCTGAATGAGTCGTGATCAACCCTTGATAAAATAATAAATGTGACCTCAAAATATTGATGTTGACCAAAAATCTTGAGTTTTGATTGTATGTTAACCAAAAATCTTGAGTTTTGATTGTATGTAGACCATATTTGACTTTTTATCCAATATAGTTAATTTTTAATCATCTGAGAAATTGACTTAGCAAACTTGTGATGCAAGGCTTGAAACTTGTCATGAGGGTACCTTGAAGCATATGAGGAATCATGGAATCTACTTGAGGCATTAAAAGCTCAATTTTCTTTGAGAAACACAAAACCCTAGTTATAGGTCAATTACTTAGGAGAGCTTCTTGTATGCTCAAACCCTTGAGTAATCTTGAGCAATTGAGAACCCTATGAGAATGAGGAGGTGTCTTGAATCAATTGTTCTCAAAAATGGTAGGTCAAATTTTGGGGTACAACAGCTGCCCATGTTCAATCTTTTTAAACCTGAAGAGTTAGATTGGCGTGTCCGCTATTCGTGATCTGAAGGTGGAAGAGGATTGAACACTTAAGTGCCCAGAAATTTGCACTCGTCGGTGCACCAAGTAACTTTGTTGGTTCATTATACTACTTGAATGGAATTAAAGATGCCATTTGGAGAGGTGATAGAGTGTCGCCAGAGATGGGCTCATAGATGCCATCCAAAGTGATCGTTGATATGAGTATCAGAATGAGTCTACGCCTTACTGTATCTGAAGAATGTTTTTCAGACAATCTATGAAGGAAAGTATGTTTCAAGATGAAGGCCCTGAAGGAGATGCTTTTCACAATTCAGTCTCTGAAAGGGAATGCTCGCCAGAATTTTGTCTCTATGGGGATTGCTTTTCAGAATAAACTTATGAAAGGGAATGCTTTTCAGAATGAAGGCCCTGAAGGAGATGCTTTTCAGAATAAACCTCTGAAGGAAATGCTCGCCAGAATTTAGTCTTTAAGGCGAAATCATTTGGTCATGCAGATAGTCGCCCCGTCATGTTTCAGGAATTGATCTACAATCTGCTTTTCATTGGTAAACTCGTCCTGTTCCGGGAATTCATACTGCTTGGTCATATAGATAGTTGCCTCATCCTGTTTCAGGACTTAATCTGTGACCTGTTTTTTCATTGTTAACTCGTCCTGTTTTGGGAATTTATACCGTCTGGTCATATAGATAGTTTCCCCACCCTGTTTCAGGAATTAATTTGTGACCTATTTTTTTGTTGGTAAATTTGTCCTGTTTTGGGAATTAATCTCTGACCTGTTTGAAAATTGCTGATGATATTCATCTGTTTGTGAACTTTACCTGAAAATACAAAATTAGCTTTAGTAACATCATGATGTATGTAATGCATTGTGTAACGATGCTCTCAAAATAAATGAGAATGTTATATGTGTTTCTGTATGCATATGCTATGATGTATTGTGAAATGATGTATAAACGCAATATGTCATTGAAGCGTATAAGTAGCTCCTTATAACAATGTCTAGCAGGGGAAAATAAATCATGGACAATTGTTGAGGATGAAGAAAGTGATTCTTAAATTTCTGCTAGGAATAATTTTGCTGGGGATTCCCGCTTTCTGTTTGAGGTTACTCCTCTAGGGATCTTTGACTTCTGTTTAAGGATATAGGAATTCAAGGAGAGTCGGTCGTTTTCCATTCTTTTTGTTGAAAGATTTGATTTCTACGTACCCTGATTAGGGATAAAAGAGATGAATATTCCTCCGATGTGCTATCTGTCCAGGTTTCAGATACCGTAGCAACTCTTCTGGGGATATAAAATTTGATTAAACCCAGCTGAAGAAGAGAATTTTGTTAGGGATTTACAGTGTTGGAGTGTGATACGGTGGTAGAACCGACTATATTTACTGGTTTGCATTTTGTGTTTTTGTTCGCAAAATGTCGCGGTAAGTAAGAGTCGCCACCGACTTTTATTTCATACAATCATGGAAAAGGGAAAAGAACATAAAAAACCTTTTTTCGAGAATATTCTGAGAACAGAGGCTAGATTATAGAAAGGGAAGGTGTTAACACCCTTTCTATCCATGGTTTTCCATGGGCTCTTAGGTACTTTCTCATCTTTTTTAAAATTTCTTGTGTGTGTGTGCTTGTTTTGAAAAAGTTTTACTTCGTGATAACCCTTGTATCAGTCCTTAAGGATGTGATGAAGTTTGTTTTGAAAATTTGTTTTGAAAATTTGTTTTGAAAGGTGTTTGTGTGAAAAGTTTTTATTGAGCAAGTACTTAAGATTCTACCTACTCGAAAAAAGATTGTTTGTTCTCATTTCCTTTACACAGCGCTATCCTACTATTAAAGAGTAGGTAGCATCGTCGTTGGAGTTGTAAGGGACATTCGAAAGGGACAAGTACAATCACTAAAGCAACCGTTAGAAAACTTTAGTTGTAACCCTAGAGTCTTAAGATCTTTCCGAGACAACATTTCCGAGGCAACATTCGAATGGGACAATTTGATCTTTTTAGACTGGAGGGCAACCACTAAAATCTCCTATGCTTAATGACTGTTTACCGAAGGCAACCTAAGTGAGGTAAACCCTAGGATTGAGCATGTGCATATGAATTGTTTCAGTTATTTAATCTTTGCACATTAGGTTATCTACCGTTTTAATTTCAAGATATTCTTGCCATACAATCTTATTAGCATACATCTAGACAGTTAAATATTTACAGGAATTTAAAAGTGCGAGAAAATAAACCTAGCTATTACAAGGCTTTGACAGTTACATGATTGTCTTGACGGGAAATTAAAGTGCGGAAGTTTAAAACCCTAGTTACTATTACAAGCTCGAAACAGTTACAATAATAATAAAACAAATAAAAATGCGCGTGGTGAATTAAATGCGAGGAGAAATTGAAAACCCTAAAGATCTGACTAGAATATATTTAAGTTATTTTTTTTTAGAAAAGAATTAATTAAGTTATGTACAATAAAAACCTAATTCTAATTATTTTTAATTACAAAAAGAAGTTGAAATTAACCTAATCTAAGCTAAATTAAATAATTTCAAGGAAATAAAATATTTTGTAAAAAAAAAGATTTTGTGTATTCTTTGGTTTTAATGAAAAAAATAACTTTTGTGTTAATTAATTAAAATCATTAAAGAAATTAATTCAAGAAATTAAAAAAAGAATTAGAAATAAAATGCAAACTGGGTCTGTATGCTAGCAAAAGGGGGCTGCCAATCTGAATATTTTCAGGCCCAAAATGTTTCAAGCCCGGTCAGCATTTGATTCCTTGTAGCGTTGACTTGAGGGCGTATCATAGTCCCTCACTACTGGAGCATTGGATTTGATAGTATGCTTGATCAAGCGGTTGGACGCAAGGATGTATGATGGATACTAGGACGAGTGATGCGCTGGATCTGTTGAAAGAAAATAACATAAAGGAAACGCTGGGACCTGGGTCGAACCCAGGTCCTTATGCTCAATACCAAAACGTATATGGAAACTCTAACAATGGCAAGTGCATATATAGGCTTTCTAAATGCAATTAAATTATTCAGTTAGCTTGCAAACACGATGAGGATCACAAATATATAACCTAAACATGCTAATGAGGCAAGAAATTCAATAATCGATTTGGAAAACATGAGCAAACCGTGAGAGTGATTGCGTGCATTTCTAGATGTTTCAAGCCTTGCAAATGCTTGCTACAGGTTCAGTGAGTGCCTAGGGAGATGACTTGATCGTTAGAAATGCTTGAAACACCCTATGGAGCAAGATTAGATCTACACTTTTCTTTGAAAATTTCAAGCTTTGTTCTTCTTGTTCACGCCTGCAAAACCCTGTTTTTTGCTTTGTATACGTACAATATATATCTAGGAATGAATTAGGGTTACAAACTTGGATTGAATCTTTGCAATTATGGGAGATTTGATTTGATTTTCAAGCTACATGTAAACTTGCTATTTTGAGCCAAATCATGCCTTTCTTGTACCAATTATGCTTGATTCGTTTTGGCCTTGATAACTCAACATATTTTGATTTCTAACCTATCCAAAAACCAAATCAAATCATATCTTTGCTATTATTCATCAATTATTTGATTTAATTCAATTTTTAATTAATAAAAAATCAAAATAAATTTAAAAATGAAGCAAATAATGTGTGGATGAATATTTGAGTCTTGGAACACATTATAAGTGAGGTGCAAGCATAAAACGTTAGGCCCATTTAGCAAAAAATGCATTTTTGAGCACATTTGACTTTTGGCAATTTTGCAAAAAAGGTCAACTTTGACAAGGCATATCTCCTCCAATTTTAACCTTAGATGGGTGTTCTTTGACTTTTTAGAAATCTTAGGATGTCCCCTAAGCAACCCTTTTGGTCTCATCTCAATTGAGTCTTCCATGTTCATGTAAGAAGCTTGGACCCAAAAGGTGTTTTTGTTGACTTTTCAAAAGGACCCATAATGTAGAAATTCATATCTTTTTTGGGTGAATATTTTGAACTTGTGGGATGAAGATAAATTGTAGGGAACTGCATCCTCTTCAAAATGAGCCTTGGATAGAAAATTTCTGATAAAGCATGTGGAAGTTATGCTTGGTCAAAGTTTGGTTGACTTTTACTAGGAAACCCTAATTTAGCAACTTTTGGGTTTTGATGAATTTGGAGCATTTCTTGAGGAATCAAGATGAACCCTTGATCAAATGATGAAAGTCACTTCAAAATGTTAATATTGACCAAAAATATTGAAGTTTGACTATATGTGGGTCACAGTTGACTTTTGACCTAATAAAGTCGATTCTCAAGCATCTGAGCAGTTGACTGAGCAAACCTCTTGTGCAAGGCATGAAACTTGACATATAGGGTCTTGAGAACATATTAAGACCATGGAGAGAATATGAGGCCTTTATGGTTCACCCATCTTGATGAAAATGGAAACCCTAATTTGAGGTATACTGCCTTAGGAGAGAGTTTGTCTGGTCAACTCTTGGGCTTCCTTGAGCAAATTGGGGACCTCAATTGACATGTGTTGAGTAAAATGAGAGGGAAAATTTTGGGGTACAACAGCTGCCCCTGTTCAATCTTCTTAAACTTGAGGATGTAGATTGGCTCGTCCTCCTTTCGTGATCTGAAGGTGGAAGATGATTGAACACTAGAGTGCCCAGAAATTTGCACTCGCATGAAGTGATACTTGATTTGGTGATATCGGGAATGGGCTTATAGATACCATTCGGAAGCTGCTAGCGAATTGTCAGAGATGGGCTTAAAGATGCTGTAACACCCCAATTCTACCCCAAGCAATTATGCAAAATAAATCAGAGTTATAAAATTTCAACCATACAAATGAATCGGGACGTCACAAATTCTTCTAACAAATTCATTGCATTCATCGTGGATATATAACACTTTTTCAAACATCGGATGAACCGTCAACATAACATCTTTAATCAAATAGATCAACATCTACGCAGGGGAATTCTTAAATACATGTCTAACAAAAACATCAACTTCGAAACATCTCATATTTAATGATAATCAAATCAAAATTCAACAAATGAAAACCATCAATCAAAAACAGCAAGCGTTCATCCCCCCGAGTGTAACATATTAGAGCAATGACACCGAATCGACTTATTGAAGGAATACAGCCTTCACTCTTGATTACCTGCACATTACCAACATAAGGGGAAACATTCAAATAGAAGGGGTGAGATATCTAACAATATAATAAGTGCATGATAATTAATATATTAAATTAGATCAACAGCATCACCACTTCTCATCTCATAATCAAAGACAATCTCAATAATAATATACATTCATCAACATCAAAATACACTTCTTTATGAAATCATATAATGCGACTCAATATTATGCAAATGCATGTGGTACCATTGGAGCAGAACTACCATCTCAAAATTTTTCCAATTAATAGAGGCATTAACAAGGCATAGCCTTCATCTTAAAATTTGCCAATCCAGGCCATCTCAATGAGCATAAGCTCCATCTCAAAAATGCAATGTATGCGACACAACCATGAATGTAATGATAACACCCAATTTAACAACATCTCAAATCATATCAAAAAATCTCAAATTATCATCTCAAAACATCTCCAATTATCATCTCAGGACATCTCAAATTATCATCTCAAAACATCTCAAAATACATCTCAAAATAACATCTCAAGCAATCAAAATAATTCGTCAAACGTCATTTATTTAGAAATCATCAAACATCATTTATTTATTAATAACTTCTCATTTATAACTCAGCAGTATTTAATTACCACAGTCAATTAACACTGTCATTCTGCAACTCTAACGTCAAGACCAACAATATCCTACTGTTATAGCTCAAATAGCATTCTAAGCATCTAACGATCATCATCCTGCACAAAACAACGCAAAGGCCATCCAACTTATGACCACGCAACCTCTAACCAACGCTATTTCTAAATACACAACTTCTAATGACACAACCTCTGGGCGACACGATATTCTGACTACTATAACTTCTGACTAGTGAAACCTCTGATCAGATGCAACTTCTGATCATCACAGCCTCTGGCTAACCCCATCTTCTGACCAGGTACAACTTTTGATCATCACATCTTCTGACTAACCCCATCTTCTGACTAATGCAACTTCTGACTAGCCACATCCTCTGACTAATACAACTTCTGAATACTACAACTTCTGATGACACAGTCCTCTGACAACATAGCTTATAACCCATGCAACTCCTAACGTCAGAACTTCTATTTTCTAATAATTCAACGTAACTTCTAACATCAGAATTTCCACCTTTCACTAGGCCACGCAACTTCTAACACCTACGTCTAGCATCAGAACTCCTATTTTCTGTTCATCCTATTGTTCTAATTCTTCGCCTGTTATTAATCTAACTAAGAACAGTATTAACAAATTCTATTCTCCAAATTATTTCATTATTCTAATGCAGCAGCGCCTGGTATCAATTAGCCAAATTCTGTGTTTTCATTACTGCTATATTCAACGTCTTCCATTACTGCAATATTCTATGTTTTCTTCCCTGCATCTCACTATCGGATTCACGATTAAAGACCTAAAACTTAATATAATCACGTCAGTTCATCACCCATAATTACCCCATAATTTTACAGCATTTTAACAGCATCAAGACATCAACATTAATCAAAATTCATCAATCCTTATCACACAACAATCATATATTTTCAATTCAAGAACAAGACAACAATCACATCTAACCCCACATATCAATCATCATAAACCAAATTATAGAGTCAGAACCCCACCCTTACCTTGGATTAAAGGTCGCTCTACAATTTTTGGTTGAATTCTCGTTCTTGCCGTTCCACTTCTCTGGCAGCTTGCACGTTCTCTTCCAAATCCTTATTTCTTTCTACTGCTTCTTTCTTTCTATTTCTTCTAAAAAATAATAAAATAACCCTATTATTCTATTATTCCTTATTGGGCTTAAAACCAACACACCTCCTTATTACTTCTACACTCTCAAAATAAGCCCACATTAAATAATATTACACTTTTAATATTATTTCATCATATAATATTATATCTCTAATATTATTTCTTCACTTGATAAAATAAATCCAATTAATTATAACACATATTCACAAATATTCCAAAAATAACTTAATTAAATAATTAATTAAATTACGGGCATTACAGATGCCATCCAAGATGTGGCGGAATACCGTCGGAGATGTCCTTAAAGATGCCATCCAGAGGATGTTGATTTCCTGAGACATTCCTTCGATGAGAGTTCCTGTTACTGTTTTTGATGAGGAACGTTGCTATCTGTCTTGGGATAAATAGAATTTTAGGAGCTTCAGTTGTCCGTTACTCTATTGGGGAAATGCGAAACTAATCGTGTTTGATCTGATCCAGGTCTTATAGTGTTGTCGATTACTGTCTAGAAACCTGGATGGTAAGGTTATGAGAAGGAACCCGGATAGTAGGGTTACTTCGAAATGAAAGCCTGGATAGCAGGGCTGTGAGAAGGAATCTGGATAGTAGGGTTACTTTGAAATGAAATCCTGGATAGTAGAGCTGTGAGAAGGAACCTGGATAGTAGGGTTACTTTGATATGAAAGCCTGGATAGTAGGGCTATGAGAAGGAACCTGGATAGTAGGGTTACTTTTGATATGAAAGCCTGCATAGTAGGGCTGTGAGAAGGAACCTGGATAGAAGGGTTACTTCAATATGAAAGCCTGGATAGTAGGGCTGTGAGAAGGAACCTGGATAGTAGGGTTACTTCGATATGAAAGCTTGGATAGTAGGGTTGTGAGAAGGAACCTGGATAGTAGGGTTACTTCGATATGAAAGCCTGGATAGTAGGGCTGTGAGAAGGAACCTGGATAGTAGGGTTACTTCGATATGAAAGCCTGGATAGTAGGGCTGTGAGAAGGGACCTGGATAGTAGGGTTACTTTGATATGAAAGTCTGGATAGTAGGGTTGTGAGAAGGAACCTGGATAGTAGGGTTACTTCGATATGAAATCCTGGATAGTAGGGTTGTGAGAAGGAACCTGGATAGTAGGGTTACTTCGATATGAAAGCATGGATAGTAGGGTTGTGAGAAGGAACCTGGATAGTAGGGTTACTTCGATATGAATGTCTGGATAGTAGGTCTGTGAGAAGGAACCTGGATAGTAAGGTTACTTCGATATGAAAGCCTGGATAGTAGGGTTGTGAGAAGGAACATGGATAGTAGGGTTACTTCGATATGAAAGCCTGGATAGTAGGGTTGTGAGAAGGAACCTGGATAGTAGGGTTACTTCGATAAGAAAGCCTGGATAGTAGGGCTATAAGAAGGAACCTGGATAGTAGGGTTACTTCGATATGAAAGCCTGGATAGTAGGGCTGTGAGAAGGAACCTGGATAGTAGGGTTACTTCGAAGCGATAGTGTAGATTAGTTGACCCATTTGATTTCGGGAACTGAGTTTCTGTTAGTCGTCTGTAGATGTGATCTGTATAGCTGCTGAGTTTGTTGAAGCTAATCCTCTTTTCCTGAAAAGACATCAAGGTTAGTTATATGCGATGCATGAAATGCAAGGTGAGATGATGTTCTCAAAATAAATGAGATTATGCTGTATATGATATGCATGTGTATGTCATGATGTATGTTCATGAATTGCTATTGGGTATGCTCATATCTAGAAAAATAAATCCCTAACAGTTGCTGGAGATTTGTAAATATTCTGTCGGGAAGAGATGCTAGAGAATAACTCTGCGAGGACCAAACTTAGGGGGAGGAGATACTCTGTTGGTAGACTCGCTGATCTGGAGGAATAAACTTAGCTGGGGATGAAATTCCGTTGCTGGAGATGATTAGCTCTGTTGGAGATTGAGCTTCTGTATCCTTAGAAATAAACTCCGCTTGGGGGATGAAATTTACTGAGTCGCCCGCGATTATGAACCTCGGCTAGGTATAGTTATCTCCTGTTTCAGGAAAGATGACATCAATGCCTTTGGATACTTTTACTCTGTGGGGAGTGTTTGTACCAATAATTATGTTTCCATGCTGGCTCTATCCCGGTACATGCTGGGCAGAGTAACTGTAGGGTTTGGCACTTCTTGTTTTTTCCCTGTTTCTGGAATAACGAGTAATTGTCTTTTGTTTCTTACGTAAATATTTATGAACAGCAATCATTTTCAAATGCATATATCAAAAATAAATCATTGGACGTTCTTTCAAAACAAAACAGAAAAAGAAAAATAGATTGAAGTTTTGTGAAAATGACTTGTATTGATTTTAAAGTCGACCTGCAATAGGCGTTTTGTACAAAGAGGCTGATGTTCTAGTAAGAGAACGCCGCCGAAAGATAGAAATTATACAATTTGTGCAAAAGAAATAAAAAAATCTATGTGAAACAATCCCATTGGGTTCCAACTCTGTTATTGCCTTTATATCTTCAAGCGTCTCATCATTTTGCTTCTTAGTCGAAGGTTGATCAGATTGATTGGTGTCGTCCGAGCTTGATAGTCGATACCGAATTCTAGTCGCAAGATGATCCAATGAGACATAGTGATACACTTCAATCCCTAACTTTTGCCTGGATTTCCCTTTCCGGTTTTCAATCCACCGGGATACCCTTTTTTGCCCAAGCCTCCCTTTCGGGTTTTCGACTTGTCGGGTGTACAAATTTTTTCGTTTTCATCCCTTACTTTTGCCCGAAACCTTTTGGTTCGCCGGGAAGCCCTTATTTTTGCCTAGGCCAGTAAACCTAGCGGGTCTTTGATTAGGCGTAGTATCTTTTCACTATGTCTGCATTGATAGGGTGAGGAAGGTCATCACCATCCATGGTGGTTAGAATCATAGCTCCTCCCGAGAAAATTTTCTTAACCATAAATGGCCCTTCGTACGTGGGGGTCCATTTTCCCCTGGGATCACCTAGCGGCAGTATGATGCTCTTGATTACTAGATCCCCGACTTTATATTCTTGGCATCTAACTTTCTTGTTAAAATCCTTGATCATTCGCTTTTGATACGTCTGACCATGGTAGATAGTAGTAAGTCTCTTTTCATCGATTAGATTCAGCTAATCAAGTCGGATTTGGATCCAGTCGTCTTCGTTCAAACCTGCATCTTTCATAATCCTGAGAGAAGGTATCTGGACTTCGATGGGTAGGACTGCCTTCATGTCATATACCAGAGAGTAGGATGTTTCCTCTGTCGACGTCCGTGCCGAGGTACAGTACCAATGAAAAGAGAATGGTAACATCTCATGCCAGTCTTTATATGTCACCGTCATCTTCTGTACAATCTTCTTGATGTTCTTGTTAGCTGCTTCAATAGACCCATTCATCTTCATCCGATAGGGAGAAGAGTTATGATGTTGTATCTTGAACTATTTACAGAGCTCGGTGATCATTGTGTTGTTGAGATTCGTACCATTGTCAGTGATAATTCTCTCTGGTACACCATATTGATAGATCAGATTGTGTCAGATAAACCGCGATACGATGTTCTTAGTTATTGTAGCAAAAGAGGCTGCCTCAACCCACTTCGTGAAGTAATCAATGGCTACTAAGATGAAGCGATGTCCATTAGAAGCAGTGGGCCTGATTTCTCCGATCATATCGATGCCCCACATCGCAAAGGGCCAAGGAGCCTTCAAGACATTCAGAGGAACTGGAGGTACATACACCTTATCAGCATAGATTTGGCATTTATGACAAGTTCGAGAGTGCTGATAACAATCGGCTTCCATGGTGGACCAGTAGTATCCTTCCTGTAGGATCTTCTTAGCCATGGTGTGTCTACTGGAATGGGTTCCGAAAGTGACTTCATGTAGATCTGTCATGATCCTCTCTGCTTCGCTCTTGTCTACACACCGTAGTAGTGTGGAGTCATGGTTGAATTTATAGAGGATTCCATTACTGAGGAAAAGCTTTGCAGCGAACCTTCTCAGAAACTTCTTATCATTGACAGATGCCCCTTCGGGATATTCCTGAGCCTCGAGATACCTTTTGATTTCGTGAAACCAGGGTTTGTCTGCCACTTCTTTGGTATCAATTTGACAGCAGTGTGCTGGTTCATCCAACCTCTCAATGGTTATTTGGGGAGCTTCATTGTCCCACCTAACTTTGAACATAGAAGACATGGTAGCTAACTGGTTCTCCTCTCGTGGGAAATGTTCGAAGGTTACCTCCTCAAAGTTTGGGAGCAATGTCAGTACATACTCTTTGTAAGGAATGAGATTAGGGTGCTTCGTATCCCACTCGCCTTTGATCTAACTTATCACCAGAACAGAATCCCCGAATACACTTAAGAACTTAATCCTCAAGTCAATAGCAGGTCGAAGACCCATGATGCATGCTTCATACTCCGCCATGTTGTTGGTGCAGTTGAAACATAATTGGGTGGTGAACGGAGTATGAGAGCCCTCGGAAGATATGATTATAGCGCCAATTTCGTTACCCAGTGCATTCGAGGCTCCATCAAAATACATAAACCATCGGGATCCCTCCTCGGGTCCTTCATCCGGTCCCGGTTCTTCATAGTTAGTCACCAACATAATATTCTCATCCGGGAACTCAAAATTCATGGACTGGTAGTCATCCATGGCCTGATGAGCCAAATGATCAGCCAATACACTCCCCTTTATTGCTTTTTGGGTTGTGTATTGTATGTCGTACTCAGTTAAGATCATTTTCCACCTTTCTATCCTTCCGGAAAGAGCGGGGTTCTCGAAAATGTACTTGATCGGATCCATCTTCGATATCAACAAGGTAGTGTGAGTCAGCATATATTGTCTCAGTCGGCGAGCAGCCCAAGCCAAAGCGCAGCAAGTTTTCTCGAGCAATAAGTATCGTGTCTCACAGTCGGTAAACTTTTTGCTAAGGTAGTATATTGCGTGCACTTTTCGACCAGACTCATCATGTTGCCCCAACACACACCCCATTGAATTGTCTAGCACTATCAAGTATAATATCAAAGGTCTTCCTTCAACTGGAGGCATCAGAATTAGTGGTTCTTGAAGGTATTATTTGATTCTTTCAAAAGCGGTATGGCATTCATCATTCCACTTTACCACTTGATCTTTCTTCAGAAGCTTGAAGATTGGCTCACAAGTAGCAGTCAGATGTGAAATGAACCTGGAGATATAATTCAGACGTCCCGAGAAACCTCTAACTTCTTTCTTTGTGCGGGGAGACGGCATCTCTTTTATGGCCTTTACCTTCGCAGGGTCTACCTGAATACCCTTGTCACTGACGATGAAACCCAGAAGCTTACCAGACCTTACCCCGAAGGTGCACTTGTTCGGGTTCAACCTCAACTTGTATATCTTCAACCTTTCAAACAACTTTTGTAGATGATCAAGGTGCTCTTCCTTAGTCTGAGACTTGGCTATCATGTCATCAACATAAACTTTGATCTCGTGGTGAATCATATCGTGGAACAAAGCGACCATGGCGCGCTGATAGGTTGCCCCATCGTTCTTCAACCCAAAAGGCATCACCTTGTAGCAGAAGGTGCCCCAATATGTAACGAAGGTTGTCTTCTCCATGTCTTCAGGAGCCACCTTGATCTAGTTGTAGCCAGAGAAACCATCCATGAAGGAGAAGATTTTGTGTTTCACGGTGTTGTCGACCAGAACATCAATGTAAGGAAGAGGTAAATCATCCTTGGGGCTTTCCCTATTCAGATCTATGTAATCTACACACATCTGTACCTTACCGTCCTTCTTAGGTACCGGAGCGACGTTGGCAACCCACTGTGGATATGAAGTGACAGCTAAGAATCCGGCGTCGAATTGTTTCATGACCTCTGCCTTGATCTTCTCTGACATTTCAGGGTGCATACGGCGGACCTTCTGTTTAACTAGAGGACAATCTTCTTTAGTCAGAAGGCGATGTACCACAATATCAGTGTCCAAACCAGGCATGTCTTCATAGGACCGGGCGAAGATCTCGACATAGTCGTGCAACATCTGTATCAACCTCTGTTTGACGCTAAGCTTCAGATTTGCACCTATTTTAACCTCTTTCTGTCTTCCTCAGTACCTAAATTCACTGTCTCAAACGGCTCTTCAGGAGGATGTATGGCCCTTTCTTCCTACTGTAGTAGTCTAGCAAGTTCTCCAGGCACCTCACAATCATCCTCACCTTCATCCTCGGCTTGGTTGATCGAATTTTTGAAGTCATAACTGGAAATAACAGAGCTGTTATCAATGGGATCCATAGTGGATATGGATCTGCATTATGATATGTGAGTGTGTGTAAGAGAATAGCTGTTTTGATAAAGTGAAAAATAGGAAAGAAAAATAGAGAGCGCAAAATTTGTATGCAAGAAACGTCCAATGCTTTATTAATGATATATGAAATGACAAATAATAGCCCTCACAAGCAAAGCCAATGTGCCTCAGGCAAGGCACAGGGCCGTAAAGTTTTAAATTTTTTATTACAAATCTCAAAACAAGTAAGTCAATTACTGCGGAATAAAAGAAACAGGTATAAAGTCCCTAGTCGTCCAGTTACTCGGTCCACCATTGGTAGTTGGGTAGATCCAGCTATCAATGTCTGAGTCTTCCTCGCTGTATTCAATGGCATTAACCCCACAATTGCTGATGTGTAGGGGAGGTCTTCCATCCTGAGCGCGTCGAACAGCCCTTTGAGCCCCTGTAGTAAAGCCCAAACCAAATTTTTCAGTTTTCTGAGTGAAATCAGGGAGCTGACCCCAATTGGTACACCCACCTTCTTCAACCACAGCCTTGGTGTCCTTGAGAGAAGCCATCTTCAAAGGAGGTTTGTTGGTAGTAGTTTCAATTGATGCCAAGATCTGAGGGACCTCTTCAAAGTTCTGACAAGGAGTTTCTATGAATTCCCCGTCCATCTCTATGTAGCCGAAGGAATTGAGGTGGCTCACCATATATTCTTCTTCACCCCGCACTGTGACAATCTTTCCTTTCACCAGATATTTCAACATTTGGTGAAGTGTGGAAGTAACTGCCCTAGCCTCATGGATATAAGGACGACCCAGCAAACAAGAATACGAAGGCCTGATATCCATCACATAAAAAGTGGACCCAAAAGTCTGAGAACCTACTTTGACAGGGATGTCCACTTCCCTGTGCACCATTCTCTTTGATCCGTCAAAAGCCCTTACCATAATGTTACTAGGCTTTAGAGTTAAACCCTCGCAATCCAACCGATCCAACGCCTTCTTCAGCAGAGCATTCAGTGAAGACCCAGTATCTACCAGCACATGAGCCATAGTGGTGCCCATGCATTCAATCGAGACATGCAGAGCATCATTATGCTTCCTTCCTTTTGGTGTCAAGTCTACATCTGAAAAACCCAGCCCATTATCAGCAGTAATGCTGGCCACACAATCCTTGAACTGATCAGCTGAAGTCTCTTGCGGCACATGCGCAGTTTTGAGGAATGCAATCATAGCCTTCGCATGGGCCTCGGAGCACAATAGCAGGGATAACATGGATATCTTTGATGGGGTCTTCCCCAGCAGATCGACCATATTATAGTTGCTCTTCTTAATGATTTTTAGTATTTCCTCTATTCTTGCTTAGAGGCTTCCACAACAATTTTCTTAGGCGCCTCCGTCCGGGTAGGCTCACCTATAATCTCCTTGCCGCGGGTATCAGACGATTTGCCGACTGGGGTAATAACTGAAGTAAGAACAGGAACAATAGTTGATGTACTAGCAGGAACAACAGATGGAATGACAATAGGTTTGTTGACAATCTTCAGGGAAATCTCGGGAGAGAAGACCCTTCCACTTCGATTAACTTTGCTGGTTTCGAAAATATTACCAATATCAGGATCAACCTCTTCATCTTTCAAATCTTGTTTGATGCCATGCTAGTACACATCGGCACCATAATGCCATGGGAAAACTTTGTCCGAGACATATGGAACAAGACCAAGAACTGTGATTATCATTGGAGCAACTCTCGGAGCAGATGTAATCCTAACAGGTCTTCTTGATGAAACCTTGGAAGGATTGGCGGAAATGGTTATAATGGCAACGTCTTCAGATTGAACAACGGGAACCAAAGTTTTCTCAAACAGAATTTCTTTGCTATCTATCAGGCGTTGAACTCCTAACTTCAGTAAACGACAACCATAAGGTAGAAACGAACACATGTTGCAACCTTCACCATAACCCGGAAATAAACCAGCCAACAACAAATTCTTCTTGACAGTTATGAGAGGAGTAGAAACTTCATCAACAGAGGTAACAAACAAATCAGTATCAATAACATTGACTCCACGACCGTGTTTAGGCATGGGATCAGTTATGATGTTGGGCTTCTCCGGAGCATCAAAATCTATTTCCTTGGCTTCAATCAAGTCTTGTACTTTGTTCCTCAGATCCCAACAGTCATTTGTATCATGGCCAGGACTCTCAGAATGATAGGAACACCGGGCATTCAGATTATATCGGGGAGATGTAGTATTTGGATTCTTGGGAGCCTCTTTCAAGGTTTCCAAGTTTAATCTCAGCAGGTGAGGTAGCACTTCAGCCAATGTCATGTTGATGCGGGTAAACTTCCGTTGTGGTATTTCCACCATTTGTTGATTGTTGCGTTATGGAGCAAATGCAGACCTAGGTATCATTAAGGCACTTACTGTCTGACAGTGTTCAACCCTATTTTGGCCCCTGGGGATATAGATGGCATTGGCTTCCTTCTTACCAGAAAAAGGCTTCTTTACTGAACTCGAAGATGCATCCTTCTGTATTTTGCTGCTTCGAATCCCAGCTTCTACTTTTTCTCTAGTTAGGATCAGCTCGATGAAACCAGCTGACGAGTTGTCGATCAAATGATTGAAAAATAAACCAGATAGCATCCCCAAAAACATATCAACCAACTCCCTATTAGACAATGTGGGTTGAAATCTCCCAGCCAAGTCTCTTCATTTCTATGCATAGTGCTTAAAGTCTTCACTTGCCCCCATGGACATACTCTGGAGTTGAGTACGAGTAGGAGCAAGGTCGACATTGTATTGATACTGCTTGTAGAAAGCAGTAGTCAGATCTTCCCAATTTCGGGCATTGGCTCCCTCCAGCTGGTAGAACCATTCAAGTTGAGTCCCTGACAGACTATCTTGAAATAAATGAACCCACAAATTTCTATCAGCGGTGTGGGGATGAATTTTCCTAATGTAGGAACGGAGATGGAGCTTTGGGCAGGACACCCTATCATACTTAGCAAAAACTGGAGCTTTGAACTTCTGCGGGATGACTACTCCCGACACTAATCCCAATTCTTCTAAATCTAGTCCAGGTATCTTCTGAACATCCATGGCACTCAGACGATCTTCCAACTGTTTGTATCTATCCTCAGTAGGAGGATATTGCTCATAATTGTAATCAGTATCATTGTTAGAAACTACAGGACTGGGGTCCTTCTCTTCTTCTTGATTCTCCCCTTCCTTGGATGAAGAGGTCAGATCGGCTTTTCGCTTCAACCGCTCTCCAAACCTTCTTCCCATATTCAGAATATCGGCAGCCTTCTTATGTTTCTTCTTTTCTTTTAGGATGAGGGATTTCAGATCCTCCTGCCCTTTTGCCATACTTATGAACATTTGTTGGAACTGGGCGTTCTGTGCCTGAAGGTCCTTGATGGTTTGCTCGGAAGACATTTCGTGCTGAAATAAACAGCAAAGAAGGTGAGAAACCTGTAATGGTACATGTAATGATGTGTATGATAATGGGATGCGCATGCAATGATTTCAAAGACTTCGGGAAAATTAAATTTGAAAACCAAAATAAACAAAAACTTTATTAGATGAATTTGGAGTTCAAATGCCTTTTAAGCGTTACAATCAAAAACAAATCTAAAACTAGAAAAGAAATCAAAATTCCCATGGATGCTTCCTCTTTGTGCCGAGATAGTATTCAGTCATTTTTCCTCATGGAGTTAATTTGTGAGCTCTAAAACCTTCCTCTCTTGAGCATGGAACTGATCCCTGTAAGTATCCCGCTCCTTCATCAAGTGTATCCAAGACCTTTGTAATTCCCCAAGATCCGTGGGCATATAAAGATAGAGAATTGTGTAAGGAATGCCTTCTTCAGTAGTGGGTTCCCCAATCACTGGTAAAACGGCCACATAGGGAATCATATGCTTCTGGGCACGAGCTCATACCCATTGGAGGTAAGGTTCCATAGAATGGAAGCCTTCGGCCCCAAAGCCTTGACGCCATTTCTGTTTTCCATGCCCTAAGCTCGTATGAACCTCTGACGATACTCTTTAACATCATCCTCATAGTTGAATACAATGCCCTCAATAAGTAGTTCGCGGGGACCCTACCTTCGAGCGTAACCAAATTGTCGCAGAGCTAAACAAGGATTGTAGGTTATACCCCCTCTAATACCAAGTAATGGGACATTAGGGTACTCCCCGCAGTGGTCAATAATAGCAGTGTTTTCCATAGCTCGAGAACACTAAAGAATATATGTATGAGCGAGTGACATTATCCTTTGCGACCAACCCAAACCTTCTTCATTCTTCAGTATGGACTTAGGGATGTGAGAAATAAACCACCTCGACAGCAATGGCATGCAACACATAAGAATCCCTCTTCTCTTCATGGTACGAGTATGGAGAGTGTGCAAGATATCTCCGAGCAAGGTAGGCACAGGGTTGCGGGAGAGAAAAACCTTGATAGCATTCACATCTATGAATGAGTCTGGATTAGGGAATACAACTAACCCATAGATTAGAAGATCCAAGACCTCCTTAAAAGCATGAAAATCCATATCATCCCAAAACAGTCGGGCCTTGTCTATCAGAAACGTAGCTAGAAAACCCTTGACTCCGCTTCTTGTTTCCCAATTGGATACCACATCGGCCCATTTCAGATGCAAAGCTGAGGCAATGACTTCTGGCTTAGGAACTTCTTCTAGACCTGTGAAGGGAAACTGTTCAAGAATGGGTATATCTAATAGCTGAGAGAATTCTTCCAAGGTAGGTACCAACTGATAATCTAGAAAGGTGAAGCAGTGGTGCTTGGGATCAAAGAACTGAAAGAGTACACTCGTCATCTTTTCATCAAAGTTTGTAGTAACCAGGTTGAGAAGTCGACCATGTCTCTTAGTGAATGCAGAAGTTTTAAAAACCCTTAATGCTAGCTCTTTGAGTTGGGAAGGTATCTTCATAAAGCTGATTTGGATAGTGTTTCTACGAACGGAAGCCATGATCTGCAAAACAGAACAAAGATAAATTCCCTTGGTCTTTGAAATGGTTAGTGCAATAAGAATGTATGATATGTTATGATGCATGATGTCATGAGAAACCACGGGTATAGCAAACACAGTCAAATCACACCAAGTCCTTAGGTTTAAGGCTTGCATGAGGTCAAAGGTAATACCCTCTTAATGTTTAGTTAGTTTCAAACTTGTCTTAAAAAGTAACCGAGTTCTAGAGGATCTCAATATCACTGACCATCATTTATCGGGCATTGTCTCAGCTCAAGCAATATTTTCTTGCGGCCGAAACATCTCGAAAGTCTGATCTCAATGAGTGTAGCATCGAGTATCAACCAATCATCAACTCTGCACCGAGGCCGGCTATCTAACTACTTTCTAATGGCCAAGTTTCTTCAACTAAGTTTCTAAGGTCCGTTAGTGCTTCACGACACCACGCGGCGGCCCCGTATTTCCTCATTTCCCCACGAAGGATACCGGTACCAACCAAAGAGTCACACCAACACAGCCATCGCTTAAACCATATCGGTCTACACCGCACAGTCTCCAAGATCTATTGCTCTTTACCTAAAAAGTGTCCCCAGATCCGGGTGTAGGATCTTTAATAATACTCAAACAAACCCTCAAAAGTAAAGCAATCAAGACAATCAAGAGAATCAATTTAATGACCTAGATCCTAAGGTATACCCCACTTATAACATCCCCAGCAGAGTCGCCAGTTCTGTGATACGGTGGCAGAACCGACTATTTTTACTGGTTTGTGTTTTTCATTTTTGTTCGCAAAATGTCGCGGTAAGCAAGAGTCGCCACTGACTTTTATTTCATTCAATCATGGAAAAGGGAAAAGAACATAAAAAACATTTTTTCGAGAATAATCTGAGTATGGGGGGTAGATTATAGAAAGGGAAGGTGTTAGCACCCTTTCTATCCATGGTTTTCCATGGGCTCTTAGGTACTTGCTCATCTTTTTTTAAAATTGCTTGTGTGTGTGCTTGTTTTGAAAAAAATTTACTTCGTGATAAACCCTTGTATCAGTCCTCAAGGATGTGACGAAGTTTGTTTTTAAAATTTGTTTTGAAAGGTGTTTGTGTGAAAAGTTTTTATTCAGAAAGTACTTAAGATTCTACCTACTCGAAAAAAGATTGTTTGTTCTCATTTCCTTTAGACAACGCTATCCTACTATTAAGGAGTAGGTAGCACCATCGTTGGAGTTGTAAGGGACATTCGAAAGGGACAAGTACAATCACTAAAGCAACAGATATGAAAATTTAGTAGTAACCCTAGAGTCTTAATATCTTTCTGAGGCAACATTTCTGAGGCAACATTCGAATGGGACAATTTGATCTTTTTAGACTGGAGGGCAACCACTAAAATCTCCTATGCTTAATTATTATTTACCGAAGGCAACTGAAGTGAGGTAAACCCTAGGAGTGAGCATGTGCATATGAATTGTTTGAGTTATTTAATATTTTCACATTAGGTTATCTACCGTTTTAATTTCAAGATATTCTTGCCATACAATCCTATTAGCATACATCTAGACAGTTAAATATTTACAGGAATTTAAAAGTGCGAGAAAATAAACCTAGCTATTACAAGGCTTTGAAAGTTACATAATTGTCTTGACGGGAAATAAAAGTGCGGAAGTTTAAAACCCTAGTTACTATTACAAGCTCGAAACAGTTAGAATAATAATAAAACAAATAAAAACGCGCGCGGTGAATTAAATGCGAGGAGAAATTGAAAACCCTAAAGATCTGACTAGAAAATATTTAAGTTATTTTTTTGAGAAAAGAATTAATTAGTTATTTACAATAAAACCTCAATTCTAATTATTTTTAATTACAAAAAGAAGTTGAAATTAACCTAATCTAAGCTAAATTAAATAATTTCAAGGAAATCAAATATTTTGTAAAAAAAAAATTTTTGTGTATTTTTTGGTTTTTATGAAAAAATAATAATTTTTGTGTTAATTAATTAAAATCAATAAAGAAATTAATTCAATAAATTAAAAAAAAGAATTAGAAAGAAAATTCAAACTGGGCCTGTATGCTACCAAAAGGGGGGTGCCAATCTGAAATTTTTCAGGTCCAAAACGTTTCAAGCCCGGTTAGCATTTGATTCCTTGTAATGTTGACTTGAGGGCGTATCATAGTCCCTCACTGCTGGAGCGTTGGATTTGATAGTATGCTTGATCAAGCGGTTGGACGCAAGGATGTATGGTGGACACTAGGACGAGTGATGCGCTGGATCTGTTGAAAGAAAATAACATAAAGGAAACGTTGGGACCTGGGGTCGAACCCAGGTCCTTATGCTCAATACCAATTCCTCATTGCCAGCTATGATGCGTGTTTTAGTTGTTAGTATAAGGAAAACAAAATATAATGTAAAGAAAACAAATCCCTGATTCCCAAGCGCGCGAAATTTCAAATGGGCGAATGGCTGGCTGACACATAACCTTCTTCCTCCTGGAACCGTCATGTTAGGCATATAACCTATACTTACAGACAACTTCCATGGCTAAAAACCTGTGTAATTCAAAAATTCACACAACGCAATATAAGTGGAATTGAAGACCATGGTTCAACCGGCCATGATGTCCTGTTCTTCCCAGTATCCTACTTGTGGTCTAATTTTTCCTGTAGCCAAAATCCTCAAAACGTATATGGAAACCCTAACAATAGCAAGTGCAGGTATAGGCTTCAAAAATTAAATTAAATTATTCAGTTAGCTTGCAAACACGATGAGGATCACAAATATATAACCTAAACATGCTAATGAGGCAAGAAATTCAATAATAGATTTGGAAAACATGAGCAAATCGTGAGAGTGATTACATGCATTATGGATGTTTCAAGCCTTGCAAATGCTTGCTACAGGTTTAGTGAGTGCCTAGGGAGATGACTTCATCGTTAGAAATGCTTGAAACGGCCTATGGAGCAAGATTGGATCTGCAATTTTCCTTGAAAATTTCAAGCTTTGTTCTTCTTGTTCACACCTGCAAAACCCTGTTTTTTGCTTTGTATACGTCCAATATATATCTAGGAATGAATTAGGGTTACAAACTTGGATTTAATCTTTGCAATTATGGGAGATTTGATTTAATTTTCAAGCTACATGTAAGCTTGCTATTTTGAGCCAAATCATCCCTTTCTTGTACCAATTATGCTTGATTTGTTTTGGCCTTGATAACTCAGCATATTTTGATTGCCAACCTGTCCAAAAACCAAGTCAAATCATATCTTTGCTATTATTCATCAATTATTTGATTTAATTCAATTTTTAATTAATAAATTGAAAAATGAAGCAAATAATGTATGGAGGAATATTTGAGTCGTGGACCACAATATAAGTGAGGTGCAAGCATAAAACGTTAGGCCCATTTAGCAAAAATGCATTTTTGAGCATATTTGACTTTTGGCAATTTTGCAAAAAAGGTCAACTTTGACAAGGCATATCTCCTCCAATTGTAACCCTAGAGGGTTGTTCCTTGACTTTTTAGAAATCTTATGATGTCCCTTAAGCAACCCTTTAGGTCGCATCTCAATTGAGTCTTCCATGTTCATGTAAGAAGCTTTGACCCAAAAGGTGTTTTTGTGGACTTTTTAAAAGGACCCATAATGTAGAAATTCATATCTTTTTGTGGGTGAATATTTTGAACTTGGAGGATGAATATGAATTGTAGGGAATTGCATCCTCTTCAAAATGAGCATTTGATGGAAAATTTCTGATAAAGCATGTGAAAGTTATGCTTCGTCAAAGTTTGGTTAACTTTTACAAGGAAACCCTAATTTAGCAACTTTTGGGTTTTGATGAATTTGGAGCATTCCTTGAGGAATCATGATCAACCCTTGATAAAATGATGAAAGTAACTTCAAAATGTTAATCTTTACCAAAAATCTTGAAGTTTGACTGTATGTGGGTCACAGTTGACTTTTGACCTAATACAATTGATTCTCAAGCATCTGAGCAGTTGACTGAGCAAACATCTTGTGAAAGGCATGAAACTTGACATATAGGGTCTTGAGAACATATTAATACCATGGAGAGAATATGAGGCCTTTGTGGTTCACCCATCTTAATGAAAATGGAAACCCTAATTTGAGGTATACTTCCTTAGGAGAGAGTTCGTCTGGTCAACTCTTGGGCTTCCTTGAGCAAATTGGGGACCTCAATTGACATGTGTTGAGTAAAATGATAGGGAAAATTTTGGGGTACAAAATGGAGTAATAAACTCCATTGGGGAATTAAATTCCTGTAAACAGTGTCGAGGAAATAAACTTTGATGGGGATTGAAATTTTATAGGTTCCGCTAAGGAAGTCTCCACTGTATGCTAGGAAAATGATCAAACTTCCTTATCCGCTAAGGGACTTATTGGGGATAATAATTAGGTCAAGCTATACATTAGGGATATGGAGGTGAACTGTTGGAAGATTCCCCAATTTCTACCTGGGGGCATATTAGACTTGCTGGGGGAATATATATCTGTTGGGGATGAGCTTGCGAAGATAGCTCTGTAGAGATAGTTTCATGGAGATTGCCATATGGGGATTTATGAATGACTTAAACATTATCCCAACTCCTAGAGTCTTCGATAAATGATAATCCTGTTTTTCATGCAAATATTTGTAAATGGTGATCATATTCAAATGCATATGTTCATTCGAAGTAACCATTAGATGTATTCACAAACAAAACAGAGGAAGTAAAAACAAATAGTTTTAAATTTTGAAATAGACTGAGTTGTATTGATTTTAAAAGTTTACCTATGAACAGACAGATTTATACAAGGAGATAAAAATCCTAGTAAGAGGAAGTTATGAAATTTAAAAAATACAAAGTGATAAACAAGAAAAACAGCAATGTGGAAATGATCACATCAAGTTTCAACTCTGCTATTGCCTCTATGTCTTCAAGCATCTTATCACTTACCGTCAGAAGAAGATTACTGGATTGATTTGTACCATTTGATCTTGACGTTGATAATAAAGCTTGTTGTAAGTAGATGATCCAACGGGGCATAGTCATACGCTTTAATCCATAACTTTTGCCTGGACCTCCCTTTCGGGTTTTTAGTCCACCGGGATACCTTTTTTGCCTAAGCTGCCTTTTCATATTTTCGACTTGCCGGGTGTATAATTTTTATATATTTATCCCTTATTTTTGCCCGAATCCTTTTTGTTCACCGGAATGACCTTATTTTTTCCTAGGCTTGTCAACCTAGCGGGTCTCTTTTATGCATGGTATTTTTTGACTATGTTCGTTTTCACATGATGCGGAAAATCTTCACCGACCATGGTGGTAAGTATCATAGCACCGCCAGAAAACATCTTTTTGATTACAAATGGCCCTTCATATGTGAGAGTCCATTTTCCCCAGGGATCACCTTATGGTAGGATTATGCGATTTATTACCAAATCACCAACCTGGTACACCTGATGTCCGACTTTCTTGTTAAAGGACCTGATCATGCGCTTCTGATACATCTGACCATGACAAACATCCGCAAGCCTTTTCCCATCAATCAAATTTATCTGGTTGAGTCTAGTCTGAATCCACTCATCTTCATCTAAACATGTGTCTTTCATAATCCTTAGGGAAGGAATATGGACTTCAACAGGTAAGACAACCTCCATAATATAGACTACAGAGAACGAGGTTACCCCAGTTAATGTATGTGCTGAAGTGTAGTAACCATGAAGATAAAATGGTAACATCTCATGCCACTCTTTGTATGTCACTGTCATCTTCTGCAAAATCTTCTTGATATTCTTGTTGGCGGCTTCCACTACGCCATTCATATTTGGTCGATACGGAGAAGAATTGTGGTGTTTAATCCTGATTTATATGCAGAGCTCCGCGATCAAAGTTTTGTTAAGATTGGTACCATTATCTATGATGATCCTTTCAGGTATGCCATATCGAAAGATGAGGTTATGCTTGATGAATCGGGCCACAACATTCTTGGTAACGAAGGAAAACGAGGTTGTTTCTACCCACTTCGTAAAGTAATCAATAGAGACCAAGATAAAATGATGCCCATTAGAAGCGATAGGCTTAATCTCTCTAATCATATCAATTCCCCACATTGCAAATGGCCAAGGAGAAGTTAATACATTCAGAGGAACCGAAGGCAAATGTACTTTGTCAGCATAAATCTAGCATTTGTGGCAAGTTCTGGAATGATAGTGGCAATCGGTTTCCATGGTAGACCAATAATCAGAATTTTCTTAGACATCGTATGCCCATTGGAGTGAGTATTAAAGACTCCTTCGTGAATATCTTTCATAATCTTATCATATTCCTTCTTTTCTACACAACAAAGCAGAGTCGAATCTTGATTGCACTTGTACAAAGTTTTGTTACTCAGAAAGAACTTTGCAGAGAACCTCCTTAGGAATTTCTTATCATTGATAGATGCCGCTTCAGGATACTCTTGAGTTTCGAGGTATCTTTTTACTTTATGGTAGCAAGGCTTTTCCTTTACTCCATCAGTATCAACTTCGTAGAAATGTGTCGGTTCATCTAGTCTCTCAATAGTAATTCGAGGAGCTTAATTGTCCCATACGACTCTAGACATAGATGACATAGTAGCCAATGCGTCTGCCAATTGATTCTCTTTCGTGGAATGTGTTCAAAAGTGGTTTCTTAGAAGTATGGAATTAATTTCAATACATGCTCTCGATAAGGAATGAGATTTGGATGTTTCATATCCCATTCTCCGTTAATATGAATGATTACTAGAGTTGAGTCCCCATATACATTCAAAAATTTAATTCTCATATCGATAACAGCCTTGATACCCGTGATACATGCTTCATATTCGGCCATGTTGTTGGTATAGTCAAAACATAATCTGGCGGCGAAGGGAAAATGGAAACCCTTGGGAGAGACAATCACAACACCAATCCCATTACCAAGTGCGTTAGAAGCTCCCCTAAATACCATAGTCCATCAGGATCCTGGCTAAGGTTCTTCATACGGTCCAGGTTCTTCGTAATCAGTAACTAGCATAATATTCTCATCTGGGAACTCAAAATTCTTATACTAATATTCATCTAGAGCCTGATGAGCCAAATGATTTGCCAATACATTTCCTTTGATTGCCTTCTGAGTAGTGTACTGAATGTCGTATTCTGCTAAGACCATTTACCATCATGCTATTCTTCCGGAAAGAGTGGGCTTCTCAAATATGTATTTTATTGGATTCATCTTAGAGATCAATAAAGTAGTATGAGTCAACATATATTGTCTTAGTCGGCGAGCAGCTTATGCCAAAGCGCAGAAAGTTTTCTCGAGCAGTGAGTATCTTGTTTCACAGTCGCTAAACTTTTTGCTAAGGTAGTATATTGAATTCTCTTTTCGACTAGACTCGTCATGTTTCCCCCAATACACTCCCCATTGAGTTCTCTAACACGGTTAAGTACATGATAAGAGGTCTTCCTTCAACCGGTAGCATCAGAATCTGAGGTTTTTTAAAGGTACTCCTTGATTTTGTCAAAAGTTATCTAACTGTTGTCGTTCCATTTCGCTACTTGATCTTTCTTCAATAAATTGAAGATTGGCGCACAAGTAGCGGTCAGATGGGAAATAAATCTGGCAATGTAATTCAATCGTCCTAAGAAACATCTGACTTCCTTCTCATTATGGGGAGCTGGCATTTCTTGAATGGCTTTAACCTTTGTTGGATCAACTTCAATACCTTTACCACTGACGAAGAAACCTAGGAGTTTACTGGATCTTACCCCAAAGGTGAACTTGTTTGGATTTAGCCTCAACTTGTACTTATTCAACCTCTCAAACAACTTGTACAAGTGATCAAAGTGTTCTTCTTCATTCTGAGACGTGGCTATCATGTCATGAATGTAAACCTCTATTTCATGATGGATCATATCATGGAACAAAGCTACCATAGCATGCTGATATATTGCACCAGCGTTCTTTAAACCAATAGGCTTAACTTTATAACAGAAAGTGCCTCACTCTGTGACAAAAGTGGTCTTCTCCATGTCTTCAAGTGCCATCTTGATTTGATTATAACCGTAGAAACCATCCACGAAGTAAAATACTTTGTGTTGAGGGTGTTGTCAGCCAGAACATCAGTGTGTGGAAGTGGAAAGTCATCTTTAGGGCTTGCCCTATTCAGATCTCTGTAGTCTATACACATGCCCACCTTACCATCCTTCTTAGGTATTAGAACTAAATTTTCATCCCACTGAGGATAATACGTAACAGCTAAGAAACTTGCATTGAACTGCTTCATAACTTCAGTTTTGACCTTTTCAGACATCTCAGGAGGCATATGACGAGCCTTCTTCTTTATAAGAGGACAACCCTCCTTCATCGGTAGACGGTGAACCACAATGTTAGTATCAATCCTTGGCATGTCTTCGTATGACGAAGCAAAAATCTCAATATATTCATGCAACATCTGGATTAACCTCTCTTTGACATTGTCTTCTAGGTCGGCACCTATCTTGATTTCTTTTTTGTCCTGTCCATTACCCAAGTTCACTACCTCGACAGGATCTTCATGCGATTGTATAGCTCTTTCTTCTATCTCTAATAGTATAGTAAGTTCTCCAGGCACTTCACAATCTTCCTCACCTTCATCCTCGACTTAGTAGATCAGATTTTCGAAGTCATAATTGGAAATAGCGGAATTGTTATCAATGGGATCCAGAGTGGATGTGGATCTACAATTTGTTGTGTGGGTGTGTGTAAGAATACATAACTATTTTGGAAGCAAATAAAGTAAGAGAAAAACAGAGAGCACAAAATTTAAATGCAAAAAGTCCAATGATTTATTAAATGAAAATATGCTGATGAATAACGACAACCCTAACAAATGGATCGTTGTGCCCCGGGTAAGGCACAAGGCTTAAAGTTATTGTTTAAATTACATATCCAAAAACTTAAAATCAAGAAAACAGAAAATATCATTTACTCCTGACTAAGGAAGATTGGTATAAAGTCTTCAGCCTTCCAATTATTGAGCCCACTATCGGTGGTAGGGAAAATCCAACTGTCCATGTCACAGTCGCTATCAGCGTCTTCCACAGCAGAAACATCATTAATAGCATTAACTCCCTTGTCATGATTAAGGATAGGTTCAGTGATCATGTTAGGATTCTCAGAAGGGTAAAATTCAATCTCCTTAGAGTCAATCATATTATGGATCTTATTCTTTAGAGCCCAGTATCCATTTGTGTCATGTTTGGGACTATTGGAATGATAGGCGCATCTTACATTGGGATTGTACCAGGGAGAGGAAGTATTTGGATTTTGAGGAGGATCTCTCAAAGCAATCAACTCTACCTTCGACAGGTGTTTCAATGCTTGCGATAATGGCATATTGATTTTGGTGAATTGTCTCTTGGGTGCATTTGTCCTATGTTGATTGCCTTGTTGTTGATGTTGTGTTGGTGCAGGATTGGAAACCATTACTGCCCCTACAGATTGATGGCGGTCACCTTTACTATGAACTTTCTGGCCATACACATCATTAGCTTATTTCTTCCCGTTGAATGACTTCTTTGCAGTACTTGAAGATGCAGCCGCCTGAATTTTTCTGCTTCTGATTCCACCTTCAACATGTTCCCCTATTAATATCAAATCGATGAACCCGGTTGAAGAGCATCCAATCAGATGATTGAAGAAAGGACATGTAAAAGTTTCCATAAACATGTCAACCAATTCCATATCAGACAAGGGAGGCTGAACTCTTCCCGCTAGATCTCTCCCTTTCTGGGCATACTCTATAAAGCCTTCGTTAGAGCCCATAGTCATAATTTGTAGTTGCATACGGGTTGGTGAAGGATCAGCATTATACTGGTATTTCTTATAGAAATCAGTAGCTAAATCTTCCTAGATATAGATATTGGTCCCTTCTTGTTGATAGAACCATTCCAATTGTGTTCCAGACGGGCTCTCTTGAAAGAAATGCACCCACAACTTCCTGTCACCAGTGTGTGATTGAATCTTCCAGACATATGACCTCAAATGAAGCTTTGGGCAAGAAACACCATCATACTTTGCAAAAGTGGGGACTTTGAATTTATGAGGAATGACAACTCATGAGACTAAACCCAAATCCTACAATTTCTAATCTAGGCACTTTCTGGTTCTCCGTAGAATTTAGACGATCTTCTAGCTGCTTGTATTTTTCATCAGCAGGGGGATATTGTTCATTCAAATAATGTTCTTCCTCTTCATCAGAGTATTTGGAAATACCATGGTTTCTTTTTTTCAGTTTCACCACTCTTATCATCTCTTATCATCTTTATCGTGGAGTCGTTTTATCAGCTCCAATACTTTCTTCTCACTAGCATAAAACTGCGTCTCAAAGGTATCCCTTTCTTCCTTGAGTTGAATCCAAGACTTTTGGAGTTCTTTAAAGTCAGTAGGCATATCAGGATGAAGAATCGTATGAGGAACATCTCCTTCAACAACAAGCTCCACAATTACTGGTAGGATAGCAGGATATGACATTACAAGATTTTGAGCACGAGCATGCACCCATCTGAGGTAAGGCTCCAAAGGGATGGAGTTCTTATGCCCCAAAGTTTTGCTATCAATCTTATCGATCATGCCCCAAGCACGAATAAACCTTTGACAATAACCTTGAAAATCGTTCTTGTAGTCGAATACAATATCCTGGATAAACATATCATGAGGACCATCTCTTTGAGCATAACCAATCTTACATAGAGCTAGAGAAGGGTTGTAAGTGATACCTCCCCTTATCCCAAGGAGTGGCACATTGGGGAATTTCCCACGGTGATCAATAATAGTGATGTCCTCTTGAGATCGGGAATACCAATAGATATCTGAATGAGCAAGTGACATCAACCTTTGAGACCACCTCAAAACTTGTCCATTCTTCATCACTGTTCGGGGAAGGTGCGAAATAAACCACCTGGAAAGTAATGGTATGTAACACATAAGAGTCCCTCACTTCCTCGTAGTACGAGTGTGAAGAGAATGCATAATATCTCCAAGCAAAGTGGGCAGGATTTTGAGTAATAAATATTTTAATGGCGTTCACATCTATGAGTTGGTCTAGATTAGGGAATAGTACCAAACCATAGATCAGCAAAGCCAAAATATCTTCAAAAGCATGAAAACTCATGGCATCTAGAAACAACTGAGCCTTCTCTATCAGAAATTTAGCAAGAAGACATTTAACTCCACTTCTTGGTTCCCAATTAGATACAATGTATGACTGCTTCAGATGTAAGGCTGCTGCAATATCTTCAGGTTTTGGAACTTTCTCTAGACCGATGAAGGGTGTCTGATCAAGAATAGGCACTCCAAGTAGCTTAGAGAACTCTTCCATTGTAGGCACCAACTAATAATCCGGAAAGGTAAAACAATGATGCTTAGGATTAAATAACTCGAGAAGAACACTCATCATGTCTTCTTTGAAACCGGGGGTAACCAAACTGAGTAGATAGCCATGCCTTTTGGTGAATTGAGAGTTTTCAGGAACCTTTGAGACAAACTCCTTAAGCTTGGAAGGTACCCTTACAAAGTTGATTCGGATAGTATTTCTGTGAGCGGAAGGCATGACCTGCAACAAGGGACAAACATAAATCCCTAGGTCCTTGAAACCGTTAGTGAAAATGTTATGATGCCATGATGTTATGTTCATGTTTAAACAAGTAGCAAACACAAAAACATCACACAAGAGCCTTAGGTTTAAAGGATTGGATGGGGTCCATAGGTAAGTACTCTTCTCTATTGAATTTAAGTTGGCTCAACCTGTCCTAAAATAGTAACTGGGTTCTAGGAATCTCATATCACTGATCTTTCTCACAGGTTTTATTTTAGCACGGAAACTGGCTTTCCGCCAAAACATCCCGAGAGTCGAATCTCAATAAGTGTAGCATCGAGTATCAACAAACCTTGGAAAGCACCAAAGTCGGCCATCTGACTACCTTCTAATGGCCGAGATGGGTCAATTAAGGTTCTAAAAGTAAGTTAGTGCTAATGACACCATGCAGAAGGCTAATGTTATCCTTGACTGACTCATGGAACATTAGTACAAACCAAAGTGTCGTACTAACTATAGCCATCACTTCAACCATATCGGTCTACGCCGTATAGTTTTAATGATTTATTGCTACTTACCTAAGGCATCCCTAGATCCGGGTGTAGGATCTTGCAAGTAAATAAACCCAAACAAAAACCTTAAAGTAAAGCAATCAAAACAAACAATAAAAGAAAATAAAGTGATCTAACCCTAAGGTAACCCCTCTTTTTAACTAGTCGTCAGCAAAGTCGCCAGTTTTGTAATACGGTGAAAGAACTGACTTTTTTAGCATTTTATTGCAAATGTTATGGATAGCAAGAGTCGTCACCGACTTTTCTTTTATCCAACAAGGAAAGGGTGAAAAGAACAGGAAAGACCTTGATAGATTTTGAGTTCGGGGGGTAAGTTATGAAAAAGGAAGGTGTTAGCACCCTTTTCATCCATAGTTATCTACGGGCACTTAATTGCTAGCTCACTTTTTGAAATTTGCTTTGTGTGTGTGATTGTTCACAAGTATTTTGAAATGCCAAAGTAAGGCAGACTTTGTAATGATTCTTGTATCAGTCCTCAAGAACGCGTACAAAGTGTTTTGAAAATATTTGTTCGAAAGTGTAGTGTGAGAAATGTTTTGTTTGTGAGAAAATTTGTGAGCAAGCAATTAGGAGTTTCTTACCCACTAAATTCTTTCTTATTATTTTCCTTCTCCTTTAGAGGAAGTGCTTTCCATAGCATTAGTTGGTAGGTAGCCCTATCTATTGTATGTGAAGGGACAAGTGAAGGGGTCATCGAATGGTCATAGAAAGCAACATGCAAGGATACTTTAGCAATTCGAAGGGACTATCATCATATTATTTGTAGGCAGCAAGGGACTAGATCATTTTTTCATAGGAAACTAGAGGGACATCGTGGGACTATGATCTTTATTCGAAGGTACTATGATGATTTAATCAAGGGTGTTTTCTAAAGTACCCTTACCTTCGAGGGACATGACCATTAATTCGAAAGGCAACGAAGAGAGATTACCCTAGAGGTTCAAAGTGTGTAAAGGTGATTCAGTTCAATTATATTATCTTGAATTAGGATTTTCTAACGTCTTGTTTTAGATCTTTCCATTAAAATCCTTTTAGCATACATCTAACAGTTATATACACACAAGCATGCAAATATACAAGTATGGGAAAACAAAGTGCAAAAGATAAAACCTAACACTATTACATGGCCTCGGGAGAGTTACATAATAATTAAAATGTTACGAAAATTAAAATCTAACTATTACAAATTTTGACGCAGAACCTAAATAATCGTCTAAATAATAAATTAAAGAAATCATAAACAAAATGGAAAATAAGTGTTAAGAAATTATTTTTTACAAACCTAAATGTATAAGTATTATAAGTTAATTTTTTTTGTATTTTTCTAGAATAGATTTTAGATGATAAAATAATTAATTTACGTGATATCTGATTTAATTATATAATAAATCTAAATCTAAATTGTAGCGGTGAAAATCGGAGATCGAGCTATTAATTAACTCGACTCACAAAAGCAAGAGTCACCACCGCGCTTTATTATTTCCAAGGGGAAAGGGAAAAGAGCGAAATAAAACCCTAAAACATGCAATGTAAAATAATACTTAAAAGTAATGAAAATACAATGCGTTTTTGAAAGAGATCAAGAGTTCGGGGGTTGGTTATACAATGGGAATGTATTAGCACCCAATGCATCTGCGGTACTCCGCAGGAACCTTTTGAAATATCTGTTTTTGGTTAAAATTGATTGTTATATACAAGGGTGTATTTATCTACAACTATGTTTGCTTAAGGGGAAAGAAATGAGTTTTTATTATTGCGTTCGTGAGGGTTTCGCGACCCTTTGCCTACGTATCCAATGAAGGAATCAAAACACCATAGTTCCTCTAGAAAAAAGTTGATTTGTTTATGTTTTTTAGTGGGCGACATTAACGCACGCATTCTAGCAATAGGCACGGCCGGTATCGCGGTAGAACAGAGATAACATGCCCTTGGGGGGAGTTTTGATTTGTTGAGTGTTTTGCGGGTTTTAAGATATATTCAAGTAAGGATTAAAGAGTGTTTTTGGATTTTTTGGTTTGTTTACTTGTTGATTTTATCTTGCCATACACGCCTAATTACTAGCATTTGTACAAAGTAAATAAAATGCAGAAAGATAAAATCCTACGCTATTACAACCGTATCGAAAGGCATAAAAACTATGAAGGAAAAATAAGATAAAAGTAAGAAAAATGAGTATCTTTCGACTGGGGGGAAGCAGCCTTCGATTTGCATTCTGTTGGCCTCCTTTGATTGGGGCTGGCAACAGCAAAGTCACGTCTTTCGATTGGGCCTTGGCAGGGGCGAGGTCATGTCCTTCGATTTGGCAAAGGCAGCAGCAAGTTGTATCCTTCGACTGGGGCCTGGAAGTCAGTGTATGGCGAAGCCTTCAGTTCTGCCTTGTTGCCTTCTTCGATTGGGCCAGTGAAATCAGTGTGAGCGTGTCTCTGGCTGGGCCTGGAAGTCTGTGTGGAAACCAAAGGCTTCGTTTCATACTCCTGGTTGTCTCTTTCGTTCGACCTGGAGAAAGAGGATAGAAGCCAGAAGCTTCGTTTCCTATTTCCTGTTTCCTGTTTCTTTCATTTAAAGCATTAAATGGCAACATGGCCTAAGGCCATGCTAGTATTTGTTTGGTAAACAGTTTAACAGTTAAAGCAAGTTCAGGTAAACAGAAAGCAAAAAAACGAAAGGGTTAACTTTTAAAAAACATGTTAACAGGGAGGAAACGAAAGGAACAATGGTATATACATGCTTGAAACGAACAAATAGATTATTTACATGTTATGGCATGAGATGAAAGGTTCAAGGGTAAGAGTGACTTACCTTGATGGAGGCTTTGAATGGGTGAGGGATTCGAACTTGAAATGCTACTTGGTTCGAAGGGTTGTCACAGAAGGTTGTCTTTGAGTTTGAACAAACTTCTATGTGTGGGGTGTTCTTCAGAATCGAAAGAGATGAATGATTGGGATTCTGGGTTTTGATTTCTCAAGTGTTGATGAACTTGAGAGTTTTGTTGTGTTTGAGAAAATTTGGGGGATTCGTTCCTCTGGTCCAAAGATCCTCTCTAAAATATGTGTTGGAGCCTCTTATTTATAGGCAAAGTTGGCTGATGTTTTTGGAGGGAAAACAAAATAATTTGAACAACTTGGGTAAACTGCTCTTTGCAGCCTTCGAGGGACAGTGCTTGTATGCTATTTCGGTGCAAGAATGGGCAGTGCAGGACTGCTGTGCAGCAGTTTTGGAGTTTTATGGCCAGTGTACTATGCCTGAACTTGGCAGCAAGCATCTTTGAATATTTTATCCTTTCATTTTGACCCTTCTTCGACCAGATTCTTCTTCCAACACATTGTTTGACTTTCCTCCAACAAGTGACCTTCGAACGAATCATCTTTGTGCATCATTTGAAGGGGCCAAATGTGTCCTTCGAATGGACTAGTAAGGTGTACCCTTCAACAGGGACTCATATGTATGCCCCTAAAGTCCACCACTATATGTCTTTTGAAGGGGCCATCAACCATGTGCTGAAGTTTGTCAAGGATGGAAATGCAACATACTAAAGAAAAATGTTGTCCAGTTGAAGCTAGTACAAACATAGTCGAAGCCTGCATGGAGGAGGTCTAAAATTTGTGACTCCAAGCAAGCACACAAAAAGGTCAATGCTCAAATAAAAACTTGCAAGAAGGGAGCCACGTGCCCAAATGAATCTTGGATCGAAACAAATATATTGCCCAATTGAAAGCCCATGTTCGAAGGAAGCAATGTTGCCCAATCGAAGCATGTGGATCGAAACAAACATATTGCCCAATCGAAAGCTCGTGTTCGAAGGAAGCAATATTGCCCAATCGAAGCAGGCTTGCAGGCAGTAAACTTGTCCAGTCGAAGCAGGCTTGCAGGCAGTAAACTTGTCCAATCGAAGCAGGCTTGTAGGTAGTAAACTTGTCCAGTCGAAGCAGGCTTGCAGGCAGTAAACTTGTCCAGTCGAAGCAGGCTTGCAGGCAGTAAACTTGTCCAGTCGAAGCAGCCTTGCAGGCAGTAAACTTGTCCAGTCGAAGCAGGCTTGCAGGCAGTAAACTTATCCAATCGAAGGAAGCTTGCAGGCAGTAAACTTGTCCAGTCGAAGCAGGCTTGCAGGCAGCAAACTTGTCCAGTCGAAGCAGGCTTGCAGGCAGTAAACTTGTCCAGTCGAAGCAGGCTTGCAGGCAGTAAACTTGTCCAGTCGAAGCAGGCTTGTAGGCAGTAACTTGTCTAATCGAAAGGCTGAATCGAAGGAGACCTGTCAGCACATGAAATCAAAGAAACAAAAAAACACACATTTCGTGCTTGATTAGAAGTTAGTGATACATAGGCTAAGAATGTTCAAAACACTTGACAATCTCTGCATAATCAATGCTCGAAGGTGAGAGGTTAAAACCGACTGTATTTAGTGACCTTGACTTTTGTATAAAAATGCAAAAATAGAAATGGGATCTTAGGTCAAAAATTGGGGTATGACAGCTTCCCCTATTTAAGTTTCTTCTATCTGGAGATATGAAGATTGGGATCTTCATTTTGACGAGATTGAAGGGACTTAAATATAGAATACACAACTTTTGGCTTTAAGATACCGCAATTATGTTTATGATATGGTATGAATGTAAGATTTTAAATTTAACAAGGAATGATGCCGCATGAGACAAACTACTACTGGAGAAACCAAGTACATTATACAATAATCCCATAGGGGAAGAGATTATAACTCCACTGGGGAAACAGAGTCATAGACTTCAAATGAGAGACTCCTATTAGAGAATAACTTTGAGGGAAGAAATGCATGATTTACATAAGTGTTGAGACTGGAAAAGAAATTATTGACATCAGCACTAAGGCTGGCAGATGATGATTGACATCAGCACTGAGACTGGAAAATGATTGGCATCAGTACTGAGACTGGAAAATGATTGGCATCAGTATTGAGACTGGAAAATGATTGGCATCAGTACTGAGACTGGAAAATGATTGGCATCAGTACTGAGACTGGAAATAAACATTTCTGACTTCTAAATTTTACCAAGAATGGTAACACATTTCTTCTTTAAGCAAGACATCGCTTGAAAAGGATAAAATACAAATTTCCCCATGGAACTTTTCCGAAAAGGTGTCGTTTGCATTATTGTTGGGGATACATAAGCTACTGAAATAAAGAGGCCGCCACTTGCTTCCTTTCAAAGGTGTCAATAACATACAAGTTGCTCATGAAGAGACCGCCGCTTGCTGTTTTTCAAAGGTAACAATAACATACAAGTTGCTCATGAAGAGACCGCCGCTTGCTGTTTTTTTCAAAGGTAACAATAACATACAAGTTGCTCATGAAGAGACCGCTGCTTGTTGTTGTTTTTCAAAGGTAACAATAACATACAAGTTGCTCATGAAGAGACCGCCGCTTGTTGTTTTCAAAGGTGACAATAACATACAAGTTTCTCATGAATAGACCGCCGCTTGCTGTTTTCAAGAGAACAATAACACACAAGATTCTCATGAAGAGACCGTCGCTTGTTGTTTTCTCAAAGGTATCAATAACGTACAAGTTGCTCATGAAGAGATCGCCGCTTGTTGTTTTCAAAGGTGACAATAACATACAAGTTGCTCATGAAGAGACCGCCGCTTGTTGTTTTTTTTCAAAGGTAACAATAACATACAAGTTGCTCATGAAGAGACCGCCGCTTGCTGTTTTTTCAAAGGTATCAATAACATACAAGTTGCTCATGAAGAGACCGCCGCTTGCTGTTTTCTCAAAGGTATCAATAACATACAAGTTGCTCATGAAGAGACTGCCGCTTGCTGTTTTCTCAAAGGTATCAATAACATACAAGTTGCTCATGAAGAGACCGCCGCTTGTTGTTTTTCAAAGGTATCAATAACATACAAGTTGCTCATGAAGAGACCGCCGCTTGCTGTTTTTCAAGAGAGCAATAACACACAAGTTGCTCATGAAGAGACCGCCGCTTGTTGTTTTCTCTAAGGTATCAATAACATACAAGTTGCTCATGAAGAGACCGCCACTTGTTGTTTTTCAAGAGAACAATAACACACAAGTTGCTCATGAAGAGACCGTCGCTTGCTGTTTTCTCTAAGGTATCAATAACATACAAGTTGCTCATGAAGAGACAGTCGCTTGCTGTTTTTTCAAAGAGATAACAATAGCACACAAGTTGCTCATGAAGAGACCGTCGCTTGTTGTTTTTCGAAGGTAACAATAACATACAAGTTGCTCATGAAGAGACCACCGCTTGCTGTTTTGTTGAGATTCCAAAAGAGTGTTGCAACAACACTGCCTAGAAACAAAGTTCATCTTCAATGGGAAACCATGAATAGATTCTTCCTGAGAATACCAAGTATTTAAATTGAAAAATAAATGCACTCTCCATCTAGGTTCCACAGCCTAGAGATATCCACAGGGTATCATTCACAAGAGACAAAGCTCAATCCAGGAATAAACTGGAGAGAAAACAGTCAAACAAGACTCCACCCAATGAGGAAACAACTCAAATGGGGATTTATCCTATCCAGAGATGGAAAAGGAAAGATAAAGCAAGATTCTTCCACGAGAGTTAACTCAGTGAGGAATTAGAAAGGAGGCACACTATCTGCTTAAGTTGACACTCTATTTGGAACGATCAAATACGCTCTTTGAATAGACATAACCAAGGTATACGAACTCAATGACTTTAACAAATACAAATGTGCGTGCATGATGTAAGTGTGAATGAATAAATTAATGTCATGTATATGCTGACAAAATAAATAGAGGAGATAGACAGAAGATGATAAGACATCACAGCACAACCCGACACTCAGCTAATCTCAACACGATGGTAACATTACTGGAGATAAAAACAAAAGCCATCATTGGAGCAAATTCCTTTTACAAGGCTTAAATATCTATGGAGGGGAAGATATTTTCAGGTAGAAAACCCAAAGTCCAGTCTTCTATCGCAAACAATCCATTGAAAGGATAACAACACAAACAATGTTTCAGCTGGAAAAAGTCATGCTTAGCTGGAGATACTGGGAACACCACCCTCTGATAATGTGTGCAAAACATATCACATATCTTAACAAATCTGGATTGCCCCTGGGACTAATTTTGGATGCCCCAAGTTTACTGCTGATAAGTTGCATGTTGCACGACAATTCTTGCGAATAACTTCACTTCTAAAATGCCCCAAGCTATATGGTTGATGAGAAGAAATCGTCTCAAGAGGATTTTACAAAAGACCTGGCATCCACCATGCTTTGGTATCTTCAAACTCTTAGAGAGATTCATCAAATCTCGACGTGATTGCCCCGGATTGCCTGTAGTTTTCACAACAAAGTCTTCAAATTTTGCCCAAAAGAGTAAACAAGTTAGGAAAGAATTAACTGGGAGAAGCAACATGTTTGTGCTTAAGGTCTTCATGTGACATGCCCCTGGATATGATTTTTTCTTGAAATGATTCGCCAATTACTGAACATAGTTTCAGGCCGTAAAAGAATAAACTCATCATTATTGCTTATGTGAGCTTCCTTGATATCAAACAAATGTTTTGCAGTTAGAAAAGTTTATTATGAGAATGAAAATTCTAATGCAACAGTTATGTAAGTCTTAAAGATTTTGAAAAGATATCGCACAAATTTTGCGAGTTAGAGCACCATTTATTTTTGTGTAGGAAAAGCATATGATACCAACGTAACTATTTAGCAAACATTCATGGGAGTCAGGAACACTATCTCATTGAAGTATGCTTTCCAAAATAACCTTGCTTCAATTAGGACTTTTGAACGTTGTAACGTGGTCTGGCTCATGGTTTTTAGAAAAAAGATTTTTAAGGCTCAAAATTTATAGGTGCCCACCCATTCTTCGTGATGTTCTCCAACCCTATGTTCAGTTAATTCAACATGAGTGTTCATCTCTCAAAAGGATTTTGTGATGGTTAAGGAAACGACGAGGTTTTCGGAGTAGCAACCACCCTTATGTCTTCGTGTTTGTAGTCACCAATTTGTTCTTTGCTGAGGAATTTTCTTTGTATTCCTTTCCTTGCAATTTTTTATTTTCCCTAACTTTTGCCTGAACTAATTCTTTTGAATTGATAGTCTAGCGGGATGCCCTAGTTTTGCCTAAGCCGCACGTTTTCAAGTTTTTTGACTTAGTGGGCTTTATCTTTTCTTGATTTTTGAACAAAACGTGTGACATTAGCTTGTCTCAACTTGTTGAAAAGATTGTGACTGCCTCGTTTCTTGATGAATGAGGGATAACATTGTGGTTCCATATCTTCAGGATTCATTATAATGAAGGATAGCCCTCGCAATTTCTCTTTGGAAATATCTTCCTTATGAATTTTGAACACTTAATCAGATTAACTGAAAACTACCCTGCCCCAAGTTAAAATTTGAGGGTTTTTACGTATAGAAAAGAAACTCCTACTTCGAGGCTCAAAAGGGGTTAGCAAGGGATTATCTTCCATATATCTCCGGTGTTTAGGGATTTGAAACAATACTTGTACATCATCAGTAAGATTTTATTCAAAAGCATACAACCAGAGATTTTGTGTTCTGTAGATCATCATCCTCCCTTCAATCTCTGCCTAGGCAAGAGAATGGGCAACAAGTTGGTATCATAATGCAAAAAGAAATTTAAAATTTGAAAACAAATATGAGTGAAACGAATGAATTTCTTCAAGACAAACATACTCGTTGTATTAAGATAATCATTCAGATGCAAACAAGTTCTTACATGCAAACAATGTTTTGATAAACAAGAAAAATTACAAAAAGCAGAAATAAGTTAATAATCTGGGAAGACTTTTATCATCGCTTCCTCCCTCCTAGAAGGATGGACTTGGGCGGAAACCAAAATTTCAACCAAACCAGTTAAGTGCTCCATACTAACTTTCAAATTAGTCAATTCTCTGCGGAGTTCAGAAATCTCTTGCTTGATATTCTCCATTGTTCCCTTAGCGCGAGTGTTGTACTGGTGAGACCAAAGGAAAAATAAGACTTGGAAAAAGACCTTTGAAAGTGAAACCAAAAATGTAGAATGATGCATGATATGCAAAAGAGAGTTTTTATTTGATTTTCAAGATATTAAAGATATTAAGTTATAAACATCAAAGTATGAAGATAGAAGATGAATTTTAAATTGGATCAAAGCGTTGATCAAGTTATCATCAAGATCAATCATCCATTTTGGTGGATTAGGGTTTTCACCCCATCAACACCCAAGATCCATTAAACTTGACGAAACTTGTGATGTTTATAAAGAAAGACTTCCAAATTTCTTGAAAATCAAGTGAAAAAGAGTTTCATGGATGCATGAAGGCATGGCTAGGCAACAACCACAAGTAAGGTCACAAATAAAGTCGAAAGGTTCAACGTCACGAGCATGGAGTCAAAGGTAAAGACCAACCCTAAGGTATGTACTAAAGGTTTAATCACACCTGTAAAACAAGGTTCTAAAAGTTCCCAGAGTCTACATTCCTCCTTCGGATATTACCAACGTCCCAATTACTCGGTAATCAGCAATATTCTCAAGAGAAACTCGTCTGAGTGCAGCATCGCGTGACAACTACTTCCGGATTACTCCATTATAATCTCTGCACTACACCTAAGAGGCCAAGATGGGTTAAGGGTTCTACGGTTTTCAGCTTCTCTGGCTCCCAGGTCGAAAGCAATAACGTCTTCCCGATTACTCGGTAAGCAAATACTACGTTCAAAGGGGCTTCCACTGAGTGGGGGATTTCATGCCTCCTTCTTCGGGATTACTCCATCAAAGTTAACATGACTATAACGCCCGTCCTATTCCTAAGTGTAACTTAGTCCGGGTATAGGACTTGTCCTTTGTAAATATCATTAACACCCAAATAACCATAATATATACATATAATAAAACAATCAAATAATAATAAAACAGATAAGACAAACTAGGTTTAACCCACTTAGGGATGGACCAGCAAGAGGTCAATCTTTCCCCAGCAGAGTCGCCAATTCTGTAGCGGTGAAAATCGGAGATCGAGCTATTAATTAACTCGACTCGCAAAAGCAAGAGTCGCCGCCGCGCTTTATTATTTCCAAGCGGAAAGGGAAAAGAGCGAAATAAAACCCTAAAACATGCAATGTAAAATAATACTTAAAAGTAATAAAAATACAATGCGTTTTTGAAAGAGATCAAGAGTTCGGGGGTTGGTTATACAATGGGAAGGTATTAGCACCCAATGCATCTGCGGTACTCCGCAGGAACCTTTTGAAATATTTATTTTTGGTTAAAATTGTTTGTTATATACAAGGGTGTATTTATCAACAACTATGTTTTCTTAAGGGGAAAGAAATGAGTTTTTATTATTGCGTTCATGAGGGTTTCGCGACCCTTTGCCTATGTATCCAATGAAGGAATCAAAACACCGTAGTTCCTCTAGAAAAAAGTTGATTTGTTTGTGTTTTTTAGTGGGCGACATTAACGCACGCATTCTAGCAATAGGCACGGCCGGTATCGCGGTAGAACGGAGATAACATGCCCTTGGGGGGAGTTTTGATTTGTTGAGTGTTTTGCGGGTTTTAAGATATATTCAAGTAAGGATTAAAGAGTGTTTTTGGATTTTTTGGTTTGTTTACTTGTTGATTTTATCTTGCCATACACGCCTAATTACTAGCATTTGTACAAAGTAAATAAAATGCAGAAAGATAAAATCCTACGCTATTACAACCATATCGAAAGGCATAAAAACTATGAAGGAAAAATAAGATAAAAGTAAGAAAAATGAGTATCTTTCGACTGGGGGGAAGCAGCCTTCGATTTGCATTCTGTTGGCCTCCTTCGATTGGGGCTGGCAACAGCAAAGTCACTTCTTTCGATTGGGCCTTGGCAGGGGCGAGGTCCTGTCCTTCGATTGGGCAAAGGCAGCAGCAAGTTGTATCCTTCGACTGGGGCCTGGAAGTCAGTGTATGGCGAAGCCTTCTGGTTCTGCCTTGTTTCCTTCTTCAATTGGGCCAGTGAAATCAGTGTGAGCGTGTCTCTGGATTGGCCTGGAAGTCAGTGTGGAAACCAAAGGCTTCGTTTCATACTCCTGGTTGTCTCTTTCGTTCGACCTGGAGAAAGAGGATAGAAGCCAGAAGCTTCATTTCCTGTTTCCTGTTTCTTTCATTTAAAGCATTAAATGGCAACATGGCCTGAGGCCATGCTAGTATTTGTTTGGTAAACAGTTTAACAGTTAAAGCAAGTTCAGGTAAACAGAAAGCAAAAAAACGAAAGGGTTAACTTTTAAAAAACATGTTAACAGGGAGGAAACGAAAGGAACAATGGTATATACATGCTTGAAACGAATAAAAAGATTATTTACATGTTATGGCATGAGATGAAAGGTTCAAAGGTAAGAGTGACTTACCTTGATGGAGGCTTTGAATGGGTGTGGGATTCGAACTTGAAATGCTACCTAGACGTTTCTGGAATTTGAAGAGTAGTCACAGGGGGTTTGCTTTTGGTTCGAAGGGTTGTCACAGAAGGTTGTCTTTGAGTTTGAACAAACTTCTATGTGTGGGGTGTTCTTTAGAATCAAAAGAGATGAATGTTTGGGATTCTGGGTTTTGATTTCTCAAGTGTTGATGAACTTGAGAGTTTTGTTGTGTTTGAGAAAATTTGGGGGATTCTTTCCTCTAGTCCAAAGATCCTCTCTAAAATATGTGTTGGAGCCTCTTATTTATAGGCAAAGTTGGCTGAAGTTTTTGGAGGGAAAATAAAATAATTTGAACAACTTGGGTAAACTGCTCTTTGCAGCCTTCGAGGGACAGTGCTTGTATGCTATTTCGGTGCAAGAATGGGCAGTGCAGGACTGCTGTGCAGCAGTTTTGGAGTTTTATGGCCAGTGTACTATGCCTGAACTTGGAAGCAAGCATCTTTGAATATTTTATCCTTTCATTTTGACCCTCCTTCGACCAGATTCTTCTTCCAAAACATTGTTTGACTTTCCTCCAACAAGTGTCCTTCGAACGAATCATCTTTGTGCATCATTTGAAGGGGCCAAATGTGTCCTTCGAATGGACTAGTAAGGTGTACCCTTCGACGGGGACTCATATGTATGCCCCTCAAGTCCACCACTATATGTCTTTTGAAGGGGCCATCAACCATGTGCTGAAGTTTGTCAAGGATGCAAATGCAGCATACTAAAGAGAAATGTTGTCCAGTCGAAGCTAGTACAAACATAGTCGAAGCCTGCATGGAGGAGGTCTAAACTTTGTGACTCCAAGCAAGCACACAAAAAGGACAATGCTCAAACAAAAACTTGCACGAAGGGAGCCACGTGCCCAAACGAATCTTGGATCGAAACAAATATATTGCCCAATCGAAAGCCCGTGTTCGAAGGAAGCAATGTTGCCCAATCAAAGCATGTGGATCGAAACAAACATATTGCCCAATCGAAAGCCCGTGTTCGAAGGAAGCAATGTTGCCCAATCGAAGCAGGCTTGCAGGCAGTAAACTTGTCCAGTCGAAGCAGGCTTGTAGGCAGTAAACTTGTCCAATCAAAGCAGGCTTGTAGGCAGTAAACTTGTCCAGTCGAAGCAGGCTTGCAGGCAGTAAACTTGTCCAGTCAAAGCAGGCTTGCAGGCAGTAAACTTGTCCAGTCGAAGCAGGCTTGCAGGCAGTAAACTTGTCCAGTCGAAGCAGGCTTGCAGGCAGTAAACTTGTCCAATCGAAGCAGGCTTGCAGGAAGTAAACTTGTCTAGTCGAAGCAGGCTTGCAGGCAGCAAACTTGTCCAGTCGAAGCAGGCTTGCAGGCAGTAAACTTGTCCAGTCGAAGCAGGCTTGCAGGCAGTAAACTTGTCCATTCGAAGCAGGCTTGCAGGCAGTAACTTGTCCAATCGAAAGGCTGAATCGAAGGAGACCTGTCAGCACATGAAATCAAAGAAACAAAAAAACACACATTTCGTGCTTGATTAGAAGTTAGTGATACATAGGCTAAGAATGTTCAAAACACTTGACAAACTCTGCATAATCAATGCTCGAAGGTGAGAGGTTAAAACCGACTGTATTTAGTGACCTTGACTTTTGTATAAAAATGCAAAAATAGAAATGGGATCTTAGGTCAAAAATGGGGGTATGACAGCTGCCCCTATTTAAGTTTCTTCTATCTGGAGATATGAAGATTGGGATCTTCATTTCGACGAGATTGAAGGGACTTAAATATAGAATACACAACTTTTGGCTTTAAGATACCGCAATTATGTTTATGATATGGTATGAATGTAAGAATTTGAATTTAACAAGGAATGATGCCGCATGAGACAAACTACTATTGGAGAAACCAAGTACATTATACAATAATCCCATAGGGGAAGAGATTATAACTCCACTGGGGAAACAGAGTCATAGACTTCAAATGAGAGACTCCTATTAGAGAATAACTTTGAGGGAAGAAATTCATGATTTACATAAGTGTTGAGACTGGAAAAAAAATGATTGACAGCAGCACTAAGGTTGGCAGATGATGATTGACATCAGCACTGAGACTGGCAAATGACTGGCATCAGTACTGAGACTGGAATATGATTGGCATCAGTACTGAGACTGGAAAATGATTGGCATTAGTACTGAGACTGGAAAATGATTGGCATCAGTACTGAGACTGGAAATAAACATTTCTGACTTCTGAATTTTACCAAGAACGGTAACACATTTCTTCTTTAACCAAGATATCGCTTGAAAAGGATAAAATACAAATTTCCCCATGGAACTTTTCTGAAGAGGTGTCGTTTGAATTATTGTTAGGGATACACAAGCTGCTCAAATAAAGAGGCCGCCACTTGCTTCCTTTCAAAGGTGTCAATAACATACAAGTTGCTCATGAAGAGACTGCCGCTTGCTGTTTTTCAAAGGTAACAATAACATACAAGTTGCTCATGAAGAGACCGTCGCTTGCTGTTTTTTTCAAAGGTAACAATAACATACAAGTTGCTCATGAAGAGACCGCGGCTTGTTGTTTTTTTTCAAAGGTAACAATAACATACAAGTTGCTCATGAAGAGACCGCCGCTTGTTATTTTCAAAGGTGACAATAACATACAAGTTGCTCATGAATAGACCGCCGCTTGCTGTTTTCAAGAGAACAATAACACACAAGTTTCTCCTGAAGAGACCGCCGCTTGCCATTTTCTCAAAGGTATCAATAACATACAAGTTGCTCGTGAAGAGACCGCCGCTTGTTGTTTTGAAAGGTGACAATAACATACAAGTTGCTCATGAAGAGACCGCCGCTTATTGTTTTCTCTAAGGTATCAATAACATACAAGTTGCTCATGAAGAGACCGCCGCTTGCTGTTTTTTCAAAGGTATCAATAACATACAAGTTGCTCATGAAGAGACTGCCGCTTGTTGTTTTCTGAAAGGTATCAATCATACATGTTGCTCATGAAGAGACCTTCGCTTGCTGTTTTCTCAAAGGTATCAATAACATACAAGTTGCTCATGAAGAGACCACCGCTTGCTGTTTTTCAAAGGTATCAATAGCATACAAGTTGCTCATGAAGAGACCGCCGCTTGCTATTTTTCAAGAGAACAATAACACACAAGTTGCTCATGAAGAGACCGCTGCTTGCTGTTTTCTCTAAGGTATCAATAACATACAAGTTGCTCATGAAGAGACCGCCACTTGTTGTTTTTCAAGAGAACAATACCACACAAGTTGCTCATGAAGAGACCGCCACTTGCTGTTTTCTCTAAGGTATCAATAACATACAAGTTGCTCATGAAGAGACCGCCGCTTGCTGTTTTTTCAAAGAGATAACAATAACACACAATTTTCTCATGAAGAGACCGCCGCTTGTTGTTTTTTGAAGGTAACAATAACATACAAGTTGCTCATGAAGAGACCGCCGCTTGCTGTTTTATTGAGATTCCAAAAGAGTGTTGCAACAACACTGCCTAGAAACAAAGTTCATCTTCAATGGGAAACCATGAATAGATTCTTCTTGAGAATACCAAGTATTTAAATTGAAAAATAAATGCACTCTCCATCTAGGTTCCACAGCCTAGAGATATCCACGGGGTATCATTCACAAGAGACAAAGCTCAATCCAGGAATAAACTGGAGAGAAAACAGTCAAACAAGACTCCACCCAATGAGGAAACAAATCAAATGGGGATTTATCCTATCCAGAGATGGAAAAGGAAAGCTAAAGAAAGATTCTTCCACGAGAGTTAACTCAGTGGGGAATTAGAAAGGAGGCACACTTTCTACTTAAGTTGACACTCTATTTGGAACGATCAAATACGCTCTTTGAATAGATATAACCAAGGTATACGAACTCAATGACATTAACAAATACAAATGCGCGTGCATGATGTATGTGTGAATGAATAAATGAATGTCATGTATATGCTGACAAAACAAATAGAGGAGATAGACAGAAGATGATAAGACATCACAGCACAACCCGACACTCAGCTAATCTCAACAAGATGGTAACATTACTGGAGATAAAAACAAAAGCCATCATTGGAGCAAATTCCTTTTACAAGGCTTAAATATCTATGGAGGGGAAGATATTTTCAGGTAGAAAACCCAAAGTCCAGTCTTCTATCACAAACAATCCATTGAAAGGATAACAACACAAACAATGTTTCATCTAGAAAAAGTCATGCTTAGCTGGAGATACTGGGAACACCACCCTCTGATAATGTGTACAAAACATATCACATATCTTAACAAATCTGGATTGCCCCTGGGACTAATTTTGGATGCCCCAAGTTTACTGCTGATAAGCTGCATATTGCACGACAATTCTTGCGAATAACTTCACTTCTAAAATGCCCCAAGCTATATGGTTGATGAGAAGAAATCGTCTCAAGAGGATTTTACAAAAGACCTGGCATCCACCATGCTTTGGTGTCTTCAAACTCTTAGAGAGATTCATCAAATCTCGACGTGATTGCCCCGGATTGCCTGTAGTTTGCACAACAAAGTCTTCAAATTTTGCCCAAAAGAGTAAACAAGTTGGGAAAGAATTAACTGGGAGAAGCAACATGTTTGTGCTTAAGGTCTTCATGTGACATGCCCCTGGATATGATTTTTTCTTGAAATGATTCGCCAATTACTGAACATAGTTTCAGGCCGTAAAAGAATAAACTCATCATTATTGCTTATGTGAGCTTCCTTGATATCAAACAAATGTTTTGCAGTTAGAAAAGTTTATTATGAGAATGATAATTCTAATGCAACAGTTATGTAAGTCTTAAAGATTTTGAAAAGATATCGCACAAATTTTGCGAGTTAGAGCACCATTTATTTTTGTGTAGGAAAAGCATATGATACCAACGTAACTATTTAGCAAACATTCATGGGAGTCAGGAACACTATCTCATTGAAGTATGCTTTCCAAAATAACCTTGCTTCAATTAGGACTTTTGAACGTTGTAACGTGGTCTGGCTCATGGTTTTTAGAAAAAAGATTTTTAAGGCTCAAAATTTATAGGTGCCCACCCATTCTTCGTGATGTTCTCCAACCCTATGTTCAGTTAATTCAACATGAGTGTTCATCTCTCAAAAGGATTTTGTGACGGTTAAGGAAACGACGAGGTTTTCGGAGTAGCAACCACCCTTATGTCTTTGTGTTTGTAGTCACCAATTTGTTCTTTGCTGAGGAATTTTCTTTGTATTCCTTTCCTTGCAATTTTTTATTTTCCCTAACTTTTGCCTGAACTAATTCTTTTGAATTGATAGTCCAGCGGGATGCCCTAGTTTTGCCTAAGCCGCACGTTTTCAAGTTTTTTGACTTAGTGGGCTTTCTCTTTTCTTGATTTTTGAACAAAACGTGTGACATTAGCTTGTCTTAACTTGTTGAAAAGATTGTGACTGCCTCGTTTCTTGATGAATGAGGGATAACATTGTGGTTCCACATCTTCAGGATTCATTATAATGAAGGATAGCCCTCGCAATTTCTCTTTGGAAATATCTTCCTTATGAATTTTGAACACTCAATCAGATTAACTGAAAACTACCCTGCCCCGGGTTAAAATTTGAGGGTTTTTACGTATAGAAAAGAAACTCCTACTTCGAGGCTCAAAAGGGGTTAGCAAGGGATTATCTTCCTTATATCTCCGGTGTTTAGGGATTTGAAACAATGTCTGTACATCATCATTAAGATTTTATTCAAAAGCATACAACCAGAGATTTTGTGTTCTGTAGATCATCATCCTCCCTTCAATCTCTGCCTAGGCAAGAGAATGGGCAACAAGTTGGTATCATAATTCAAAAAGAAATTTAAAATTTGAAAACAAATATGTTTGAAACGAATGAATTTCTTCAAGACAAACATACTCGTTGTATTAAGATAATCATTCAGATGCAAACAAGTTCTTACATGCAAACAATGTTTTGATAAACAAGAAAAATTACAAAAAGAAGAAATAAGTTAATAATCTGGGAAGACTTTTATCATCGCTTCCTCCCTCCTAGAATGATGGACTTGGGAGGCAACCAAAATTTCAACCAAACCAGTTAAGTGCTCCATACTAACTTTCAAATTAGTCAACTCTCTGCGGAGTTCAGAAATCTCTTGCTTGATATTCTCCATTGTTCCCTTAGTGCGAGTGTTATACTGGTGAGACCAAAGGAAAAATAAGACTTGAAAAAAGACCTTTGAAAGTGAAACCAAAAATGTAGAATGATGCATGATGCATGATATGCAAAAGAGAGTTTTTATTTGATTTTCAAGATATTTAAGATATTAAGTTATAAACATCAAAGTATGAAGATAGAAGATGAATTTTAAATTGGATCAAAGCGTTGATCAAGTTATCATCAAGATCAATCATCCATTTTGGTGGATTAGGGTTTTCACCCCATCAACACCTAAGATCCATTAAGCTTGACGAAACTTGTGATGTTTACAAAGAAAGACTTCCAAATTTCTTGAAAATCAAGTGAAAAAGAGTTTCATGGATGCATGAAGGCATGGCTAGGCAACAACCACAAGTAAGGTCACAAACAAAGTCAAAAGGTTCAACGTCACGAGCATGGAGTCAAAGGTAAAGACCAACCCCAAGGTATGTACTAAAGTTTTAATCACACATGTAAAACAAGGTTCTAAAAGTTCCCAGAGTCCACATTCCTCCTTCGGATATTACCAACGTCCCAATTACTCGGTAATCAGTAATATTCTCAAGAGAAACTCGTCTGAGTGCAGCATCGCGTGACAACTACTTCCGGATTACTCCGTTATAATCTTCGCACTACACCTAAGAGGCCAAGATGGGTTAAGGGTTCTACGGTTTTCAGCTTCTATGGCTCCCAGGTCGAAAGCAATAACGTCTTCCCGATTACTCGGTAAACAAATACTACGTTCAAAGGGGCTTCCACTGAGTGGGGGATTTCATGCCTCCTTCTTCGGGATTACTCCCTCAAAGTTAACATGACTATACCGCCCGTCCTATTCCTAAGTGTAACTTAGTCCGGGTATAGGACTTGTCCTTTGTAAATATCATCAACACCCAAATAACCATAATATATACATATAATAAAACAATCAAATAACAATAAAACAGATAAGACAAACTAGGCTTAACCCACTTAGGGATGGACCAGCAAGAGGTCAATCTTTTCCCAGCAGAGTCGCCAATTCTGTAGCGGTGAAAATTGGAGATCGAGCTATTAATTAACTCGACTCGCAAAAGCAAGAGTCACCACCGCGCTTTATTATTTCCAAAGGGAAAGGGAAAAGAGCGAAATAAAACCCTAAAACATGCAATGTAAAATAATACTTAAAAGTAATGAAAATACAATGCGTTTTTGAAAGAGATCAAGAGTTCGGGGGTTGGTTATACAATGGGAAGGTATTAGCACCCAATGCATCTGCGGTACTCCGCAGGAACCTTTTGAAATATCTGTTTTTGGTTAAAATTGTTTGTTATATACAAGGGTGTATTTATCTACAACTATGTTTGCTTAAGGGGAAAGAAATGAGTTTTTATTATTGCGTTCGTGAGGGTTTCGCGACCCTTTGCCTACGTATCCAATGAAGGAATCAAAACACCGTAGTTCCTCTAGAAAAAAGTTGATTTGTTTGTGTTTTTTAGTGGGCGACATTAACGCACGCATTCTAGCAATAGGCACGGCCGGTATCGCGGTAGAACGGAGATAACATGCCCTTGGGGGGAGTTTTGATTTGTTAATTGTTTTGCTAGTTTTAAGATATATTCAAGTAAGGATTAGAGAGTGTTTTTGGATTTTTTGGTTTGTTTACTTGTTGATTTTATCTTGCCATACATGCCTAATTACTAGCATTTGTACAAAGTAAATAAAATGCAGAAAGATAAAATCCTACGCTATTACAACCGTATCGAAAGGCATAAAAACTATGAAGGAAAAATAAGATAAAAGTAAGAAAAATGAGTATCTTTCGACTGGGGGGAAGCAGCCTTTGATTTGCATTCTGTTGGCCTCCTTCGATTAGGGCTGGCAACAGCAAAGTCACGTCTTTCGATTGGGCCTTGGCAGGGGCGAGGTCCTGTCCTTCGATTGGGCAAAGGCAGCAGCAAGTTGTATCCTTCGACTGGGGCCTGGAAGTCAGTGTATGGCGAAGCCTTCTGGTTCTGCCTTGTTGCCTTCTTCGATTTGGCCAGTGAAATCAGTGTGAGCGTGTCTCTGGCTGGGCCTGGAAGTAAGTGTGGAAACCAAAGGCTTCGTTTCATACTCCTGGTTGTCTCTTTCGTTCGACCTGGAGAAAGAGGATAGAAGCCAGAAGCTTCGTTTCCTATTTCCTGTTTCCTGTTTCTTTCATTTAAAGCATTAAATGGCAACATGGCCTGAGGCCATGCTAGTATTTGTTTGGTAAATAGTTTAACAGTTAAAGCAAGTTCAGGTAAACAGAAAGCAAAAAAATGAAAGGGTTAACTTTTAAAAAACATGTTAACAGGGAGGAAACGAAAGGAACAATGGTATATACATGCTTGAAATGAACAAAAAGATTATTTACATGTTAAGGCATGAGATGAAAGGTTCAAGGGTAAGAGTGACTTACCTTGATGGAGGCTTTGAATGGGTGAGGGATTCGAACTTGAAATGCTACCTGGACGTTTCTGGAATTCGAAGAGTAGTCACAGGGGGTTTGCTTTTGGTTCGAAGGGTTGTCACAGAAGGTTGTCTTTGAGTTTGAACAAACTTCTATGTGTGGGGTGTTCTTCAGAATCGAAAGAGATGAATGTTTGGGATTCTGGGTTTTGATTTCTCAAGTGTTGATGAACTTGAGAGTTTTGTTGTGTTTGAGAAAATTTGGGGGATTCGTTCCTCTGGTCCAAAGATCCTCTCTAAAATATGTGTTGGAGCCTCTTATTTATAGGCAAAGTTGGCTGAAATTTTTGGAGGGAAAACAAAATAATTTGAACAACTTGGGTAAACTGCTCTTTGCAGCCTTCGAGGGACAGTGCTTGTATGCTATTTCGGTGCAAGAATGGGTAGTGCAGGACTGTTGTGCAGTAGTTTTGGAGTTTTATGGCCAGTGTACTATGCCTGAACTTGGCAGCAAGCATCTTTCAATATTTTATCCTTTCATTTTGACCCTCCTTCGACCAGATTCTTCTTCCAACACATTGTTTGACTTTCCTCCAACAAGTGTCCTTCGAACGAATCATCTTTGTGCATCATTTGAAGGGGCCAAATGTTTCCTTCGAATGGACTAGTAAGGTGTACCCTTCGATAGGGACTCATATGTATGCCCCTCAAGTCCACCACTATATGTCTTTTGAAGGGGCCATCAACCATGTGCTGAAGTTTGTCAAGGATGGAAATGCAGCATACTAAAGAGAAATGTTGTCCAGTCGAAGCTAGTACAAACATAGTCGAAGCCTGCATGGAGGAGGTCTAAACTTTGTGACTCCAAGCAAGCACACAAAAAGGTCAATGCTCAAACAAAAACTTGCACGAAGGGAGCCACGTGCCCAAACGAATCCTGGATCGAAACAAATATATTTCCCAATCGAAAGCCCGTGTTCGAAGGAATTAATGTTGCCCAATCGAAGCATGTGGATCGAAACAAACTTATTGCCCAATCGAAAGCCTGTGTTCGAAGGAAGCAATGTTTCCTAATCAAAGCAGGCTTGCAGGCAGTAAACTTGTCCAGTCGAAGCAGGCTTGCACGCAGTAAACTTGTCCAATCGAAGCAGGCTTGTAGGCAGTAAACTTGTTCAGTCGAAGCAGGCTTGCAGGCAGTAAACTTGTCCAGTCGAAGCAGGCTTGCAGGCAGTAAACTTGTCCAGTCGAAGCAGGCTTGCAGGCAGTAAACTTGTCCAGTCGAAGCAGGCTTGCAGGCAGTAAACTTGTCCAATCAAAGTAGGCTTGCAGGCAGTAAACTTGTCCTGTCGAAGCAGGCTTGCAGGTAGCAAACTTGTCCAGTCGAAGCAGGCTTGCAGGCAGTAAACTTGTCCAGTCGAAGCAAGCTTGCAGGCAGTAAACTTGTCCAGTTGAAGCAGGGTTGCAGGCAGTAACTTGTCCAATCGAAAGGCTAAATCGAAGGAGACCTGTCAGCACATGAAATCAAAGAAACAAAAAACACACATTTCGTGCTTGATTAGAAGTTAGTGATACATAGGCTAAGAATGTTCAAAACACTTGACAATCTCTGCATAATCAATGCTCGAAGGTGAGAGGTTAAAACCGACTGTATTTAGTGACCTTGACTTTTGTATAAAAATGCAAAAATAGAAATGGGATCTTAGGTCAAAAATTGGGGTATGACATAAATGAATTAAATTAAAAAATTTGTAAAAAAAATAAATTGATTTAAAACCTATAACTAAATTTTGTTATTTTTTTATGATTTAAATGTTATTGTTGGGGTTTGAACCCACGCCCTTCCCTTTACCAGAATTTACTCTTGCCATGTGTGTTTTATGTTATTGAAATACAAATCAATTCATATAAAATAAAATGAAAATTCAAACATGGTCAAACAAAAAAATGCGCAGGCCCTTTATCTTTTGAATGAGCCAATCAAGATTCACCATTTTCCATGCATTCCCTCAGGCGAGTCCAACCACCCCTCACGGTGGTCAACTCCATCTTCTCCAGCGAGCCAAAAATGGAACCTGCGAAATATGAAAATTTAAAACAAAGGAAAGACCTTATCCACCTAATTCGGACATTATGAATTCAATGGTGGTGTCCATTTGTGCTGAAACTACTTGTACACAGAGATACGAACAAACAAAAACTTTGTTCCCTAACAATGGCAATTCTCATTCTCTGTGTTAGAGCTTGCATGTAAGGCTTCAAACCTATTCCAAACAATCATGCTAAATGATCTAGGTTGATAGAATCAGTTAAAAATGCGTATAATTTGAAATACGAATAATGAAAAACAAAGAAAGTCAGACATGGCATGTGCCCAAGTTTTAGGTACAAATGGGCATGGAAAGTTACCTATTCTTACATTGGAGATGTTCTGGAAGTAATTTGAGGTGGTGGTTTGGACTGAATCAAGCTGGAACTTAAGATTGAATGGTGCACTTTCTTTAAAACAAAATTGTGACTTAACCCTAGTTCTTGTGGCTGCAAATTCATCCCCTTTGCATTGTTGAATGCTTGTGTACTTATAGGGAATGAAATTAGGTCATAATCTTTATGTGTTATGGTATGAAAATCATGTTTAAAAACTTTCCAAATTTGAAAATATTGCATTCCATATTTTCTCCACACAGTTTCTTGCCTTGTTTACCATGGATTTGGGCTTCAAATCTGATCCAAAACCAAGCCCACATGCCTTGGTCCATCATTTTTTATTTTTTTTATTTTATTTTGTATTTAATTGAATAAAAATCAAAATAAATAAAAATAAAAATTATGGTAAGTCATGAATGAGTTCAAGAGTCCTCTATAAGGTCATGAGCATGTTTATACTTTAAAAGATAGGTCCACTAGTCCAAACTTTCAAGTTTGCTCAATTTTCACTTCATGCATTTCCTCCAAAATTTCCAAACTTGTGCAACTCATAACATGCTCAAATTATATTATACAAAGGTGATCTAGGACTTTTTGGAAACCTCAAGATGTCTCCTACAACTTTCATGTTGGTTATTTTTTCATTTGAAATCTTTAACATTTTTTAAATTGCTTTGACAAAAAATATCTTTTTGTTGACTTTCAAAATGACCTGTAATGTTTTGGCTCATATCTCTCAAATGAAGCATTTTTGGACTTGAGATTAGAGAGACAAAGTTGTAGAGAATTGAATTTCCATAAAAATGGATTTGGTTGAGAATTTTCTGATGAAGCATGTGAACGTCATGCTTGGTCAAAGTTTAGTTGACTTCTCCTAAAGAAAACCCTAATTTAGTAACTTTTGTCTTTTGATCCATCTTGAGTTTTCTGGATGAATCATGATCAACCCTTGATCAAATGATGAATGTGACTTCAAAATCTTGATGTTGACCAAAAATCTTGAGTTTTGATTGTATGTTGGCCACAGTTGACTTTGTATCCAATACGGTTGATTTTCAATCATCTGAGTAATTGACTGAGCAAACTTGTGATGCAAGGCTTGAAACTTGTTATGAGGGTACCTTGAAGAATATGAGGAATCATAGAATCCCCTTGAGGCATTAGAAGCTCAATTTTCTTTGAGAAACACAAAACCCTAGTTGTAGGTCAATTGCTTAAGAGAGGTGCTTGTATGCTCAAATCCTTGAGTAATCTTGAGCAATTGAGAACCCTAGGAGCATGAGGAGGTGTCTTAAATCAATTGTCTTCAAAATGGGATGGAAAATTTTGGGGTACAACAATAACATAACATCATCATAACAACATCATTTCATCATTTACACATACTTCATAATAAATCATCCATAAAATCGTCTAATCCACCAAAATATAGGTACTGGAAAATACATCATATGACTCATTTTATCCCACACAATTATAGTTCATCATATTAGTTTCCTAATTCTTTGAACGACGTATCAAATGGAGTCTGGAAACTCAAGTTACAACACTTCAAAGAATTTGCCATCTGCTCCCCACCCAGCAAAGCAGCTTGCTCATCCGGCGCTTGTCCGACGACGCTGGAGAGAATTACCTTCCCCATACAAAATTCTAGGATCACCTCATCTTCCACCCTTCATTCGCCTCCTTTCTCGCCCAACGAGCTCATGCTCGCCTTTGCTTTGACCGACGAAGCTGGGGCAAGTCCACTTTGAAGAAGTGAAAAACACAAGAAGGGAGGGTTGAATTGAAAACTTAAAATTAAATGCTCAATGACACATTATTTTTATCCTGGTTCGTTTGATCTCAAACTACTCCAGTCCACCCGTCAAGGTGATTTCGCCTCTCTCCAACGAGGACTTAATCCACTAATCAAAAACTGATTACAATCACTACTTTGAAAAATGTCAAAGTCCACTTGAATACAACCACAATCCGGTTAATCTCAAGGAAAAATTGTCTTAATCAATATATAAGAATTATGTGTATGATTGTTTTTCGTTACAAAAACAGTTACCACAACTGTGATATTTTACACAAATTAAAGCGTAGAAAAATAAGTATGTAAGCTTGCAGCCTTTTGAGATGAATTACAGTGGCGTTGGAAAATCGTAAACGATTTGATCTCTTAGCTTGTTTATATAGGCAATGGAGTCCTGTCCAACATTAAGTGTGAAAAGGACATTTAAGCAGTATCCATATTGAGAAGATCTTGTCTGAATGAAGCCGTTACAAGTGATGATGTCTTTATTGAATATTAACACTTCAGAATCTTACAATCTTGTATGCTGCAAATGCTTCAGAATATTGATGACTTAGAGTTGTGAGAATCTGATTGTATATGAACCTTCTGTTCAGAATCAGAGTATGCTTCACTTCAGCGAATGTTCCGATCATCATTCTTCAGTGCAGATTCTGATTTCCTCAACGTAAAAGCTTCTATAGCTTAACTTCTGATGCTGCTTTGGCCAGAACTTCTGCATACACAGTAACACAATTTTTAGAGTGCATATTTGTTCTTTATGTTTGTTATCATCAAAACTCTAATGAAGGGTTGTAGAATCAAACTATGTTCTAACAATCTCCCTCTTTTTGATGATGACAAAAACTAGAATTTTCAATGAAAAATATAGAACAAAAAAACTTAAGAGAGACTCCCCCTGAGTTGATTACTTCCCTGAAGTTCCTTCTCGATAGAGCTTTTGATGCATCTCCTTCTGTTCTTATCAAAATGTGTTCCTGTTCAAGCTTTTCAGAAAGTAAAGGTTAAAATATTCAGAATGTTTGAGACTTTGTCTCGGTATACTGTTATTGAAAATATCTTACTTTCTCCGCCTTTTTGTCAGGTATCAAAAAGCAATATAATCAGAGTCAAAAAGACGAATTATATTAAAAACAGAATGCAATGACAAGTTTCATAAACAAGGAGGTAAAGATAAGAAATTACAGATAAACAGTTTTAAAGAAAATCTAAGAAGGAGGGGGAAGACGTGTGAACAATGCTTCCAACAAGCTCTTGATCTGAGTGCTTGATTCTTCCTGCTTTCCCATAATGTCTTTCATTTATATTGTAGTGTCTTCTTGTTTATCTAGAATACCCTTGATCTCTTTGTTTGTATCCTCTTGCTTATCTAGTATGGCATGAATTAATGCATTCTCTTTTTAAACTCTTCCAGAGTTTGCATGACTAGAGAAGAAGCATGTGTTTCTTCAAGGGTTGCATGTTGTTCAGAACATTTTGCAGCCTCTTCTGATTGAACCACTTTTTCTGCTACAATCATGTCTTCTAGAGCAGTAGTCAGAGAGAGACTATCAGAATCTGGTTAAGCAACTTCTGAAGGATGGTGCTCTTTCCATGGAGCATTATCCAGCAGAAGAATTTCTTTCTTGCACCATTGGCTCAGAACTAGATCTTGAAAGGCTTTCAGTTGATCACTGAAGTTCTGCTGAGCCCTTTTATAGCCCAGTTCTTTCAGCTTCATAGTTTCAGCGTTGAGCCATTTTCTGAATCTTTCCCATAGAGAATCAGAAGCAGCAGGATTAGAAATCTCTAGGCTTGCTTGCTTCAAAGAATTGATCCATTCCTGCATTTTTGTTTCAAAAATGAACAGACTCTTACCAACATCTGATTTGGTTGCGGTGTGTTTAGGTTTGGGAATGGAAATTTTGTGTGAGGTGGAAGTTAGTCTCTCCAGCACTAGTGGATCAATGATAATTCTGAGGTTGTCAGCTGGAAGGTTGATGGGTGAAGGAGTGGGAGAGTCAGGAATTATAATTGGTGTGTTAGGGGTGTTTGGTGGTGTAGATTCATAAGGTGAAGGGATTTCTGGAATATCATGAATAGTGAAAGGTAAGCGAACCGAAAGGGGTTCTGTTATTCTAGGGATTGGGATAGTGGTATCAGAATCTGAAGGAGAGTCTTCAGATTGGTTTGCGGTAGCGTGTAGAGTTTCTGGTTCAGGAATTTCAGAAGATGGGTTTTCAGAAGGTGGAGAGAGAGAGTGTATATTTTCTGGTTGTGGTGAGTTGGGGTTCATATGTTCTGGTTGAGGAGAGTGTGGTTGTGGATTTTCTGGTTGTTGTTGAGAGTTTTTATTTTCTGGGAGTGGAGATTGAGTGTTTGGGTTTTCTGGTATTGGTGAGGAAAAATCTTGATCAAACAGTTCAATGTCTGATAGAACTTTGGAAAGTTTTGGTTGATGATGTTCTGGGTTTGGATTTTGATTGGGGGAGTGAGGTTCATTCAAAAAGTTTCCTAGAGTTACAGATGGATCAAACTCTATGTCAAAATCTTCAAAAGTTTGGGGTGAAGGATTTTATATTGGTTGAGGGGGAATGGTTTCAGATGTTGTAACAGCTATTGATTCTATAACAGAAACAAAAGATGGATTACCTTTTGTTTTTGCAGCTTTAGGTGCCTTCTGAGAGGATCCTTCTCCTGCTGCTTTCCTCTTCTTGGATTTCTTTAGCACAACCTCTGGAGCTGGCCTGTGCAGATCTTGAATGTTGATTTTTGGAGCAGTCCCATCAACCTTGCAAGCTTCAAGGTATCTGACTATGATTTTTGGGTTGGCATCTATCTCAGAAAATAGTGGAAAATCTTTCAGAGGGATTCTCCTAGAAGTAATGGTCTCATGAGAAGAAATGGTTGGTTCCTTCTTAATGTTCTCAATGATCTTCATTTTCTTCAGATTCTTGGCGTTCAAAGGCTTCCCAGCAGTTGCTTCCAGAGTGCTTATTTCTTGAGCCTCTGTCAGATGTTCTATCAGCCTGTTTTCTATTAGAATATCTGATATCAGTCTTCCTAAGGGAATCCAATCCCTCTTAGTTCTTTCTTCTTCTCTTGTCTCTTTCACACTTGTTCTAAGATGGTTGAAGAGCAAGTGTGGAAGGTTTATCTTGGTCTTCTTTGCAATGAAGTAGATCAAAAACTGTTGATCAATATTGATGTAATTAGGAGAGCTTGTAGGCTTCCTGTGATTGATACATCCCAGAATGATTCTAGCCCAGATTCTGTGATGATCCTTCAAGTATCTGATCTTGCTGGATGGCTGTCCAGAAGTGAAAATTTCCTTGGCAATAGATTTTAGATCAGAACATCTATCATCCATATCAATGCATCTGACTCCACCACCATTGTATCCAATGAGTTCCCCAATAAGATCTTTTGTTATCACTATTTTATTTCCTATAACATAAGAAGTAACCTGGTGGTTGGATGATGTAGCATGAATCCAGAAATCTTTGACAAGAATGGAAAACATTGGATCCAACAGACGGTCAAAATACATGTTCCATCCCTGTGCAGTTACGTCTTCATAGAGATTAAACCCATTTTCTTGTAAACTTTCAAAATCAATGATCAGTTCAGAGAGAACTTCCAGGTTATCAACAGGAGTGAGAAGCATCCTAATGGGTTCTTCATATTATTCCGTTGATGAAGATTCAGTAGCACTGAGATTCTTGAGGCTTGATGATGATGCCATTGTTCACACGGGTTCGTTGAAGAAGATGAAAATGGTTTTTGAAAACGAAACTTGAAACAAGAGAGAATATAGAAGATAGTAAAAGTGAATGAATGAAATAGTAAATTGAGTTTAAATAGTTTTTTGGAAAACGTAAGCAGTAAGTAAGAAAATAAGTAATGATTATATGCATTCATTGGATTTTCTATAAAACAAACCCAGATTAGTAGTACCTTTCAGATACTTGAAAATTCGCGTAACTGCTGTTAAGTGAGATTCTCTGGATATGATTGGAATCTAGCACATAAGCAAACACTGAATAAAATATCAGGCCTTGAAGCCATCAAATAAAGGAGATAGCCAATCATACCTCTGTAGACTTTCTGTTCTACCTTTTTACTTACCTCTTCCTTTTCCAGAATGCACATGGGGTGCATTGGAGTCTTTGAGGGCTTACATTCTGAGAGATCAAATTTCTTCAGAAGTTCTCTGACATATTTTCTCTGATGAATGTAAGTTCCTTCTGGAGTTTGGTTTATCTGAATTCCCAGAAAGAATTTGAGTTCCCCCATTAAGCTCATCTCAAACTCTGCCTGCATGCACTTAGCAAACTCTCTTCCCAGAGAAGGTCTAGTGGAGCCAAAGATGATGTTATCTACATAAATCTGACACACTAAAATGTCATTCTTAAATGACTTACAGAACAAGGTTGTGTCCACTTTCCCTCTGGTGAATTCCTTTTCTAACAGGAAGTTACTTAGTCTTTCATACGAAGCTCTGGGAGCTTGTTTCAGACCATAGAGTGACTTCTTTAGTTTGAAAACATATTCTGGGTGTTTGGAATTCTCAAACCCAGGGGGTTGGTGCACATATACATATTCATCTATGTAGCCATTTAGGAATGCACTATTGACATCCATCTGATACAGAGTGATGTTATTGTTTACGACAAATGAGATTAAGAGTCTGATAGATTCTAACTTGGCGACTGGAGCAAAGGTTTCTGTATAGTCTATCCCTTCTTGCTGACTATGACCTTGTGCCACCAGTCGTGCTTTGTTCCTGATGACTTCTCCTTGCTTGTTCAGTTTGTTTCTGAACACCCACTTTGTTCCAATGATGTTGAATCCTTTTGGTTTGGGAACCAGATCCCATGCGTCATTTCTGGTGAACTGATTCAATTCCTCCTGCATTTCCAGAATCCAATCATTGTCCAAAAGAGCTTCATCAATCATTTTTGGCTCAATCAGAGAGGTCAGTCCCATGAGGGATTCTTCAGAGTTTCTGAATGTTGATCTTGTTCTGATTGGATCATCCTTCTTTCCCAGGATTTTATCTTCTGGGTGAGCTATGCTGCTTCTGGAAAACCTTTTCTAGAGTTGATCAACAGAAGGTGCTGGATTTCTTGTAACATTTCTTTCTGATGTTGTTGGAGCGTATCTGTTGAGAAATTCTGATGATTTATCTTCAGTACCTATGAATTCAACTTCTATATCTGCAAAGAATTCATTCTACTTTGACTTTTGAGGGTCAAGCTTATCATCAAATCTAACACTGATTGACTCTTCAACAATCTGTGTTTCTATATTGTATACTTTGTACCCTCTTGAGCGTTCAGAGTATCCTAACATAATACACTTTTGTGCTTTAGAGTCAAACTTGTTCAGATAATATTTTGTATTCAGAATGAAACAAGTGCATCTAAACGGATGAAAATAAGAAATGTTAGGCTTTCTATTCTTCCACAATTCATATGGAGTCTTTTCCAGAATAGGTCTTATAGAGATTCTATTTTGAATGTAACACGCTGTGTTAATTGCTTCTGCCCAGAAGATCTTAGCAATGTTAGTCTCATTGATCATAGTTCTGGACATTTCTTGCAATGTTCTGTTCTTTCGTTCTACAACTCCATTTTGTTGTGGAGTTCTAGGACAAGAGAAGTCATGCAAGATTCCTTTTTCATTAAAAAATGATTCGAAATATTTATTTTCAAATTCTCCACCATGATCACTTCTGACTTTGACAATTCTAAGATCCTTTTCATTCTGAACTTGGTTACAGAATGCAATGAACACAAAGTGTGACTCGTCCTTTTATCTTAAGAACTTTACCCATGTCCATCTGCTATAATCATCTACGATCAGTAACCCATACTTCTTGCCACTGACAGACGCAGTTTTTACTGGTCCAAATAAGTCTATGTGCAGAAGTTCTAATGGCTTAGAGATGGAAACAACATTTTTGGATTTAAAAGCAAGTTTTGCAAATTTGCCTTTCTGACATGCTTCACACAGAGCATCTGAGCTGAACTTCAAACTAGGAAGTCCTCTGACCAGATTGAGTTTGTTAATCTGAGATATTCTTCTCATACTAACATGCCCCAATCTTCTGTGCCAGACCCATTTCTCGTTGTTAACAGAGATAAGACATTTTACATTCTGACTTTTTAGTTCAGAAAGTTTTATCTTATAAATGTTGTTTTTCCTCTTTCCATTAAAAAGGATAGTTCCATATTTCTGACAACTTTACATGAATTTTGATTAAAGATTATATCATAATCGTTATCACTTAATTGGCTTATGGATAGCAGTTTATGCATTAATCTATCAACTAATAGAACATTATTTATAGAGGGAAGATTTCCATTACCTACTGTTCCAGAGCCAATGGTATTTCCTCTTTGGTTTCCTCCAAAGCCCACGTAGCCTCCAGGTTTAAGTTCCAGGCTTTGGAACATATGCTTTCTTCCCGTCATGTGTCGAGAGCATCCAGAGTCCAGGTACCATGACTGGTGTTTTAGCCTTACTGCTAAAGATATATGCTACATATATAATTTTGTCCTTAGGTACCCATATCTTCTTGGGTCCTGGTTTGTTAGTTTTACCAAAATTTTGGTTGAATTTTGGTTTGACAGAGTAATCCTTACTAGTGTATTTTAGGTCGTGTTTGTGCCCATATATGAAGTGTGATTTAAGTTGTGTGTGTTTTATGACTAAGTCCATGGCTTTATTAGGTGTAGGTACCTTACCTTGATATCCTATCCCTTTTCTGCCATTTCTGCTAACTCCATAGATCATTGAAGCCATCTTGCTTTTATCTATGTTTTTAGCCAGAAACTTCTGAAAGCCGTGATCATACTCTTTGATGATCTCATCAGCATTACTAGGAGTCTATGAGATTATTTCCTTCTGAGAGTTTTGCAAATCGTTTTCTAATTTTGAAACTTTTTCTTTTAACTCAGAATTTTCTAATCTAGGACTCTCAGTCTTTTCAGAGTCAGAGACAAGATCCATTTTCAGGTTCTTGAATTTGACTCTATTTTACTGATACCTTTCCAAAATTTCATTTAGACTTTCTGCAAGTTCAGCCTTAGTGAAATTAATAGTGAAGTCAGGGAATACCTCTTCAGTATATGATTCTGAGTCTGAACCAGAAGCTTCACTGTCTTCTGACATGTTTTCCATGAGAGCTATGTTTGCTCTTTCATCATCTGACTCTGAGTCAGCATCAGAAGTGTCTGAATCGTCCCATGTTGCCATGAGGATTTTCTTCTTCTCCTTGAAGAACTTCTTTTTGGGCTTCTCCTTCTGAGCTTTGGACAATCACTTTTGTAGTGCCCTTGCTCATTGCACTCATAGCAGATGATATCCTTGTTATTTGACTTTCTGTGTCTTGAAGAGCCTTCAGATCTTCTATGTCCAAAGGAATACTCATACTTTATGTATCTAGAGGAGGATTCATTTTGATCCTCTGATCTTCTAGGATTTCTGAATTTTCTTTGTCTCTGCTTCCACAGTTGATTCACCCTTCTGGAGAGGAGAGACAATTCATCTTCTTCTGATGAGGATCCATCAGAGGTTTCTTCCATAGCCTACAAAACCTTAGAATCATATTTTCTGTTAGATTTTAATGCTAGTGGCTTACCTTGATTTTGAGGCTCATCTTCTTCTAGCTCTATCTCGTGACTTTTGAGGGAGCTGACAAGTTCCTCCAGAGATATCTTGTTGAGATCTTTGGCTAGCTTAAGTGTTGTGACCATTGGACTCCATTGCTTGGGTAGACTTCTGATGATCTTCTTTACGTGATCAGCAGTAGAATATCCTTTGTCAAGAACCTTCATCCTAACAACAAGGATCTGGAATCTTGAGAACATTGCTTCTATGGACTCACTATCTTCCAACTTGAATGCCTCATACTTCTGAATGAGCACAAGGGCCTTGGTTTCTTTGACCTGTATGTTGCCTTAATGTGTCATTCTCAGAGAGTCAAACATATTTTTGGTTGTCTCTCTGTTTGAGATTTTCTCATATTCTGAGTATGAGATAGCACTGAGGAGTATTGTCCTGGCTTTATGATGGTTTCTGAATTCACGTTTTTGCTGGTCAGACATAATTTTTCTGTCTATCTTCTGACCATGTCCATCCACTGGATGTGTGTATCCATCAGTTACCATGTCCCATAGATCAGCATCATGGGCCAGAAAGAAGCTCTCAATTCTGTCTTTCCAGTATTCAAAATTTTTTCCATCAAAGACTGGAGGTTTGCCACTGATTTTGTCCTTGTCTTCATGATAGTCATTGCTGATGTTTTGGCTTGGTCCCACCATAGTGTTTTTCTAAAAGCTTGGATCTTGTACTGACACGGTTAGGTGTATGAACTTAGAACCAGGCGCTCTGGTACCAATTGAAGAAGTGAAAAACACAAGAAGGGGGGTTGAATTGAAAACTTAAAATCAAATGCGCAATGACACAGTATTTTTATCCTGGTTCGTTTGATCTCAAACTACTCCAGTCCACCCGTCAAGGTGATTTCGCCTCTAATTACAATCACTACTTTGACAACTGTCAAAGTCCTCTTGAGTACAACAACAATCCGGTTAATCTCAAGGAAAAACTGTCTTAATCAAGATATAAGAATTTTGTGTATGATTGTTTTTCGTTACAAAAATAGTTACTACAACTGTGATATTTTACACAAATTAAAGCGTAGAAAAATAAGTATGTAAGCTTGCAGCCTTTTGAGATCAATTGTAGTGGCGTTGGAAAATTGTAAACTATTTGATCTCTTAGCTTGTTTATATAGGCAATGGAATTCTGTCCAATATTAAGCATGATAAAGGACATTTAAGCAGTTTCCATATTGAGAAGATCATGTCTGAATGAAGCCGTTACAAGTGATGTTGTCTTTATTAAATAGTAACGCTTCAGAATCTTACAATCTTGTATGCTGCAAATGCTTCAGAACATTGATGACTTAGAGTTGTGATAGTCTGATTGTATCTGAACCTTCTGTTCAGAATCAGAGTATGCTTCACTTCAGCGCATGTTCTGATCATCATTCTTCAGTGCAGATTCTGATTTCCTCAGCGTGAAAGCTTCTATAGCTTAACTTTTGATGTTGCTTTGGTCAGAACTTCTGCATACACAGTAACACAATTTTTAGAGTGCATATTTGTTCTTTGTGTTTGTTATCATCAAAACTCTAATGAAGGGTTGTAGAATCAAACTATGTTCTAACACACTTCTCCCATATATTTTTTCAGGGACTCTGTTTTTCCCCCAGGTCTTTCGCCTTACTCTCGCCCGGCGCATCATGGGCGAAGTCATTTTTCTCGGAAAAGCGTAAGGCCTTCCTGGAAACGTCGCACAAATATGAACTTCCTGTTGCAATTTCCAACATAGATCAGTTCTGATTCCACACGATTCCAATACCAGTACAATCCAAAATGCACCACAAATCCTCAGGTTATCACATAGCAACAACAACACATCATAATAGGCATCATATACACCATATCATGGAATTTTACATATCATAAATCATCAATTTCATTACAATTATCATGCTATCAAATTCATCATAAAACCCTAACAACCCACATACATTTAAACCATATATCCATCATAATAATAAGGATAACCCGCTTACCTTAGATTTCTTAGCGATGATCTTTCCTTCTCCGTGTTCTACAGAATCCCTATGAGTTCTTATGCCCTAGCTCTCGTTTACCACTTGTTCCCAACTTCCACGATTTCACAGAATGAAACAGTGACAATCACTTTTCCTTATTTAACCCTTGGATGCTTTCTATAATCTTTCAAGCTTACCCTCACTAATCCTCATATCATCACACCTTGCCCTTGTAGTTCTCACATCATATTATTATCTCTATTTTTCCAATTAAAATAATTCTAAATAATTTCTCTAATTAACTAAAATTATTTAAATTATCCAATATCTCCTTATTTCCCACTATACCACATATAGCATCACATCACACATCATATTCATCAAAACATTACATATAATCCCAAATACATCACAAATACTCATCATAAATCATTTAAATAATTAAATAAATAATCTAATTATTTTGGGGTGTTACTGTTAGCCCCAAGGTGTACAACTTGTATGGTTAGCATGAAGACTCCACCTATAATAGATATTTTCGCGAATCTTGTCATAAAATGGCTAGCCTATTATTATGGCTATCCTATATGATGATTTTTCATGTTTAACAAGTAACTTGTCATTTTAAAACAAAAAATATTGGTTGTTTTAGAAAAAAAAATTTAAATTTAAAATAGTGGGACCATAACTATTTAAATTTATAATAGGGGCTCCAATTTCGTGAATCAAGTAAAATAGGGGGACCAAAACTGTAATTAAGTCTATTTAAAATAAGTAAATATTTATTTGTGTGTTATTTGAAATAAGTAAATAAGTAAATGTTTATTATGAATTATAAAGTTAAGTATTCATCACTAAATTTTAAGTGAAATTTTTTCTGCATAATGTTCACATCATATTTGAGAAAAATTTCTGAGCAATCCAACTTATATTCATTTGAATCGATCATTGAAAGAGAATATCATTCTCTGTACAGAGTTTGATACAAGTGTAATAACTTCGTACAAATATATTATTCAAATTATATTTTGTTCACTAAGTGTAAGTGATTATTCTATTCAAGTGAAAGTGATGTGCTTTCTGGTGTGTTGTAAAATCAAATGGTGGTATTCCTTTGTAATTGCATTAGATATTTAAGAGAGTCAAGTGGATCAAGTGTAACGTATCTGACATAGTGAAATCTCTCATAGGTGTGTGGGGACTAGAGTATTCACCCTTGTTTGGAAAGGGGAACCAGGATATATCTTGAAGTTCTTTATTTTTTTGCATTTATTTTCAATGTTTTAATATTTATAACAGTACCATAAAAATAAGAACAACATTGTTAACATTCATAATCGAGAAAAATTCACTAATACGGATTAATCTATTTCTTTCACCCGCTCTTACATTACTTTTCGTGCTTAGAGTAAAGTAACTAGCATTCAATTTGAAGGGACTTGTGTTTGGGACCTCATGAGTACAAATTTTAAATTTTTTATTTTAAATTCAGAATTATTTAATATTACAATAAATCATGAGAATTATTTATCATCAGTATACATTGTCTTAGTGGTAAAGATATATGATGTGGCTTAAATATCCAATTCCTTCTAAAAATTAACTTGACAGTCCGGTCATGATTTTAAAATAGAAAAATCATATAGTTTTTGTGAGACTAAAATATATCTTCACTATGTTATTAATTCAAAAATTAAATACAATTAAATCGATCAATAGTTTCATTAATTAAAAATTAATCGCAATTAAGTCAATGTTAAAAAAAAATATAGTTGAACTGATTCATATGATCATCCGGTTGCAAGGTGGTGAAATTGAGGAGGAAGAGAAGAATAAAAATGATGGTTGTTTAATGATTGAAAAGGAATTGAATTAATTAATGAAACCTAGGTACACCTATTTATACACAAATATAGAAAAAGATAAGAATGACACATAGGCCCTAAAAGTGGATAAACATCCAAATATAGAAAATACTAAATTACCCTTTAATATCATCCCTTAATTTAGTATCTATCAGAAACGAACAACACCAATTTCATTCCTCAAATGAAGAAATTGGTCTGTTTTGATTGCCTTTGTCAGAACATCTGCCAGCTGTTTCTGGGTGCTACGGTGCAGAACTTCTAACACTCCTTTCTGCACTTGACTTCTCAGGAAATGATACTTCGTCTCAATATGCTTGCTTCTTCCATGCAACACTGGTTTCTTGGAATGATTGATTGCATACTTGTTATCAATCAACAGCTTCAGAGGTTTCTCTATCTCAATCTTCAAATCCTCTAGAAGATTCAGAAGCCAAACAGCTTGACATGCAACTATAACACCTGCAATGTATTCAGCTTCACATGTCGACAAAGTCACAACAGGCTATTTCTTGGAACTCCAGGAAATATGACCTCCCAGAAACTTGAACAAGTAACCAGAAGTACTTCTTATATAAACTTTATCTCTACACCAGTCAGAGTCAGAATAACTCACTAATTATGGTTCTGTCTTTCTTCCAAAAGGAAATAGCACTCTATATTTTAGAGTTCCCTTGATATACCTCAGAATCCTGACAGCAGCTTGGTAATGAGACCACTTTGGTTTACTCATGAATCTGCTAACCATTCCAACTGCATAGCAAATGTCAGGTCTGGTATTGCACAAATACCTAAGAGAAACAACCAACTGTTTAAAGGTCGTAGCATCCACAGAATCACCATCAGAATCAGAATCCAATTTATGATTGGTTTCTGATGGTGTCATAGCGACTTTACAATTCTGCAGCTTAAATCTCTTCAGAAGTTCAAGTTCATACTTTAGCTGATGTAGAATAATACCCTTCTTTGAGTATAGAATCTCCATTCCTAGAAAATATACCATATTTCCCAAATCTGTCATCTCAAATTCATTCATCAGAACTTCTTTGAACTTGATTATATCTTCTAGACAAATTCCTGTTAGCAATATGTCATCAACATATAGACACACCAGAATCATATTGCCACCAAAATGCTGCACATACACGTCATATTCCATCTCATATTTCTGAAACTTCTGCCTCTTAAAAAACGAATCAATTTTCAGATTCCAAGCTCTGGGCGCTTGTTTTAATCCATACAAGACTTTATGTAACTTGTATACCATCCCTTCCTGATTCTTTTTTACAAATCTAGGAGGTTGTGACACATATACCTCTTCTTCTAATGGAACATTTAGAAATGCAGACTTCACATCCAGATGTATCAAAGGCTAATTTCTATTTGCAGCTAAAGCAATCACCAGTCTGATTGTTTCATGTCTAGCTACAGGCACAAACACCTCAAAGTAATCTAGCCTAGGTTTCTGAAGAAAACCTCTAGCCACTAGTCTCGTTTTGTGTTTGCAAATTGATCCATCTGGCTTAAGCTTCACCTTGAAAACCCATCTGATGCTGGTCGCTTTCTTCTTTTCTGGAAGCTTTGTCAACTTCTAAGTTTTGTTTCTTTCAATAGCCTCAAGTTCTTCCTTCATGGCATTCAACCATACTTTCTTCTTGAGAGCTTCTTCAATATCCACTGGTTCAGAATCTACTAACATGGAACACTGAACGATTTCTCCTTCAGAATCTACTTCATTTTCATGCAACATGTCAAAATCTGCAAACCTACTTGGTATTTGTTTGATTCTCTGTGGCCTCTGAACTTGTTCTGAAGCTTCTCCAGAACTTGGAACAGTGCTAGCTTATGGACCTTGTCCAGAACTACTTCGTTTCATAATTACCACATTCAGAGTTACTTCTGGAAGCTTGTCCTCCATATCCTATGTCTTCAGAGTTTTCCCTTCCAGAAATATAATCACCACCAGATTCTAGATCATCACCAGAATCTGGATCAGAATCAGATCCACTATCAGAATCTCCCTGAGATTATGACTCATCTTCAAAGTCTTCAGAATCAGATTCATCTTCTGACTCTGACTCGTCTTCAGAAATTTCTGAAGAATCTTCAAAAACTAACTCTGGTGTTGGCGCTACACCAGAATCAGATTGAGACTTGTTCCAATCCCATGTTTCTAACTCTTTCACAATAACGTCTTTACTAATTTCAACTTTGTTAGTTTCTGGACCATAAAGCTTATAAGCACCTGTACTGTGGTACCCCACCAGTAACATTACTTTGCTTCTATCATCCTGTTTCCGTTTTCTAGCTTCTGGAACGCGTTTGTAACATACAGAACCAAACACCCTCAGATGGCTAACACTTTTCTGATCTCCAGTCCACTTTTCTAAAGGAACAATTTCCTTCAGCTTCTTCGTTGGAAACCTATTCAGAATATATGCTGATGTGGCAACAACTTCTCCCCATAACATGTGAGGTAGTTTCTTCTCTTTCAGCATACTTTTTGACATATCAAGCAAAGTTCTGTTTCTTCTTTCAGCAAGACCATTTTGCGGAGGAGTATATGGAGCAGTAAACTCGTGTTTTATTCCATTCTCCTCACAGAACTTCTGGAACTCTGTAGAGTTATACTCACCTCCACCATCCGTTCTCAGAATCTTTAACTTCTGACCACTCTGCTTCTCAGCCTTCACCTTGAACTTTTGGAACTCAATAAACACTTCATGCTTGAACTTGATGAGTGTTACCCATGCCATTCTTGTGAACTCGTCCACAAAAGACACAAAATATTTGTTTCCTCCAAGTGAAGGTACTGGAAATGGTCCACACACATCAGAATATACTACTCCCAAAGCATGCTTCGCTCTGGGGGCTACTTCTGATGCAAATGGCAATCTGGGTTGCTTGTCTTTCATGCATATATCACATGACTTCTCAGGCTTCACAATCTTCAAGATGCCATGTACAAGCTTCTTAGAACCTAGATTCCCTAAGCTTCTATAGTTCAAGTGCCCCAACCTCTTGTGCCACAGCTTATTGTCACCTTCAACGTCTTCTGCACTAAGACACTCTACTTCAGCTATTTCTAAATTCACCTTGAATGTTCTGTTGCTTCCCTGCTCAGACTTCATAATCAACTTCTGATTGGAATCATATAACATTAAGAGATTGTCCTTCATAACAACTGAGAAACCTTTCTCAATGAGCTGACCCACACTCATCAAATTGCTTTTAATTCCAGGAACATACCAAACATCTTTGATCAGAATGTTTTTTTCCATTCTTCACTTTGACCCTGACATTTCCCATACCTTATGGATTAAGATACTTATCATCAGCACATATGATCTTTGTTCTCCTTCTGGAGTCAAAGTCTATCAGCCATTGTTTGTTTCCAGTCAAGTGATTTGAACAGCCAGTGTCTATATACCACTAATCTTCTGAACACTTTCCATTAGAATCAGTAGCACTGGTTCATCATCAGAATCTCCTCTGGCTATATTTGCTTCTTCTGATTTCTTTCCTTTGTTTCTACAACCTCTGGAAAAATGGCCAAACTTTTTACAATAAACATTGAATCTTCTGCTTGTCATACCTTTCCTTTCCCTTATGATATTTCTTTTCATCAGAAGTTGAGGTTTCTGACCTCTGGAATTTATCACCACGTCTATTCTACTTCTGGTCCTTCTTGACAAAATAAGCCTTTAGAGCTTACTCAACTTCCCTCTCAGAAGTTCTTTCAATCAGACGCAACTCCTGTGCTTCTAGACTGCTTTACAACTCTTCTATTGTCATGGTTTCCATATTTTTAGAATATTCAATAGAAATAACAATGTAATCAAACTGATGAGTAAGTGACATCGAAATCTTCTCTATGATTACCTGTTCAGAAAGTGCTTTTCCACAAGCTTTCATCTCATTAGTGATCATAATCATTCTGGAGATGTACTTAAAAACTTTCTCAATGTTCTTCATGTTGAGATTCTCATATTTCTTTCGCAGGGACTGAAGCTTCACCTTCTTCACTGACGCGTCACCACCGTAACATCTGACCAGTATATCCCATGCCTCTTTCGAGGCCTTCGAATCAACAATATTCTCAAACACACTTTCATCCATACACTGATGGATATAGAACAGAGCTTTCTGATCCCTCTTCCTTGTAGGTCTTTCTGCAGATCTCTGTTCTTCAGTAGCATCTGCTGCAACTGGAACATAACCATCGGTAACAAGATCCAGAACATCTTGAGCACCAAACAGCACACACATCTGTATCATCCATCTGTTCCAACTTTTTCCATCAAAAACTGGAAGTTTAGTGTTCAAACTACTACCTCCACTCATCTTAAACCTTGCACAAATCTCAAATCTCACTCAGTGTTTTCCAAACCCACAGAATCAGTGTGATTCTGTTCAGATTTTTGTTCAAGATTCAACAGAAATCAAGAACCAAAATCAAACACACAACTCACTTTCGCTCGTGTTTCCCAGAAATTCAGAAGAACCAAGAGCTCTAGATACCAATTTGTTGGTGCAAGGTGATGAAATTGAGGAGGAAGAGAGGAATAAAAATGACAGCTGCTTAAGGATTGAAACAGAATTAAATTAATTAATGAAACCTAGATACACCTATTTATACACAAAGATAGCAAAAGATAAAAATGACACATAAATCCTAAAAATGGATAAACATCTAAATATAACAAATACTAAATTACACTTTAATACATCTATCACTCATTTTAGGACATCCATCCTTTCCATTTAGGTCAATTTTATTTCTTATTTGACTTAATTAGGATTAGCTTTTGCCTATAGACACAACAAAGGCGCAAGCTTTTAGTTACATGTTTATTTTTGTCTTACCTTAATTATTTATATTTTGGTTTTCAAGCCAACAAAACAAAGGCGCGTGATATGCTGCCCCTTTTATTTTGTTCTGTCCCCTAACCCTTTCCGTAATTTTCATTTGCTTTTTGTAATTTGTTTGTTTTTTGTTGATACAAATTTTTAAATAATCTATTTTAATTTTGTAAGTATGAATTAAAATTAAGTACAAAAGTGATTAAATTTTTGGTTAAATTATGGATTCATTTTAATAGAAAAAAAATTAATTAATATATATTTTATAATATGAGGAGACGACGGTGCTATTTGAATAAATCTTTGAAGTGGTATGTGTAATTTTTCTAAATTTAAAAAAGTCAAAAAGAATTATTGTACACTTTTTTGTTTTTTAGTAGTTCACAAATAAAATTCAATTCTTAATTAACAAACTTTTGAAGAGTTGGAAAATCCACGGTAAAAAAATTGATTTCTTTCTTAAGGTTAATTACTTGAACCAAAAAGTAATTATCTAACTTATCGAATACTTTCAAGATTTGATAATAGAATTAGATAAAAGATGCAAGAATGTGATCTTGTGAAAAATTAAGAGGATTACGATTCTATAAACCATTTTTGTTTTAGTGATTCGAAAATAGTTATAGTTATTGGATGTGTATGCTATGAACTAAAAATAATCAAAATGCGAATCATTATTATTTTTATAACAAATTTTTTTCTATAATAATAAATAAATAATATATTACCAAAATTTACTTAATATGAGAATTTTTTTTGTTGGATTGAGTTTATATATTAGACTGCCCATAATTGTTATCATAACTTACAGTTGAACAATCAAAATTGAAAGTATTTGACCGATAAAAATTTTAAATTACACATCCAATTTTCTAGTCCCAATTACTCGTTGGCTTTTGCATCAAAAACAATGTTTTAAAATTTAGAGAGATCATCCACACAGTCAAATTATTGTGTTATTAGATTATTAGTCCAACCAGTGAATATTTCATAAGACCGTTCTATTTAACTTATACAAATTAAAAAAATATTTATGAAATAAAATTTTTAATATAAATTTTATTATTATAAAATCTAAAAAAAAAATTTCATGAATTTATCCATACGAATAAGTTGAATAACAATCATAACTAAAATTTCAACTTTCAAACATAATAATTTGTTGATGCTCATAAATTAACAAAAAGTGAAAGAATAATTGTATGATATATTGTAGAATTAATTTCTTAATTTTTTAAATTTATTATACTATTATGTTAAATAATTAGCAATAAATAAATTCAATGAAAATATATTAAAAATATATATAATTTTTAAAAAAATATTTTTTTTTCCGATTAACGATCTAACTAATCCAACTGGCCGGAATAGTTGGTTTTAAAACCCTAATAAAAATAGTGCTACGAAATAAATATATAAAAGATACCACAAAAGTCTTAAAAGTAGCTAAAATTTATCAACAATTAGATATTAAAAAAAGTTAATTTATCTTATTTTGACTCATCCAATTATTAACTTGTCTTTAAAATAGCGTATATACATCAACTAAAGGTGTTTGGTTGAAAATTTCATTAGCTTTTTATTTTTATTTTTTTATATTGTCCCTTTAAAAATATATTAATTGCAACAATTTTATATTGTCAATCAATCACCATCATATATTCTGGCAAGTCACACTAATATATTTAAGTTAATTGTGTGACATACCTCAATAATGATAAATATAGTGTTATATTTGGTAAATCCCTATATTAAGATTCCCTCGCCTAATAAATGGACCGCCCGAACGAAATTCATGGGAGTCATCCAAGATGTTCGACCAACGTTGGAGTCGAACGAGAGAAAGTCCTCTCTGACCTCGAGAAGATAGACGTCAACATTATCCCCTAGTAAGAGCGAAGGAGTTAAGACCACATCTAGGGGGTAAAAACCCTAGGCCTCGGGAATCCATATAAATACACTATTCCTCGAGGGGGTAGAGGAGAATCTCATGTCATACATATTTACTACTACTCAGAGAGTATTTCGTTCAAAGTAGTCCTAACACCGTCAATCTAATTGCATGCATGCAACCTAGCAGCATTGGCCACCAATAAGGCCTCTCACCTCACGTGAATTGGTCCCTTAAACAACCTTAAAAACCACCGTACAGGACTACTCGCCGCCGTGAGCTAGCCCTCACCCTCCAAACTTGTAAAATACCTACTAGAGCCTCTAAGTCTCAATGCCATTGCAGGGGGAACACACACACACCTATTCTTTTTGGACAGTATACTATTACAAATATTACATTTTATGACGAAACTTTCACCTCATCCAAAATAAAACTGAGGTATAAAGTCAAGGCACACCATGTTTTATTGTTTAAAAAAACAACATATTCCCTCGGTTTTTAAATTAACGGAGGGGAAAAACAACTCAGGACACACTTCGATTCCCAACTATTGTAGTTTATGTTTTTATTTGTTTAAAAGTGTAAACTAAATGACCTATTCCTTCGGTTTCCTTAATAACTGAGGGATAAAATTATCAGATTTTACTATAAAAACAATCGTTAAATAGATTTTATCCTAATCATAACTTATATGTTTCCGCCCCAAACTCGTACGTATCATTCTTTGGGATGGATTGCAAGAAAGAAAAATCTTCAATGTTCTTCTATCCTTGAACATAACATTTTTTCTTCCCTTGCAATCTATCTCACATAATGGTGTTGATATTGTTGTTGTATTTTTGGAACAACACTCAATTAAAGAATGTTAGAAAATTTTCCTATGATAGATTGCAAGTGTAGAAAATCATTATTGCTTCAGGTTAAACAAAGAAGGTTGTTCAACCTTTGAAAAGGTATATGCAACAAAAATCTAGAATTGCAGTGACGATGATGAATATGGATATTTTTAATATTCTATATAAACAATGTAATGTGTAAAAAAAATATTATCTACCTCAATTTTCTTCTAAAATCGACGGGTATAAACTTGGCATGATTATTGAGGATAATATTCAATGTCCTTAATCAAATTTTTGTCGTTCATTTCATGACTATCAATGCTCAAGATACTTTCGTTAATGATCCGCGTGAAACATAAAAAACTTGTATTACAAAAGCATTCTGAATATCATTGTGAAGCATCATGAAACGCTTGAAGCAATCTACATCCACCACTTTAAGGTTTACCATGAAAAGATCTCTACGATGGATTGCAAGAGCAAAAAATTATTTTGGTTTAAGGTTCGTGTTCTTATATATTTATTTGAGCAGAAAATGCAAGTGAAATCTATTGAGAAGAACCTGCACCTAGCATTTTATCTTCCCCAAAATTATATAATTTGAAGATCTAAAGTCTAAATCTTCAGGGAAATTAATTTTTTCTACGTAAATAATGTAGTTTGTAAACAAACTAATTTATTAATATTCTGGGTAAACCATGTAACAAGTTTTTTTTTTAAAATATTTGTCTTACCCATGGATTTATTGAAATACCAAGAGGAATAATGCACTAGTTTTGAAAATAATTAAAATTCAGATGTTGGGGTTCAAACCCATGTGAATATAACTTAAGCCCTCGAATTTATATTAACCGAGGGATAAAGTGGAAGCTTTTCATGAAGCCTTTCGTTATGTCTCTTCAGTAGCCGAGGTTAATGCATTTCACGTCCGAGGTAAAGCATGTTATTTGTAATAGTGGTGCCCACCCTGGGACCCAATAAAACTAACCTGGGACACACCTCTTCTTAACACTATCACTTTCCCTGTCATACCCTTAACTCCCACACCTAACCATTGGAAAACATGGTAAACAAAAGAGCTTCATCCCTTACTCATGAGGGTACCAGCGGTAAAGGCGATATTGATTACATGGAGGATATGCGAGCCACTATGGACGAATTACGACGCTACAACAAGACATTGGAAGATGACGTCCAAAACATTAAACAACGCAACATGAAGTCAATCCCACGAAAGAGGTGGAATTTTTGGATCCCCAACCACTCTCCGACGAAATAAGGGGTCCCTATTCCCGAAGGTTTCAAACCTCCATCCTTGGACAAGTTTGATGGATGCAGTGATCCCTACAAATATGCCGCCTCTATCAACACGCAGATGGCCCTCATAGGATCACCTAACTCCCTAAAATATAAAATTTTACTAGGAACCATTAAGGAGGCCGCCCTCAGGTGGTACATGATCCTTCCTCGTGCCTCTAACAATAGCCACCAGGATTTGGTAAGGAAGCTGGTATACTTGTTCGCCGCCAGTCACCAAAGGAATATGTCCACCACCAGCTTGTTCAACATCCGTCAAGGTCTTCCAGAATCGCTAACGGACTACCTCACCCGCTTCAATAAATCCACCATCAAGGTCGTACCTTCAATCAAAGAAATGTTTACGGGGGCATCCCAAAATGGACTTAAGGCGGGGCATTCCAATGAAGCCCACACCTAAAAGCCTACACTCGCGCTCACGGAAGTAGTTTCCAGGGCGGAGTGCTACATCAAAGGCGGAGAAAGCAACGCTAAAAATAAGGCTTGTGACGCCAAGGAGCATGTCCTTAGTGCTGAGAGCTCTCTTCCCTCAAGAAAAAACACCTATACGTTTCCCAAGAAGGACAAATACCTGTTCAAAAGGGCAGGAAAATTGATGTAGAGTTTCACGCCTTTGAATACCCGTCGAGATCATATATGGCGCGAAGTGCTCCACCTACATAACATTCTGGCACTGCTTGCCCCCATGTTTTGGGTAATGGGATTTGTGCCTGAAAGGTTAGTAAGTTTGATAGAGCTAAATGACATATAACCAATGACTGCTACCAATTAAAGAAAAAATAGAAAAGCTGATACTTGATGGCCACCTCAAGAAGTATATGAGGGATGAATCCTTCAACAAAGCAGAACAACGTAACCTACATGAGAGAGAAGATGCCAGAAGTCCGAGGCAAGAAAATCCAAAGAAGCATCCCATGGAGAAGGCTAGAAAATGACGCGTCATACCCTCAACACCATAGCCGAAGGATTTAGCGGGGGCGGCGAGACCAACTCCACCCGCAAAAGATACACATGTCAAGTCTTGAGTACAGACGAACTCTCTAAGATCTCGAGTACCAAGGAAGCAGAAGTCGCAATCATCTTCTCGGAAGAACATGCATTCGAAATTCATCATCATAATAATTATCCCATGGTCATCGCATCAAGTGTGAAGAATGTGAGATCAAAAGAGTCCTAGTCTACTAGGGAAGCTCCGCCGATATTCTATATTGGGACGCCTTTGAGATATTTTGTCTCGATCCCAAACACCTGAAGCCCTTCAAAGGATCATTGGTTGGATTCTCAAGAGAACATGTGCAGGCAAAAGGCTACCTTACCTTGAGGATCCCGTTCGGAGAGCAAGACCATGCCAAGGAAATAAAGGTTAAGTACTTAATCATTGACGCCCTCTTTTCATATAATATGATTATTAGGAAACCAACATTTAACCGGATTTGAGCCTATCTGTATACCTTATATTTATGCATGAAATATCCGCTCTCCAACGGGTAAGTAGGAGTCATTCGGGGAGACCATAAAATCACTAGAAAGTGCTATGTATAAAACCTCAAGTTAAAGAGGACACATCGTCTAGGCGTAAGAGAGAAAAAAGTCAACCATGGGATAACACTGCCTGACGAAGTTGGTAAGAGCAAGGGAGCTTCCTGTTTATCCTCACAACACGGTAAAGCCTAAAAACAAGAAGAAATCCCTTCTCCTTTGGAGTCGTCAATGTTTTCGTCCCGTTTCCGTTATTGATTCATGTATTAGTTTTATTTTTGTTATTTTTCTAGTTGATATTTTCCATAGGTGAGTATTAAAACTATGCCGGTTGTAAGGACATGTTGTTAGTTGGGATGCACTCTTTTTCCTCTACACCTCTTAGGGAGATAGGGTTTTTAATGAGGCATCTCTTATATATGTTTATTCGTCATGCCTTACCTATGCAGGAAATACAAGTTCGTAATATACAAACAATTATGTTTTCTAGGTCCCCCAAGGGTGAATCCTTGCCTCCCATAGAGGCAATTATATTTGTTGGATCCTCTAAGGGTGAATCCTTGCTGCCCATAGAGAAAATTATATTTGCTGAATCCCCCAAGGGTGGATCTTTACTGCCCCTAGAGGCAATTATGGTTGTCGGATCCTCCAATGGTAGATCCTTGACTTCCATAAAGGCGGTTATATTTGTTGGATCTCCCAATGGTATGTTCTTTCCGCCCAAAAAGGCAGTTATAATTGATGGGCCCCCCAAGGGTGGATCCTTGCTGCTCATAGAGGAAATTATGTTTACTGGATCCCTCAAGGGTGGATCCTTGTCTCCCTTAGAGAAATGTCTTAAAGAAAATAATAAAACAGATAAACACTAAAATTAATTAATATAAAGACGCCCCTTGAGGGGAGCCACTTTTCCAAACAATTACAAAAGACCATGAGGGGGTCAAAAGAAATACACCAAAAGACAAAAATCCATAAAGGAAGAACATCATTCTACTTAGATTTCCTCCAACATAATAGCATGCTCAGGCTGGGGACTCTCAGGTTCACCTCCCTCCCGGATTGCATCTTCCTCTTGAGGGGGAACAACTCAAGTTCGGGATAATTCATTGCCTATTCATTCATCATCGCCCCGCATTTCACAACCTTGAAAGGATCCAAGGGGATAAAATATACGGACGGATGTAAAAAATAGGACTTTCTCATTGGATCACTCAAAGGACATGCTGGTAACTGACACTACTTCGTCGGTTAAATATGATACCTTATTCTCTAAATATTTTTGGCGGAGGAAAACTGCATCCAAGTAGTCATACAGAGGTTTTTATCTTAGTAGAGATATCCTTAACTTTAGCCTGAGCATCCTCCATCCTTTTCCCCCATTCCTCCTCATCTTGCTGAAGGGACTACAACAGGTGTTGGATATCACTATAAGCCCCCTGGAGCCTCGCCTCTATGTCACTTACATCCCTGTTCAACATCATAAAGCATCAACACCCTTAGTAGAAGGGTATCTTTCATACTTATAATAGTCGAGGGATATTATGAACAAAAGTTCGATACTCAGAAAGGAACTCTTTAGAAAAGGAGAGGTGCGACTGTTTGAAGCGAATGAGATCAGGATTGATATCATTCCACTAGGGCGTAAGATTCATGCATTCAGTGGGCTTCACCGTTTGGCCAACAGCAAAAGGGAAACCTGATGAGTGCTAAATTTTTGTGAATTTTAGTGTTAATAATTAGCACTCATCGTCTTAATTCGTTTTCTTTTTGTCAAGAAACCTCAACTTTAGTGTATATTCGGTATAGTTTACGTTATAATGTATTTATTGCATTATTATGTAAATATTATTGAGTTTAATTGATTTTATCTCATTTTTTAAGGTATTCAATCTTTGATATTTATACATTGTTAGAAATATCATTGAATAAGCTTTCCAACGCTTCAAACTGGACGCAAATCGGAGTTACAGTTCAAAAGTTATGGCCGAAATAGTGTAGAATGTTGTGCTGGTTTTTTTTAACTTTCTGTCATCCGTCGCCGAGTGACGCTTTTTGGTCGCCGAGCGATGCTGGGCAGTTAGAAATGCGTATTTAGGTGTAAAAATACATTTTTGGGGATGTTTTGGGTATTTTTGGTCCCAATTCATCAAACTTCCATTTTTAGGTAGAGAGAGCTTAGAAAACAACATTGGAGCTTGCATCTTGATGATTTGGAGTCGGGTTTCTCATCAATTAGCACTGACAATCTGTGAGATGTTTGGTTTTTCTCTATTTCTTTTCTATGTATTTCTCTATTTGTTAGGTATGTTTGTATATTTACTTTGAACATATGTATATTTGTTGATAATGGTGTTGTATAAAGCTTACTTTACAAATCAATCTTGATGTCTTCTTTGATCTTTTTGCTTTATGTTTGGATTTGGGTTGTTATAGACATATACCTAACAAATCTTGATTAGGGATGGATATCTATTATTTTCTAAATTCTAGAGATAGATTTAGAGCTAATATTCACTTTGGGTGCTAAAACTTAATGCCTTCGTGTTGTTGTAGCACGCAAGACATTACCGATAGAGTAATACGGTTGGTCTCACGACTTGGCGTTAGACATAACCTTTGTTGTGGGTACATCTCGTGGTGTCCGTGATGATTTTGGAGAGTACAGTAGGTTGAGTGTAACTGATCAATAGGTTTAAGTTTGTGACGAGTAGTGCAAATTCATGTCTGATAGGTTTCTCCTTTCTATTTAATATATTTATTTTCTGTTGATAACTTTTGCCCTTACCTTACAAACAAAACCATTTAAAAGCAAACTCATAAACGCGAGAATTTGTCGAATGGAAATTCAATAACCAATCTCTGTGGACACAATATGATATAATCTATATCACCCGGTAAAATAATACTTTACTTTTTGTTTGCCGCTATACCGCTGCAACAGAACCCTCCCTCAAACTTTGAGCTTTAGCCTCTGGCAACTATGAGGTTGATATCTTGACCACTTTTTTTTCCCTCGTTTGATCAACCCCCTCGGTTGGATTTTTAGACTATTAGTGCCTGAACTGGAGGACTTGATCTTTTCTCATATATCCCTATGCTATTGGGCGAAGGTTTTACCATTTGGTCAGCATAAACAAAACATGGGTCAAAAAAGGATATAAGGTTCCATAAGCAAAAAGAAAAAACCACCTACCTATATAGGAAACAAGGTGCATGCCACCCTCTCGCCAGAGCTTAATCACTTCCCGACAATCCATGACCTTAAACTATCATAGAAAGAAAACAATCCTTCACTCCTCAAAGGACGAGGACACCCATTCACAGTCTATAACTATTGTTTGATCCTCTGTCTTGATTAACGAAAAGAGGAGAACACTGTCAGTATTTTGCTTTCCAAGGGAATCCTCTCGACGTATCACTCAGAAAAACTTATCTTTCCAATATTTATGGCTATTAGAGTGATTTGTTAACAAAAAAAGAGAAGAAAACCCCAACAGTCGGGTTGATGTCAAGCTTCTCGCAAACTATCTCAAAAACCCTAATGTAACTCTAACTGTTTATGAACAAATGAGAAGGGGCGATATTGAGCACCCTGAGGATCTCCGGGGAAAAGGTAGAAAGAGGAAAAAGACTCACATATCCTTGATAAAGGGAGGGTAAAAGTAGAAATACTGTAAGGGGATGGGAGCAGAGTGGCAAGTTTACCCTCTCTGAAGGTAAACAAGTTTCCAGGATAACCCAATTCTCATCCCCCGAAGAAGAGACACCCACTCCCACTAGAAAGAGATTGAATTGTTCCCCAGAAGTGTAAATGGAAATGAAGTCACCCACACATTTGTGAATGTCTGGGGAGGACGATATTTTGTTCCTGAGAAACAATAGAACAACAAAAAGTCACCACCAACATCGCAACCATTGGAAATGAACTATCTACATGGAAATCCTATTCCTAACACCAAAGAGCTTCTACCAAACATATCCTCAAAGACGTAACACCTAGAATTAGAGAAAGTAAAGACTCCCATATATGCGAGAGGGTTTAAAGCTTAGCTGAGAGAACCAAAGCAGATAGCTGAGAAAGTTTGTAGAGAGTAAAATAGAATGTGAAGAGAAAAATCCTTCTTATAGAAGAACTCTAACCCCCCTCAAGGTTTTGCAAAATTCTACACGGCACATACATGTTCCACTACTATTTTTTATTTCTAAAAGTAGGCCATCATTGATTGCATTAAATGAAGGAAAACAAGTCCACATTGTGATTGGATGACGTCTCGTATAAGTTACCTTAATTAAACAAGGGACACCTGAACGCTGACTCATTGAGCATGGATTATGATCGAAGACCCCGCCTACTATTTCATACGCCTTCGGTTGAGGGGCTCACTACTATTTCACTAACCCTTCCCTGAGGGACTTGCCTCTTAGGAAAGCACCACCCAACGAAACTGTTCTAAGTCATGGGAATTGTCCTTTAAAGAAAAATTCCTCGTGCTTGAGGAATTGTGTAATGTTATATTTGGGAAAGCCCTAGATTAGGGTGCCCTCGTCTAACAATTGGGCCGCTCGGAAGGAATTCAAGGGATTCGTCCAAGAAGTCCACCCAACATAGGAGTCGTACGAGAGAAGGTCTTCTTCGACCCCGAGAAGATAGCCAGTCAATAACATCCCTAATAACAGGGGAGCGGTTAAGACCACACCTAAGAGGTAAAAATCCTAGGCCTTAGGAGTTCCTACAAAATCCACTATCCCTCAAGGGGATAGAGGATAATCTCAAGTCATACACGTTTACTACTACTTAGAGAGAACTTCGCTCCTAGTAGCCCTAACACTGCCAACCTAACCGTCCGCCTGCAATCCAGCAGCACCGATCACCAACAGGGCCTCTCACTTCACGTGAGTTCGTCTCTTAAACAACCTTAAAAACTATCGTACAAAATTATTCACTATCGTGAGGCAATCCTCACCCTAAACTTATAATATACATACTAGAATCTCCGAGTCTGTATGTATTTACATGAAGGCACGTAAATAACTCTATTAATAAATTTCTATTAGATAAGAGTTTATAGTCCTTACTTAAGATTCCCTTGCATGGTCAAAATTTTTATCATGCTTAGCACCTGTTCACACTTATCTATCAAGCTGGTCCCAAAACTATCTCTCCAAAATTCACCATATCTAAAACAATATCTTGATTGGTTGTCATTTTTTTATTTAAATAGAACATCCAATCCTAATAATTCATTTGATTTGTAGATTTTCTATAGAATCTCAAACTAGTGGTCCCTATGTTATAGCTAATGAAAAGCCAAACATACATGTCTCCAAAACTGTTCAACTTTTCCTAAACACCAAACTTCCTAAAATCCTACAATTCCTTACTAGAGGACAATAGATATTGGGTGGAGAAGAGGGGTTGGGGGACACAACATTTAGGTCCATTTAATGAGGCAGCTAACATGATAGTTGTATTTATCATAGTATTATCGACTATCAATATGTATGATTTATGGATAAGGAGCAATATCCAATGATATTGACTTACTTTACTGGATAAGGAGAGCCCTTCATGAATAGTATGTCCCAACTAAGGGAAAGATAGTTCCATCTTGATAATTCAAATAATGATTAGAAAAAGTTAAAACAATTAGAAAAATTATATATTAAAAAATAAAATTGATTACTGAATTTAAAGTCTCTAAATCTTCGTTGTTATTTGATCATTATTCACTTTACAATATAACTCAAATTTAATAGTTGTATGTCTCGATTTATTTAGAGCTACTTATGAATAAAAGTTCCCAACTACAACTTAAATCGTGGCCCATTGTTCAAATAGTATCACACTCTTTGTTGAAGAGACATAGGGTTGTGGAGAGAGATTCAGACAAGTCCTTCGATGATTGCTTAAGAACAGCGAACAAAAGAAATGACTAGGAGTAGATAATATAGAGTTTGAGACTATTAGTTATTGTCAATTTTTTTATATTTTAAATTTACTTTCTACTTTACATCCTGTTTATCATGGAGTTTTCATAAGATTTTGATTATTTGAACTATCAATTAAGAAATGATTAAGTTATATATATATATATATATATATATATATATATATATATATATATATATATATATATATATATATATATATATATATATACATTCCCGAAAATATTTATTCTAGTCGGGTTATAAGGTCACTAGGGGCAAGAGTAAAAAGACATTCATCTTAGGTCAATACGCATTACTGTCGTAGCATCCAAATTCCCAAAGATCATACAGAAATCTATCCTTGTTGTGGCTCTTCTTGTTCCTACAAGGAAATCACTCGTTTACTGTTTTTACGCAAGAACATTTGGCTCCCACCGTGAGACCTCGGTAAAACTTTCTTAGAACACACATCACATTCAGAAGAATGTCCTCTGAAGGGAATCCTCCGGACATGGCGCATCTAGTGGCCATGGTGGATGCTCTCCGATAATAGATCGAAACACTACAGGATAGCGTGCAAATCCTGCAACTACAAAGCCAAGCGAATGGGGAGCAGGAAAAGGCGATTATTGAGCCTCAACCGCTCTTGCAAGCGATATGGGACGACCAAATCCCAGAAAACTTCAAGTCACCGTCACTTACATCTTTTGATGGCAAAACCGGCCACCAAGAGCATATTATCACCGTCAACAATCAAATGGCAATAGTAGGTCCCTCAGACTCGTTAAAATGCAAACTCATGGCAGGTATTTTCAAAGATGTGGCTCTGAGGTGGTACATGACCCTTCCTCGACTATCCATCGTGAGCTATCCAGATTTGACCAAGAAATTGGTACAACACTTCTCGGAAAACAGACATCGGAAGGTTTCGACAACTACCATATTCAATGTTCGACAGGGACATGCGAAATCCCTACGTGAATACCTAACCAGATTCAATGAAGAAACCATTAATGTTTCACACCCCAACCAAGAGTTGTTTGTTGGAGCATTCCAACACGGTCTCAGATCCGGACAATTTAATGAACCTCTGGCACATAAGCCGGTGTCCAGCATGGGCGAAATCATCACCAGGGTCGAGTTCTACATCAAAGGTGAAGAAAGTAACCGGGAGAAGCGGACTAGAAATACCCCCGAGAAGACGAAAAATAAAGAAGAGGGTTCGGGACGCAGGAAAGAGCATTCTTGGATCATTCCCCGCAACTGAATCACGTTAAGGCCATACCGGGGGCCCTTCGATTCTGAGGAGGACCTAACACCATTAAATACCAGAAGAGGATATATCCCGAAGGAAGTAGGCCATCTGAATTCGATACCCAAATTGAGACACCCAAGAAAAGTGAACGCCATACTAGGGAAAGACATTGGGGCTTGGTCCAGCTATCACCGGCTCCGGGGTCATCATACTGACGACCGCCATCAACTCAAAAAAGAGATCAAAACACTAATACATAGAGGATATCTCCTAGCATATGTGAAATACTTCAGGTCACAAGCCATGAAAAGAAGTCTCCGAAGAGACGACCCCGACTCGAAAAAGCACTCGCATAAAAGAAGAAGAGATATCGATGAGGATCATGAAACGAAGAAAGCTCGACATACACTTAACACATTTTCCGACAGATTCGCTGGAGGCGGAGCGACTAGTTCGGCCAAAAAAGGTATGCCCGGGCTGTGATGCACATCACCCAAGAATCTTTTGAAGGTCGGGAAGGCGACCTAGATTCGGTAAGCTTTTCTAAACAAGAGGCCATCGGAGTCCTGGCCCATTTGAATGATTCGACGATGATAAATGTACAAATCCAGGATTAGAGTGTAAAGCGAGTGTTGATGGACCCCAGGAGCTCAGTTGATGTGCTCTACTGGGATTCCTTGAAAGGAATGGACTTCGATATATCCTAGTTACTATCGTTTAAAGGCAGTCTGGTTGGATTCTCAAGGGAACAAGTCCATGTACTCGAACACCTGTCATTACTAACCACTTTTGGCAATGCGGCGAATGCAAAAATAGTAAGAGTGAGGTATTTAATCGTTAATGCTGCCTCCCCTTACAACATTATCATAGGCAAACCATCTTTCAACGCCTTGGAAGCAGCGCTTTCGCCCTTGTACCTCACCATGAAGTACCCACTAGGAGAAGACCGGGTTGGCATAGTCAAGGGAGATTAGGGTCTAGAGATAAAGTGCTACAAAGATAGCCTGAAACTGACGAAGAAGAGTCCCCCAGGGGGTGCCGAGCAGTCCAATAACCTCAAAGTCCATCTAGTAGACATAGATCCTCGAGACGATCTAACCGATGATAGTTTAACACCTAATGAGGAAACTAAAGAGGTTCAAATTGGTCACCTCCCTTTCAAGATTACACATTTTAGATCCAACTTATCTCTAGAAGAAGAGGAATAAATAATCAAAATCCTGAAGGAAAACATGGACTTGTTTGCCTGGAAACCTTCACACGTGCCAGGAATTGATCCCAACATTATATGTCACCACCTGGCATTGGACCCTGACGTAAATCCAAATATCACAGAGGAAGCGGAAAGGGGGAGAAGAAAAAATAAAAGATATTATAGAAGAAGTCGAGAAACTTCTCCAAGTTGGGTTCATCAAAGAAATTAAGTACCCCACCTAGTTATCCAACGTGGTGATTGTTGTACCTCAAATTTTTCCCCTAGGATCCCTTCATCATACCATATTGATTCAATCACAACAAGATCACATTAGGGTTTTTGGTTCTTCTCCCTATCTTTAGCTTTGCTCTTTGAGGAATCACCAAGCACCTCGACTTGTTTTTCTTTTGTGATAATTCATGTTTTTTTTACTTTCCTTTTAATTAATAAAATACAATGTTGATTTGTCTTACTTGTTAATAATGTAGGTAAAGGAAATGTGACTTAGCAAGTTGATCCATGGGTTCATGAGTTTATTTCCATGCCCTAGTCAATAAATCTTGAGAGATTCAACCTCACCATTGAAGTTATTTTGGAAGAAATGGAATGGAAAGGTTTGTTTTGGTTCACCACATTACAAAGTTATCAAGATTGATTCAAAAGTACAAGGGGTTAATTGAATAAGTTGTCATGATTGGACAAGGCCTTGTTCCCATTGGTCACAAGTGCATATTTCTCTCAATTCTCAAGATAGGGAAGTGTTTTTGGTGGCTATGAGTTCTCATTATCATCCTCAACAACTTATATTTACAAAGCAAAAGTGGTGGTACAAGAAGGTTGTTCAAAATTGTCAAAGTTCCTCAAAGCATTTTCTTGATCTAGGAGCTAGAGTTTTGAACTTCAAAGAATTACATCTTGCTCATATTTTGGTATTTTTGAGTGATTCCAAAGACATCCTTCTCTTTAAATGGTTATTAACAAATCACTTTAAAAGTTTCAAGGAGTTTTCATGTGGAAGAAACTTGATGATGAAGAAAGATTACAAGTCCTCCAGATGAACCCTCAATTTCTCATGTGTGACTTTAAATGAGCATAACTTGGTCAATTTTTATCACCTTGAGCCCACTCTTTTTCCATAATTTTCTTTAGGACGTGAACTCTATTCCTTATATTATGTGCAAAATGAGAAAATGGATGGAAGTTTCCCTAAGGATGCAAAATATTATAGGTCATTTTAAGATTTTTTGCCAACTTCAACAATTCATAACTCTCTTAATTTTTGGAAATTTTGAATGGTTCAAGTTTCAAAATATCATTCAAGAGATCTATTTCATACCATATTTTTTGGTCAAGAGAAAATTCCAAGTGGAAGGCCATGTTTGGATGCAAAACATTATAGGTCACTTTTGAAGAAAAATTTGAAATATTTCTGAGTATGGAAAGTCAATCTTTTTTCTCCAACTTTGACTTAATGCAACTTTCAACTCAAACATCCATTTGATTTCATTATTTTTCCATTGCAAAGCTTGTGACCTCATCTTTCTAAAGCATCAAGAATCATGTCCTAAGACCCCTTGAGCTGAAAATGCCATTGTTTTGAAATTGGTAGCATGAAACTGAAGTTTCATCACAAGTCCGATTTTGAAATCTTTGTTTTGGCTTCTAATCACAAGTTTTCCACGCGTTTTTTCTTCTAATCATGTTTAGAAACTTTCCAAATGTGTTTAGCATCATGAAAAGCATGATTTGGCTGAGTTTTGATGATAAACAAGTCACACTTTGTCCATGCTGCAGACTCCCCATGATTTCCTCCAAACTTCATCATTTCACACGCTTGAGGATCCCATTCATTCTCATATAAATAGAGGGTCATCCCCAATTCATTTCCTCATGCTTGAATATCCAGAATCACCCTGCCAAAATTGCTCCATAATTCAATTTTCTGTAACTTCGTAATCAGTGTTCAAGCCTTTTTCAATCCAATTTTTCTATCAATTCGCCTTCCTTGATCTTCCATGAAGCTAACCATACATTTACGTTCAAGAATCATGCCCTATATTTCTCCATAGAAGTCCAGTTTTAGAGCTCTGCAACTCAATTTCAATAGGTAGATTTCTCCATTAATTCTTCAAAACTTTGATAACATTGTGAAGCTCTCATTTCCCTGGTTCTAGTCGCAACACTTACTTTTATCTTGAAACACGTTTTGACCATGAAATTTTAAATCCCTTTTCAAAACTTTTCTTCCAAATTGCTTGAGCTACAATTTATATAAATTTATCGCTAAGGTGTGGTTATCTTCGTCTTGAAGAGACGAAGCGAATGGCATAGGTTTGAGCTTCTGATTTTACAGTTTGAGAGACCTGCAATTCACGTTGGCTGGAGGTTGAAGATGACCAATGTGTCACCTTCCAACCAATGAAGGCGCGCCACTTGTTTTTTTTTTAATTTCTGATTTAATAAGTGATCTAGTATTTTATTCACTAATGACCATGATATACACAACGTGCCAGATCCCTTGGATTTGATTACTAACGCGTTTTGACTCTCATCCATTTGTCCACATCTTTTTGGTTTTTATTTTATTTTCTGATTTTTATACTTAATTGTTTTAAACTTCAAACATTCATACAAAATTCATTTTTAGTCCAAAAAATCTGAAAAAATTATGAAAAATATTTTTGATTTTTCTCTTTCTGATTTTCATTTTTTTACAATTTTATTTTGTGTTTTGATATTTTTTTTTATAAATTTTCACTTTATTTGAATTGTTTTAAATGTTTAAAAATACTTTTATGCATTTTTAAATTCTGAAAAAATTATGCAATGATCCAATGATATTGTGACAAATATTGGTAACCTCATTTATTTTTTTATTTCTGCCTTTGTTATTTTTTTTTATCATTTTTGGTTTATTTTACTCATTTCTTTTAATTTTAAAAATAGTTTCTAACTTTAAAAAATTATCAAAAATTTTATAAAAATATTTGAGTCCTTTACTGATTTTTCTATGGTCTTACTTAATATTTCTTGATTAATTTAAACATAGTTGATATTTTTCTCTTTTATTTCTATTTTAAAACATTTTAAACCTTTTTTAATGTATATATTAAATGCAATATTATTTTGTGATTATTTTCTGGCTGATCTTGGGATTGAATTTTTTATCATGAACTTTATTAACATCATTGGATCCATGATGTTGAGTCTAACTCCATAAAAATGGATGAATGATATTAATAATAGTTTGATTAAAATTTAATTCAAATGTGGATTATATATATTCTTCCCCACCCCTCTTCATCTTATCTCTTTCTTATTGCACTAAGTGTTATTGGAGCATGATCTCTATATCATGTCTCAAAACAAATGGTGCATAGATTGCTATTGAACAACCTCAAAATAGGTGTGACTTCTATATAAGTCCACTTACGATTGATTAACATAGCGCTAAATTTTGTCCCGATTCGAATAAATGATCATTCATGGCCCAAATCTAAATTTGCAAGCCCAAGTATGTTAATTTGATCCCTTTGATCCAATAACTTTGAGATTCATTGTGTGGAGGCTTTGGTTCTACCAATCCTCTAATGGATCTACAACACTTTTGGTCAACACGGATCACTTAAACATTGTTGATCATTAAATGGTACTTGTGAGGATTCCAAATGGATGATGTACTTGACAAAAAGAAAATGCAACTTGTTGTGTGGAGGCTTTGGTTCTACCAATCCTCTAATGAGTTCCAAATTCAAGTTTCAAGATGGTCATCCAACTAACCACTAATTATTAAATTGTTTTTACTTTATGCTTTTATTTTTTATGCTTTATGTACCGTTTACTTTAAGCATTACATTTCATGGCATTTTTATTTTGCTCACTTGAGCATTTATGTTCTTGTTATTTTTATTTTGCTCGCTTGAGCTTTTATTTTCTTTTCTTAAGATACCTAATAATCAACCTGAACCACAAAAAGCTTTAATGATACTTGGACTATTTGATTACTATCCTTGGCATTATGGAGTATTGAACTTCTTGGACTTAGGATTAGAAACCTTGGCCTATGTTGGAGACCTTGTGACCTTAATTGATATTTTGTCTGGAGTTCTTGAGGTTTACCTCAGGATATTGGGTTGTTTGTTTGTTTTGTGTGCAGGTTATTGTGATTACATTCTTTGTTTGTAATATGGAATTCACCCGTATACAGCCGTTACTCTATCCAATTTTTGTGAAGACTTAATACACTTGATGTTTGGTTCTCTCAAGAGGTCTAGTATATTTGCTTGCTTGGTTTCAATCCAAATAATTGTAATTCTATCTTGACTCATAATGTCAAGTATTGGCTTCTTGTTGGTTAGATGGTTCTTATCCCTAGCTTTTACCTTATGCTTTAGGATAGTCCCTTCTTCTCCTCTCATCTTCTTTAATTTCAAAAATCTCCCTCCTCCTTTTGAAAACTCTTCTTGTTTTGAAACTTAAACCATTTTCATAATAAACTTGGACTTATGTCCATGAATTTTCAAAACATTTTCATAAATAAACTTCAATCAACTTAATAATACTTTGGCATTTTTTTTGTGAGAAGACTAAAAGTCAAGCAATCTCATTTCAAACCATTTTGCCACTTTGGCTTTTTATTTTAAAACCTTTCTCAAAAGATTAGACTCTTGTCAATCCTTGCAGTGATGCAAACAACTATACTTCTACAATATATAGTGAAGAGAGATATTTTCCACTTGGGTGGTGAGTGAGGCATTGTTGATTTTAAAATCCAAGCCATATCCTCCACTTTGAGATGATGCAAATTCTCCTTTCTTATGATTGTGGGTAGTAAGTATGTTTTCCACACGGACAATGACGATGATGTCTTATCTCATAAAATTAACCAACACATTTGTGTTTCAAAACTTTTAAAAGAGGAACTACGTGTATCTTGATCCCCTATTGCACGGAAGGTGGTACGTAGGCACTAAAGGTTCGCAACCGCGACGGGTGAAAAAATCATAAAAAATACTTCTTTTCTCACCTCTACCATCTATTTTTCATACAATATTTTATAGCCAAAATATACATATTTTTACAAAGAGGTTCTTGCAGAGTACCATAGATGTTTAGGGTGCTAATACCTTCCCTTTGCATAACCAACCCCTTACCTTGAATCTTTCCCCCCTCTTTTTGGGTTACTTGCTCTTTTCCCATTCCTTTGGAAACAATAGAGCGTGGTGGCAATTTTTATTTTGATCTGTGTAAGTCTAGTCAATTCAATGGCCTAGTCTTAAACATTTCTACCGTGTATCAACTAGATTTTTAATCAAGAGTCACCACTATTAGTTTTTATCCTAAGGAAGGGAACCTAACAAAAAACCCTAATTCGCGGACAGAGATTCTAGGTTTCAGACTCAATTGGACGAAAGGAAGGTGTTAGGAACCTTTCTTCCACCTTGTTCACAAGGATATTAAGCTCTAAGTTTAGTTTTGGGGTAAACAAGGTTTTAAGTTTTAATTAGCAAGACTCGCCACGATTTTAGATCGTATGCCTACGTATCCTCTTATGAGGAATCAGAGTCCTAATTCATAGTTCGTATGGGTTGGTGTTTTTTAGGGGTTTGCAAACATATTTTGAATCACTTTACACTCGACCAGGAGTAGTGATTGCGGAGATTTTGACTCAGTACGCAGTAAGTCAAAACTGGTTTGAAACCCTTTTGCAAAAACAGTTGATTAGTTTAGTTTTATTGCGAAAAATAGTTTGAGATTTGTTTGTGTTTTTTTATTGTATTAATTGCGAAAAGTCTTGATTAATGCATGATAAAAATATTTTAGTGCAAATAATACATAAGATAATATATGTAATTTTAATATGAAAATAATTTATTTGGTGATATTATAATATTTACATATAATAAATAATAATAATATTTAAAATATGGTAATAAAAATTAATAATAATAATAATTATAAATGAAAAAAAAGAAATAAATAATTAAATAAAATGTAGCATAAAAAATAACATAAAATAAATAATAACAAAATAATTATAATTTTAAGTAAACTTGGGAGGGTGCGTTTTATTGTTGATAAGCAAAAGAAGGGTGTGCTAAAAGGAAGCTGGACTAGGCCCATTATTCATTCTGGGCAGGGGGTGCATGTTATTTGGCAACTTAGTAAATAGTTGGAAGGGGGGCGTGCATAGCAGTGGGCTTAGGCCCAACGCGTTTTTGAAAGGGGGCATGCTGATTGTGTGTAGCAAGGTGTATGGATCTTATGATGAACCTGGCCTCATGATAGTTTGATCTATATTACACTGATGATAAAGAGAGACCACAATTATTATTGTGGGTGCATGGACATAGGATGAGACCGGATAACACAATTTGTTTTTTCTTATTCATTTTCGTTTTTCTATTTTACAGAGTTTACATAACACTTCATCTTCTTCTATACTCTTCTTCTTATCTTTTTTCAATTAGATCCAAAAATCTACATAAACTAACTTATCCAACCAAACCATCGACGTAAAAAATGGGGAGAGTGAAAAGAGAAATCGGGAGGCGAAGAATTCACGGCGGTGCTCAGTGTTGTGGATCTCGCAGATAGAGTCAGGTACAGCGATTCCCGGCGCCAAGGTTGGAGAACAACGGAGGCTGTGTAGATCGGGAGGAGGCGAAGATCGCGAGGTTGACAATGGTGGCTATTTCAACGGCTAGTGATTAGGGTTTCTGATCTGAAAACTCTAATCGCTTCTTCTTTCGACGTCAAGGTCTCGGTTCTTCTTCAATTTCCTTCTTTCTTGTTTTTCTGTCTCTGAAACGCCACCATTTTTCTGTCTCTGCGCCCACTCTGTTCTTCCTCTTTTCAAAAAGGTCGCCCTCCTCTTTACTGTATTTTTATTTTCAGTATTTATAACTTAGTCTTTTAGGGCTTTTAGTTTTGCTGTTATAGATTGTTTTGATTTAGGGATTTAGGGATTGTAATTTATTCATTGTTGATTGTAATTGGATTATGCCAGATTTGATTTGGATTTGTGCGCTTCTGTAGATACTGTAATAACGATTCTGTAAAATTTTGGTTTGTACAATTTTCTTCTGGTTTCGTAAAGATTTGGAGAAGATTGGATAATCTGATATTGTGTTTTAATTGATTCTGGCAATTTGTGATTTGCTGTAAATTTAGTTTTGCAAATTGAATTTGAACAGTAGCTGTTTGTGGAATTAAAACAGGCGTGATTGGTACAGTAATAGTTTATGGGCCTTATGTTAGTTAATTATCTTCTGCCCAACAAACAATGAAAAAAAACTAAATTGGGCTTTTACTGTAATTAAAAAAATCGTTTATGTCCAGCAATGCACTTCTTTTTCCACTATACTTCGGTGGGCCCAAACAAATTGATTTCTCCAGATCTTTTTTTCAACACAGAAAACTCTTAAATAATAAAACATCTTAAAAAGTCTATTAATAATCTGAAAAATATATTTCTAAATAATTTATAAATCAGAAATGTATATCTATAAAAATGTGGGTAGTATACTAAATAATAAGAGTCAAATAGTTTTTTTTCTTCCAAAATGCCAAATGGGCCCACTTAGAGACTATTTTAACGGGCCTGTAGTTTGTACTAGATTCAAAGCTTTATATTTAGTTTACCCCCTTTTAGTAACAAATGAAAAAGATCTCTTTTTAAGCAGTTGTGAATAAGAATTTTTTAGAAAAATAACATCGAACGTTTCATAATCATTTCTTTCTAAAATAAATCAACAACAAAAATGTCAGATGAACTGATTTTAAAGATCTCAATGGTCCATACGAATTATACCAGTCACTCCCTTTTTCTTTAATAACAACAAACATTTAAGTGGGCTTTCATATTTTGAAGACTTATCAATTTTCATTTTCGAATTGCATGGGCCATAGGCCAACATGCCCTACGAATAGGTTTACAGATGCACAAGTCTTTCGGATTTAGAAAGCCCCATTTTTTCTGAATTAAAAATACACCCCCTAGCTAGATAAAGACGGACCATCAAATACTGCTGTATCTTCTTTACTTAAGTATTTTCTTTATTTCAATCTCAAAAAATATAATCGTTACGGTAGGACAAATTTAGGGTACGACAGCTGCCCCTATTCAATTATCTTTCAATCGAATATCATGAGAAAACTCGAGTCTTGTGCATTTTGATTGAAAGTTTATTGAATACTTGAAGTATCCCAAAATTTTCCCGATAAACATAAGGTTATATTGATGTAGCATACCCTTATAAGTCTCAAGCAAGTAGGCAAAGCTGATGATATATCGCTTACCCGGGTTTTATAACGAGGTAGATAGCGCAATTTTGTATGTCTTGGCTTATTCACCCATCTGGAGGGTGAGTATAACAATGATTGATGATGCATGGGTGCTTGAAGACTGAGGCCATTGGTTACGTTTGCGAATCGTTGCATGACATCTGAGGTGATGTTTTGAGCATGAATGCATTGTGGCTCAGAGGCTATATGTTTGAGTTTGAAGAACGCATTACGGCTTAGAGGCAATGTGTTAATTTGGATAATACAGTGAGGCTTAGAGGAAATATGTTGAGTTTGGATAATACATTGCGGCTTTGAGGAAACGTTATGAGTTCTGAGAATGCATTGCGGCTTAGAGGCAATGTGTTGAGTTTGGGACTACGTTGCGGCTTAGAGGCAATGTGTTGAGTTTGTGAACACATTGCGGCTTAGAGGAAATATGTTGAGTTTGCGAATACATCGTGGCTTAGAGGCAATGTGTTGAGTTTGCGAATACATTGCAGCTTAGAGGCAATGTGTTAAGTTTGCGAATACATTGCGGATTAGAGGTAATGTGTTGAGTTTGAGAATACATTACGGCTTAGAGGAAATGTGTTGAGTTTTGTTTTCTTTTGAGCATCGCAGCATGAAGTATGAGGCAATGATTGGTGTTTATGGAATAATGAAATGTATTGCTACATGAAGTATGATGCAATGGGTGAAGGTTTTGTTTTTCATAGCAGCATGAAGTCTGAGACGATGATCGGTGTTTATGGAATGAAGGGAGGTATTGTTGCTTGAAGCCTGATGCATTGAGTTACAGTTTTGCAAATCACTGCGTGAAGTCTGAGACGATAAGCTAGATTTTGGTTTTCAGACATCGCTGCATGAAGTCTGAGGCGATGTTTTGTGTTACGGAGTAAAGAGATATATATTGCCGCATGAAGTATGAGGCAATGAGTTTGGTTTACGAATTGCTGCATGAAGTCTGATGCAATAGGCTGGATTTTATAGAATAAAGAAATACATTGCTGCATGAAGTCTGAGACAATGGTTTGGAGTTTGGAACATATTGCATCATCAAGTCTAAGGCAATGATCTGTGTCACAGAATAAAGGAATGCACTGCTGCATGAAGACCGAGGCAACGAGTTAAGTTTACAAATCACTGTGTGAACTCTGATGTGATAAGCTAAATTTGGTTTAGAGTATTGTTGCATGAAGTCTGAGGCAATAATCTATGTCGAAGAATAAGAAACACATTGCTGCATGAAGTCTGGGGCAATGGGTTAGGTTTGCAAATCACTGCGTGAAGTCTAATGTGATAAGCTAAATATGTTGCCGAACATCGCTGCATGAAGTCTGAGACGATGGCCTGAAGTTTAGAACACATTGCTGCATGAAGTCTGAGGCAATTGGTTAGGTTTGCGAATCACCGCATGAAGTCTGATGTGATAAGCTAAATTTGTTGTCGAACATCGCTGCATGAAGTCTGAGACGATGGTCTGGAGTTTGGAACACATTGTTGCATGAAGTCTGAGGAAATGGGTTAGGTTTGCGAATCACTATGTGAAGTCTGATGTGATAAGCTAGGTGTGTTATTTCGAACATCGTTGCATGAAGTCTGAGATGATGGTCTGGAACTTGGCATAATGAAATACATCGTTGCACGAAATTTGAGGTAATGGATTAGGTTCGCAAATCGCTGCGTGAAGTCTGAGGCGATAAGCTAGGTTTTGTTTTCGAGCATCACTGCGTAAAGTCTAAGGCGATGGTCTGAGTTTGGGTAATGCATTGCGGCTTAGAGGCAATGTGCTGGTTTGGATAATATATTGCGGCTTAGAGGCAACATGTTGACCTGTAAAGATACATTGCGGCTTAGAGGCAATGTGTTGAGTTTTGCAAATTGTTGTACCCCAAAATTTTCCCTCCATTTCTCAAGGAATCACCCTGGATCCTCAAGTTTTCTCTCATCCAATTCCAAGCCTTGAATTATCAATTTTTTCAAGCAAACCATTCATAAGGGCAAAATGGTCATTTGCACACTAAGAAGTCTAACTTTGACTTTTAGATCAAAATCAAATCTCAAAAATCATATTTCATCAAGACATCTTGGAATATGAAGTTTGTTCCATCAAGAATTTCAAAAGTCAAAATTTTACTTTGGAAAAGTCAAATTCTAAATATTTAGAAAATTTTCTAAGTGTTTAAGAAATATGGCAATCTCAGAACTTCTAGGCCAGCGTTCACACTCAGCAAATTCTGGATATTCTCAAGACAGAGTTTGGTCAGAACTTCTGGACCACTTTACACACAGGTTCAGTCATAGTTTGCCAGGTTAAATCAAAGAAGGTTATTAAGCGTGCTGCAAGCTTATTGGAAAGTATGAGGGATCCTTCAGAACACGATGGAGTTAGAAGATAAGAGGATCAAAAGATGAGATGTTATGCTGAAGCAGAACTTCTAATCCAGAGTAAAGCAACGATACGGAGTTTCACATGGGAACTCATTTAATGCTCACAACCACTTGTGAGTTGTTATCCAAAGGATTTTCCCCATGTGTACCCCTACTGCCTTGGGAAGACCAACTGTTGTGCAAAAGTATGCTAGGCCCATGCGCTGCTTCTACTTTATCTTAATTCACACTGCCAAATCTAGCTTAAGCGCTGTTAACCATCCCACTTGATGCATTGAACCACACTTATTTAAGCTTACTTCAAGAGTAAGTCAACATCTAGTGTATGATGTTGGTGCCACTTGACCTCTCCAAACTGCAAAACCTTTTCCTATAAATAGAACACTAAAACCAATGTTAGAGGTCGAAATTTTTTTGAGAAAGAGCTGTGGAATTTGAGAGAGAAATGTTTTGAACCCCTGTAAAAATTCCAAGAATCCACAAAACTATAAACACAAAAATACAAAACCTTAGCATTTGATTCTTGCATTCCAACTCCATTTTTCCTCAAATGTTTCTTGACTGAAGACATCCACACAGTTGCTGATTCACATATTAGAAGTTACCCTAGATCCTGTATTCCTACTGCCATACACTCTCCATCCACCTCCACTTCAAAGAAGATAGAATATCACCCCTTGACTGTTCCAGAAGTTGAAAACTTCCATCCTGCTGAGTACGTGAAGAAGTTGCTCAGAACATCACCAGAGTTCAGGATCAACCTCCAGTTCACAAAATCTTTTCCAGCTGCAAGGTAATTTTTCTGCTGACTCTCATCATACTAATTAAGCATTGTCAGATTTTGCATATTCAACATAATGTAGATATTCTGGATCCTGATGATGTACATATTCTGAAATTTCATGCATCTTCCTGCCTAAGTAGAATGAATCCCAGTTCAGAGTTTCATAAAGAAATTAGGACTCAGAATTAGGATTAGCAAATCCATGTTGCTTCTGATTTGTGCTTCTGATATTTCATAAAATTTGTCATAACTGTTATATGTGCAACTTCTGTTCTATTAAGAAATGACTAAGTTGCAGATGTTCTGACTAGCTTGGAGGGAGGCAAAGTTCTGAAAGTTGCATCAGAACTTCTGAAAACTTCTGAGTTCTCAGAAGATCCAGAACTTACGAGCTTCCATATTTCTACTAACGTTGTTTCTGATTGTGCAGCACGTCAGAGTCAGAACTTTTGACCTCTTCTACTCTCATGCATTTGCACTGATTTTGGTTTTCTTTCTCTTTTATTATTTTTGCCATCATCTTTATTTTTCATTAATCAAAAATACCAAAAATATTTCATATTCACATATTACATTTTCTTTTAACATAAAAAGACAAAAAATTTTTTCTTAAAACAAAACTTATTTCTTTTCTTAAGTAAATAAGCATTTTACATTTCCTGTACATTCTTATCTATTTCAATATGGTTGTAATAGTAACCTAGAATTTTAATTTGCAATCCCCATTTGAAATTTGTACACCTCATCCCTCTAAATATTGTAATAGCATAGGACTTTACATTTCCGCACTGTTATTACTTTCATATATTGTTAGTAACTAGGGTATGTATGGCAAGACTAAAACTAATGTTAGAAAACCCTAATTCAAGACCAAAATTATGCATGCAATCAAAATACACTTACACTCTTAGGGTAATTACACTTGTTGCCTTACAAAATGGCCATGTTATGCATGTGGGATGTCTTAGCACAAACAAATCGAAAAATACAAGATTATAGTCCCTCGATGACGCTATCAAAGTTTCCTTTCAAAATGATCTTAGTCCCTAAAGAAAAGTGCTAAGTCATCTCACAACATTGCTATCATGGTCATACAATGACCCAACGCCTGTCCCTTCACATCCAACGATGGGGCTTCTTACCAAATCAATGGTAAGATAGAAACATCTAAAGGAGAAGGAAAAACACATCTAAGACCTTTTGAGTAAGTATATTACTTTTAGTTACTTGCTCACTCTCAAAACAAATATCCTTGCTATTTTCAAAATAATCGCATACACTTTCCAAACATCTTTCCAAACTTGAAACATTTTCAAAAGCTCAACACTGTGTATACGTTCTTACGAACGAGAACTATTACAAAGTTTGCCTAAACGATGGCATCTTTTCGAAATACGTTCAAAAACCACACAAAGCACATTTTTCAAACAAAAGCAAGTGATCTAGCAAGTAACTAAGAGCCCATGGAAAACCATGGATGGAAAGGGTGCTAATACCTTCCCTTTTCATAATCTACCCCCCGAACTCAAGAAAACATCTCTAAAGGTCTTTCCTGTGCTTTTTCACCTTTCCTTTTTGGATAAAAGAAAAGTCGGTGGCGACTCTTGCTAACCGCAACATTTGCGATAAAACGCAAAACCTCAAGTCAGTTCTCCCACCGTATCACAGAACTGGAGACTCTGCTGGGGAATTTCTTAAAAGTGGGGTTACCTTAGGGTTAGATCGCATTTACTTACATTTGTTTGATTTATTTGCTTTTCATTATGGTTCCTTGTTTGGGTTTATTTTAAATCCTACACCTGGATTTAGGGACAACTTTTAGGTAAGTAGCAACAAACTGTGAGGGATTTATGCGGGGTATACCGACACGGTTGAAGCAGTAGCTACGTTGATGTGACACTTTGGTTGGTACCGGTAACCCTTGAGTCAGTCAAGGAGAGTACGGGGCTTCCGCGTGGTGTCGTAAAGCATCATCTGACCTTAGAACCTTACTTGACCAACTTGGCCATTAGGAAGTAGCGAGATAACTGGCTTTGATGCATTCTGGAGTTGGTTGATACTCGATGCTACACTCATTGAGGTTTGACTCTTGAGTTTTGTTTGGTTGCGAGTCAATCACTTATTAAACGAAACTTGGGGAAAAGATCAGTGATATTGAGATCCCTTAGAACCCGGTTACTATTAACTAGGACAGATTGAGCCAACTAAACTTCAAGAGGGTACTTACCTACAAACTCCATGTAAGCCTGGACCTAAGGACTTGTCTACTTTGTGTGAATATGATTACTTGTATATAAATTTGCTTACCTCGTATATTTTTACATAGAATCATAACATCGTATCGTAGCATTCCCACTAACCATTTCAAGGATTTTTGGAATTCATCTTTGTTCTATTTTGTAGGACATGGCTTCCACTCGTAGGAGCACAATCCAAGTCAGCCTCGTGAGGATACCTCCACAACTCAAGGATTTAGTATCAAGGGTCCATGAAGATTCTCCATTCACCTAAAGACATGGTCGACTCCTTAGTTTGGTTACCTCAAGTATTGAAGAAGATATGGTAAAGTTGCTTGTCCAATTCTTCGACCCTTTGCATCATTGCTTCACTTTTCCCGATTACCAACTTGTGCCCACTTTGGAAGAATTTTCTCAACTCATGGGGATCCCTATTCTTGATCAGTTACCTTTCAACGGTATTGAAAGAGACCTTAAACCTGAGGAAATTGCTCGAGCTCTACATTTGCAACCATCTGACATAGTAGCAAATTTGGTAACAAGGAGTGGTGTCAAAGGGTTCCTAGCAAAGTTTTTGTTGGAGAAGGATCAAGAGTGTTGGAATACTTTGGATCTACAAGCCTTTGCGGAAATTTTGGATCTTCTTGTCTATGGGATGGTACTATTTCCCAATCCTGACTAATTTATAGATGTAAATGCGATCAAAGTTTTCATATCTCGTAATCCGGTGCCTACATTGCTTGGAGACATCTTGCATTCTCTTCACTCTCGCACTTTGAAGAAAAGAGGGGCTTTGATGTGTTGCACTCCTCTTTTGGCTAGGTGGTTTATTTTGCACCTACCTCAATCTGTGGTGAAGAATGAACAAGGTATGAGGTGGTCTAAAAGATTGATGTCACTTTCACATGCTGATATCCGTTGGTATTATCGCTCTTTGGAAGACATTACCATCATTGATCGTTGTGGGGAATTCCCCAATGTCCCTCTACTTGGCATTAGGGGAGGCATTACTTACAAACCTTGTTTAGCTTTGCGACAATTTGGATATGCTAGGAGAAATGGCCCTCATGAAGTACTCATCAGAGGAATCGCATTTGACTACGAAAGCGATACCCAAGGTTCCCGTCAAAGATTTATACGAGCTTGGAGTATGCTTAACAAGGTTGATAGCAAGACGTTGGGGCGTAAGAATTCCATTCCTTTGGAATCTTATCATAACTGGGTGAGGGCTCGTGCTCAAAGTCTTAAGATGCCTTATGAGGCCGTCTTACCTGTTATCATGGAGCCAGTAGTTGAGGGAGACATTCCACATACTATCCTCTATCCTGATATGCCTACTTCTCTTGAAGATTTGCAAACCGCTTGGATTCAGTTAAAAGGAGAGAGAGACACCTTTGAAGCTAAATTATCTGAGGGCGAGAGGAAGATATTATATCTTACAAGGGAGCTTCATGAAGAAAGAAGTTTAAACACCTACATTACGCCAAAGAGGATGCACACAAATTTTCTGTCTTAGGAGTTTACTTTATGCTTATTTTTGTTGTTGTAAGCCCAAGAGGCGTGTTTGTATTTAAATCAGAACTCTTTAATGCAAGTTAACATTTGCTCACTCTTTGTCTATAAAAATTTAAATGCTTTAAATACTTGAAATCATTTGCATATTGCATAATCATGCATCATGATATGACAGGTTTCCGCATAACAGGTTTCCTTATCTCTCCGATGTTTATTTCAGCAAGATGGATCTAGAGAAAACTGTAACGGAACTCCAAGCCCAGAATTCTCAATTTCAGGAAGCTTTACTCGCCTTGGCCAAAGGGCAGCAAGATTTGATGGCTTTGTTGGCCGTTAAGAAGAAGCCAAAGAAGAAAGCTCCACTCAACATGGGTAAAAGATTCAAAGAGACAATCCGTCAAATTCCAACAGGGGAAGATTCATCCGAAGAGGACGAGAACCAGATGGGTGAGGTCAAGGGTACTCAGGCTGACTGTATCAACAACCAGGAATCTGATGATGATTATTTCAATGAACAGTATCCACTCGCAGACATCAAATACAAGCAGCTAGAAGAAAGGTTGAAAGCTGTTGAAATCCAAGTTGTTCCCGATTTGAATTTTGATGATTTGGGCTTAATCTCTGGGGTAGTCATTCCTCACAAGTTCAAAATACCAACCTTTGCAAAATACGATGGGGTTTCTTGTCCAAAGCTCCATTTGAAGTCCTATGTGCGCAAGATACAACCGCACACCGCTGATAAAAAACTCTGGGTTCACTTTTTCCAAGATAGTCTGGGTGGAACACAACTTGAATGGTTTTATCAGTTGGATGGCTCTCGCATCAATACTTGGGAGGGTCTGGCTACTGCCTTCTACCATCAATATCAGCACAACACCGACTTGGCACCGACAAGGGTTCAATTGCAAGATATGACCATGGGGAAGAATGAAGGGTTTAAGGAATATGCGCAGAAGTGGAGAGACCTTGCTAGTAGGGTCCAACCTTCCTTGACTGATAGGGAACACATTGACATGTTCATGGGCACATTATTTGGTCCTTTCTTTAATCTATTGGTTGGATGCTCTTCTTCTGGTTTCACCGAATTAATCTTAACTGGTGAAAGAGTTGAAAGTGGCATTAATAGTGGAAAGATCTCTGTGGCATCTACCTCCACTCCCAATCCTGTTAAGAAACCTTTTGCTGCGAAGAAAGAAGTTAATGTTGTGTATGGGGCAAAGGCCCATGCCAAGAAGAATAATCATCCATCTGTCAATGCTGTCCGAATCTCCAATCCAGCTCCCACTCCAAGACCTTCTGAAAATCATCAACGTGTTGAAGTGCCAAGAAGATAGTTTACAAGGTTAGGCATGTCACTATCTCAAGCCCTTCAACATCTTCTCAAGGATAATTTAGTGACATTGCGTGATCCTCCCGCCAACCCTGACACCTCGTCACCAAAATATAATCTGAATGCAAAGTGTGCTTACCATTCAAACTGCCCCGGGCATGAGACTGATCAATATTGGGCCTTGAAGAACAAAATCCAGGATTTAATTGACAACAAGACTATTGAATTTGATTCTCCTCCGACGCCAAATGTAATTACCGCTCCAATGCCAAAGCACGACAAAGGTGTTAATGCCGTCAAAGATACAATTTTCATTGCCTCTGTTGAAGAATTAACTACTCCTTTGAATGTAATTAAGAACAATCTGTTGAAAGCTGGGATTGTCCCTTGCTATGAAAAAGACTGTGTGTGCTGTATGAGACAACCCAATGGGTGTGAAGAACTGAAGAAAGGTATATAACGCCTAATAAATAGTCGCGAAATTCTATTCGAAAAGATTCCTACCATCCAAAATTCAATCGACAAAGCTGAAGATTTGGCCATCATAAAAATTTCAAACAAACCTCTTAGGATCTCATCCAAAGGTCCTATCAGGATTTCGAACGAACCAATCATCGCTCCTCTCATAATCACTGCTGCCGGACCTGTTCCATACACCTCTGATAAAGCGATACCATGGAATTACGGTGCCGAGGTTTATTACCATGGGGTAAAACAAGATTCTTGGATTGATGATAATGAAGCTGGTGTTACTAATATTACTAGTTCTAGTAAAGTCACAAGAACAGGAAGGGTCTTTTCCCCTGTTATCTCACCACCAACCACTACCACAGTTCCAGTCCACATAACCAATGACAATTCTGGTGCCAGTACTAAAGGGAAAGGGAAAGAAGGTGAGCCTGCTAGGGAAGAGGCACCTGCTAAAAAGTTTGTTATGGAAGAACCATCCACTCAAGAGATGAAGGAGATTATGAAGATCATCAAGAAAAGCGACTTCAAAATAGTAGAGAAATTGGGGCAAACACCGTCTAAAATATCAATGTTGTCCTTATTACTATGTTCCGACGTCCATGCACAAGCTTTGATTAAGTTCTTGAAAAAGGCTCATGTGCCTCAAGAAACCACAACCGACCAATTTGAGAACTGCGTGGTAAGTCTGACAACTGACAATGGTCTGGGGTTCTCCGATGCAGATCTAACTCCCATGGGAAAGAATCACAATAAAGCCTTGCATGTTTCTGTTGAATGTAAGGGGACCACTCTGGCACATGTTCTGGTTGACACAGGCTCATCTTTAAATGTGTTTCCTAAAGGCGCTTTAGATCAGCTAGACTGTGAAGGTTTGGTTTTGAAGCCAAGTGATATTATGGTGAGGGCATTTGATGGGTCAAAAAGGATGGTTCATGGAGAGGTGGATATCCCAATTAAGGTTGGTTCACAGGTTTTCAACTCCACATTCTACATAATGGACATACGACTTGCGTATTCTTGCTTGCTTGGGCGCCCATGGATCCATGGGGCAGGTGCAGTCACTTCTACTCTCCACTAGAAGTTAAAATATCTAGTTCAAGGGAAGGTTGTCACTGTTTGCGGTGAAGAATTATGGTAAGCCATCTCAATCCTTTCATGTACGTAGAAATGGATGGCGAATTCATAGAAACTCCTTGCCAGACGTTTGAAGTTGTGGCCGCCACCAAAATCTCCTCTGACACTCCAAGAGCTGATAAAGTTATCCCCAAGTTGGTTTCTCTTAAGGATGCCCATGTTGTGGTAGAAGAAGGAAACAATGCGATGTGGGGTCAACTCCTCGATATCCCGTTCAAGGCAGACAAGTTTGGGTTAGGTTTCACCTCCAAAGCTCAGAAATAAGTTAGAAGTGCTCGTGCTGGAAAGCCGCCTCTCTACCTCAAAAATCATGAAGTGAACGTTGTAGAAGACTCTGATGATGAGTGTGCTTTTGAAGACTGGATCTACCCAACAACCAAAGGAAAATCCAACAATTGGCATACAAAGGACTTTGTGCCCATCTCCTTCATTGAGGAGTAATCTACTTGTTTTTTCTTTTAATCAATCCAAGAACTCGTTGTCTGTAATATTTTGATAATGACTTTTAAGCCATATGCCTAGCCTGGGGCACTTTGGTCCTTTTGTCAAGGGTTTTATTTATGTTCATCTAATCATATGATCATTTAGTACATTGGACTCTTTTGCATTCAAATATTTATGTTCATCATCTTTCTTTTCTTTCAAATACATTTCCAAAAGATATTCATGTATCTTACATGCATACACACACACACACACACTCTTGCAGGTCTACATTCACTCTGGATCCTATTGTCAATGACTCTACTATTGCCAACTATGACTTTAAATGTCCTATCAACCAAGCTGAAGACGAAGGTGAGGAAGATTGTGATATACCAGGAGAACTAGTCAGACTTCTATTACAAGAAGAAGAAGCTATTCAACCACATGAAGAGTCAGTTGAGATTATCAACTTAGGTACTGAGTCAGATAAGAAGGAAATCAGGATCGACGCTAATTTGGAAAACAATGTTAGGAGCCGTTTGGTTCAGATGTTGCGCGATTATGTGGAAGTATTTGCTTGGTCGTATGAAGATATGCTTGGGTTGGATACCAACATCGTGGTTCATCGTCTGCCAACTACAGAAGATTGCCCTCCTGTTAAACAAAAAGTTCGTCGCATGAGGCCTGACATGTCTAAAAAGATCAAAGCCGAAGTAATGAAATAGTTTGATGCAGGGTTCCTAGCTGTAACATCCTATCCTCAATGGGTGGCCAATATAGTGCCAGTGCCAAAGAAAGACGGGAAAGTTTTCATGTGCGTAGACTATAGGGATCTGAATAGGGAAAGCCACAAGGATGATTTTCATCTACCACACATTGACGTCTTAGTCAATAATACTGCTCAACATAAGGTCTTCTCATTCATGGATGGATTCTCAGGCTATAATCAAATAAAGATGGCTCCCAAAGACATGAAGAAGACAACTTTCGTTACGCAATGGGGAACCTTTTGCTACAAAGTCATGTCGTTTGTATTGAAGAATGCAGGGGCAACATATCAAAGGGCTATGGTTGCTTTATTTCATGACATGATTCATCATGAGATAGAGGTATATGTGGATGATATAATTTCCAGATCACAAACTGAAGAACAACATCTCGATCACCTGCATAAACTATTCGAAAGACTGAAGAAGTACAAGCTGTGGTTAAACCCTAATAAATTCACATTTGGAGTACGATCTGGAAAGCTTCTAGGTTTTATTGTTAGAAATAAAGGCATTGAAGTTGATCCTGCCAAGATAAAGGCCATCCAAGAAATTCCAGTTCCCCATTCTGAAAAAGAAGTCAGAGGATTCTTGGGTCGTCTCAATTACATTGCCCGTTTCATATCCCACTTAACTGCTACTTATGAACCACTCTTCAAACACTTGAAGAAAGATCAGGTACCCAAATGGAACAATGAATGCCATATTGCTTTCGACAAAATCAAATAATATTTACAAGAACCTCCTATTCTCATGCCTACAGTTGAAGGAAGACCCTTGATAATGTACTTGATAGTACTAGAGAATTCTATGGGGTGTGTCTTGGGCCAACATGACAAGTCTGGCCGAAAAGAGCATGCTATTTATTACCTGAGCAAAAAGTTTACCGACTGTGAAACCAGATATTCACTGCTCGATAAAACTTGATGTGCTCTTGCATGGGCTACTCGCCGGCTGAGACAGTATATGTTGACTCATACCACTCTGTTGATTTCTAAAATGGACCCAATCAAGTACATCTTCGAAAAACCTGCCCTTTCCGGACGGATAGCCAGATGGAAAATGATCTTAACCGAGTACAACATCCAATACACAACTCAAAAAGCTATCAAAGGAAGTGTACTAGCAGATTATTTGGCCCATCAAGCTGTGGATGATTATCAATCAATGAATTTCGACTTCCTTGACGAGAACATCATGCTGGTAACCGACTGTGTGAAATCTGGACTGTATGATGGACCTGAACAAGGATCCCGATGGACTATGGTATTCGATGGGGCTTCCAACGCTTTAGGTAACGGAATTGGTGTTGTGATCATCTCTCCTGAAGGTTGCCACACTCCTTTCACTGCCAGACTATGTTTCGATTGCACAAACAATATGGACGAGTATGAAGCATGCATCTTAGGTATGAAAGCTGCTATTGACCTAAGGATCAAACATTTGGATGTGTTCGAGGATTCCGCCTTAGTGATCAGCCAAGTAAAAGGAGATTGGGACACTAAACACCCTAATCTTATCCCTTACAAGGAACGTGTGGTATCCCTAATTCCTCACTTCGAAGAGATCACTTTTGAGCACCTCTCTAGGGAAGAAAACCAGTTGGCTGACGCTTTGGCAACCATGTCTTCAATGTTCAAGGTCAGATGGGATAACGAGCCCCTATGATTACAATTGAAAGATTTGATGAACCTGCGCATTGCTATGAGCTTGACACCGATGCGGAAAAGCCATGGTACCATGAGGTGATGAGATACCTTGAAGCACAAGAGTATCCAGAGGGGGAATCTATCAATGACAGAGAGTTCTTACGAAGATTTGCAGCCAAATTCTTCCTAAGTAATGGGATATTGTACAAGCGCAACCATGATTCAACTCTACTCCGATGTGTAGACAAGAATGAGGCAGAGGAAATCATGGAAGACATGCACGGGGGTCTTTTCGGTACTCACTCGAGTGAACATACAATGGCTAAGAAAATCTTAAGAGCAGGTTACTATTGGTCAACGATGGAGACTGATTGCCATCAACATTCAAGGACTTGTCATAAATGCCAAATCTATGCTGACAAGGTCCATGTGCCTCCTATCCCTCTGAATGTCATGACCTCTTCGTGGCCATTTGTAATATGGGGCATTGACATGATCGAAGAGATCAAACCCACAGCTTCCAACAGACATCGCTTCATTCTTGTTGCTATTGACTATTTCACCAAATGGGTCGAAGCCGCCTCATTTTCCTCAATCACCAAGAATGTGGTAGCCAGATTCATCAGACACAATCTCATCTACCGTTATGGTATCCCCGAAAGGATCATCACCGACAATGGGACTAACCTCAATAATGCTATGATTATTGAGCTTTGCACTCATTTTAAGATCAAGCATCATAATTCTTCTCCATATAGACCAAAAATGAATGGTGCGGTCAAAGCGGCCAACAAAAATATCAAGAAGATTATGCAGAAGATGGTAGTAACCTATAAATATTGGCATGAGATGTTGCTGTTTGCTCTACATGGCTACCGTACTTCGGCTAGAACATCAAATGGGGCAACTCCCTTTTCTCTAGTCTATGGCATGGAAGCTGTTCTTCCAGTGGAAGTTCAGATTCCCTCACTGAGGATTATGATTGAGGCAGGCTTAGGCGAAGAAGAGTGGATTCAAACGAGATTGGATCAGCTGAACTTGATTGACGAAAAACGATTAGTTGTTATTTGCCATGGTCAGACATATCAAAAATGGATGATTAAGGCTTTCAACAAAAAGATCAAGCCCCGAGTATATCAAGTTGGTGACTTGGTGATAAAACACATCATTTTACCATAAGGTGACCCCAGAGGAAAATGGACTCCCACCTAAGAAGGGCCATTTGTTTTCAAGAGAGTTTTCTCTGGCGGTGCCATGATGTTGACTACCATGGACAGTGAGGATTTCCCGCATCCTATAAACACAGACATAGTTAAAAAAATACTACGCATAAGAGACCCGTTAGGTTGACACACCTAAGCAAAAAAAATGGGCATCCCAGCAAACCAAAAAGTTTGGGCAAAAATTAGGGATATATGCAAAAGGTTGTACACCCGACAAGTTGAAAACCCAAAAAGGCGACTTGGGAAAAAAAGGGTATCCTGGTGGACCGAAGACCCAAAAGGGCGGTTCAGGCAAAAATTAAGGATTAAAAGCGTACGACTATGTCCCGTGGAATCAACACAGTTAATTCTATCACCAAGGTCCAAATTCAAATGGTCCAGGATCAATCCAATCAACTTCGATCAATGACAAGGGACGTTCGAAGACATTGGGGCAATAGTAGAGCTAGAGGGCAATGATATCATTTCACATGGCTATTTGTTTTTATTCTCAATTTTGTTTTCCTTTTAACGATTTCCTCTTACTAGGATCTCTGTACAAAAAAACGCCTATTCATGGGTAAAATATCAATACAAATACACGTTGAAGTGCAAAATTTTCTGTCTTCGTTTTGAATGAAAATTTGTCCAATGACTAAAATTGAATGAATATATGAATATGAACATAATTAAAACTATTTGGCATATGTGTACTGCTAAGAAGAAACATCAACAACAGAGCATCAACGCACAATATTAGTAAGCGTCTCTTTAATGTATATGAAATAGCCCCCACAGAGTTATCTCATCATCATTATCCCCACCAGGACGGTGACAATAAACCTTTCCCCAACAAAGTTGCCCACAAAATCTCTTTGCATAAGACAATCCCTGACCAGAGTCCCAATCTATTGGCAACTTTCTCCCCATCTAAAGTCAATTTTTACAAGATTGAAGCCTAGGGGATCTCTTCCTAATGGAAATTCACCTCCTCAACAGGGTTTATTTCCCCAATAGAGTTATTTCCCCAGCCAAGTGCAAATTTCTCAACATACAATAATTAAGACACCACAAATTGCCCAGCTGAATCCATCTTCCCCAGCTGAGTACATCTTCTTCAACCGAGGCTATTTTCTCCAAACATAATCTATCCTCCCCAGATGAGCCCATCATCCCCGACTGAGACCATCATCGCCAGTTAGGTGTATCCTCCCCAAGCTGAGTCTACCTTACCCGATTGAGTCTATACTCTCCAGTTTGAACTTCCCTTTCAAAATACTGCAAATCACAGGGCCACAACCCCTAATCCCCAGTAAAGCCGTCAGCAAAGTCTTTACTATTTCCAAGATGTTATGAAGCCTGGATCCGACCAGATATTAGCACCATTTTCAAGTTATTATTGAAACCGGGACCCGACCAGATAACAGTTTGAATTACTGAAACCTAGACCCGACCAGATAACAGTTTAAGTTACTGAAGCCTGGACCCGACCAGATAACAAATGATCTCAAAATGCTATGAAACCTAGACCCGACCGGATAATAGCCTAACTCTTCAAATATATAGAAGAACATGAACTCAATCCGGCCAAGGTTTAATTTCTTTTCCCCAGTAGAGTTGTCTCTCTATCCCCAACAAATGGCTGAGAAACCTGGACCCGACCAGATATCAGTCCTCATTTCCATCCTTTCAAGAAAGCCATTACGAAGCCTGGATCCGACCAGATAGCAATCACCCTCAGAGAATTCATTGTGAAACCTGGAAACCGACCAGATAACATCTAAATCCCCAAGAAGTTTATTATGAAACCTGGACCCGACTAGATAACAATTGACCGCATCGACCTCAGAAATCTGCAAAGTCTAGACCCGACCAGATAACAGTTTTCAAACAGTTTATTGTGAAGCCTGGACCCGACCAGATAACAATTGACCTCATCAAAGAAATCTGGAAAGCCTGGACCCGACCAGATAACAATTTTCAAATAGTTTATTGTGAAGCCTGGACCTGGCCAGATAACAATTGACCTCATCAAAGAAATCTGGACACGACCAAATAACAATTTTCAAATAGTATATTGTAAAGCCTGGACCCGACCAGATAACAATTAACTATGATTCCCAGAAAGACACTATGAAGCCTGGATTCGACCAGATAATAGTACAAATTTCCAAAAGACCATAAAGCCTGGACCCAACCAGATGACTATTCAATTTCAAGGAATTTTCTGCAAAGCCTGGATCCGACCAGATAACAGTTAATTCATCCTTTCCTCCGGTAAGTTACTGTGGAGCCTAGATCCGACCAGATAACAGTTAACCTCCATATCCCAAACAAGTTGTTGTGAATCCTGGACTCGACCAGATAACTATTCAGTTTCAAGGAATTTTCTTCAAAGCCTGGATCCGACCAGATAATAGTTAATCCATCTCTTCTTCTAGTAAGTTGTCATAAAGCCTGGATCCGACTAGATAGCGGCCGACTACTTCACCCTTAGCAACTGTGAAGTCTGGATCCAACCAGATAACAACTGACTTTTGAGCGATATTCCCCAGAAAAGCATCCTTTCAATAAAATTTGAAGATATGCATGTTTTTCATTTCTAACAGGAAATTAGGGATTCAACCTCCCAGGATTTCCTCAGCAGTAGTCAGGGATTCATTTTCCGGGACAAAAACATACATTTCACATTCATACATCGTAGCATGTACATACCATATGCATTTAGCATGATACCACATCTGGTGAAAATCATGCAAGCATCTGCATTTTACTAACCCCTTTTCTCACAAGTAAAACATCAAGTTTAGTATAAATCAACAAGGCATTTGTGATGATACTTCTTCTAGCGTTTACCAACATTCCTCCAAATGGAATCTATAAGCCCATTTACCATCCATCTTCGAGTGCAAATTTCTGGGCAATCTAGCGTTGAAACATCTTTCACCTTTAAGTCAAGAATGGCGGATCCGCCAATCTAACCCTTCAGGTTCAAGAAGTTTGAACAGGGGCAGTTGTTGTACTCCAAAATTCGCCCTCACATTTCTCAAGGAATCACCCTGGATCCTCAAGTTTTCTCTCATCCAATTCCAAGCCTTGAATTATTAATTTTTTCAAGCAAACCATTCATAAGGGAAAATTGTCATTTGCATACTGAGAAGTCTAACTTTGACTTTTAGATCAAAATCAAATCTCAAAAATCATATTTCATCAAGACATGTTGGAATATTAAGTTTGTTCCATCAAGAATTTCAAAAGTCAAAATTTTACTTTGGAAAAGTAAAAATCTAATTATTTAGAAAGTTTTCTAAGTGTTTAAGAAATATGTCAATCTCAAATTCTGGGCCAATGTTCACACTCAGCAAATTCTGGATATTCTCAAGACAGAGTTTGGTCAGAACTTCTGGACCAGTTTGCACAAAGGTTCAGTCAGAGTTTGCCAGGTTAAATTAAAGAAGGTTATTTAGTGTGTTGCAAGCTTATTGGAAAGTCTGAGGGATCTTTCAGAACACGTTGGAGTTAGAAGATAAGAGGATCAGAAGATGAGATGCTACGCTGAAGAAAAACTTCTAATCCAGAGTAAAGCAAGGATGCAAAGTTTCACATGGGAACTCATTTAATGCTCACAACCACTTGTGAGTTGTTATCCAAAGGATTTTCCCCACGTGTACCCCTATTGCCTTGGGAAGACCAACTGTTGTGAAAAAGTATGCTAGGCCCACGCGCTGCTTCTACTTTTCCTTAATTCACGCTGCCAAATCCAGCTTAAGTGCTATTAACCATCCCACTTGATGCATTGAACCACACTTGTTTAAGCTTACTTCAAGAGTAAGTCAGCATCTAGTGTATGATGTTGGTGCCACTTGACCTCTCCAAACTACAAAACCTTTTCCTATAAATAGAACACTAAAACCAATGTTAGAGGTCGAAAAAAATTAGATAAAGAGCTGTGGAATTTGAGAGAGAAAAGTCTTGAACCCCTGCAAAAATTCCAAAAATCCACAAAATTATAAACACAAAAATACAAAACCTTAGCATTTGATTCTTAAATTCCAACTCCATTTTCCCTCAAATGTTTCTTGACTGAAGCTATCCACGCAGTTGCTGATTCACATATTAGAAGTTACCCTAGCTCCTGTATTCCTACTGACATACACTCTCCATCCACCTCCACTTCAAAGAAGTCAGAATATCACCCCTTGACTGTTCCAAAAGTTGCAAACTTCCATCCTACTGAGCACGTGAAGAAGTTGCTTAGAACATCACCAGAGTTCAAGATCAACCTCCAGTTCACAGAATCTTTTCCAGCTACAAGGTAAGTTTTCTGCTGACTCTCATCATACTAATTAGGCATTGTCAGATTTTGCATATTTAACATACTGTAGATATTCTGGATCCTGATGATGTACATATTTTGAAATTCCATGCATCTGCCTGCCTAAGTAGAAGGAGTCCCAGTTCAGAGTTTCATAAAGAAATTAGGACTCGGAATTAGGATTAGCAAATCCATGTTGCTTCTGATTTGTTCTTCTGATATTTCATGAAATTTGTAATAACTGTTATATGTGCAACTTCTTTTCTGTTAAGCAATGACTAAGTTGCAGATGTTCTGACTAGCTTGGAGGGAGGCAAAGTTCTGACAGTTGCATCAGAACTTCTGAAAACTTCTGAGTTCTCAGAAGATCCAGAACTTCTGAGCTTCCATATTTCTACTAACGTTGTTTTTGTTTGTAATGCCCGTTAGAGTCAGAACTTCTGACCTCTTCTACTCTCATGCATTTGTGCTGATTTTGGTTTTCTTTCTCTTTTATTATTTTTTCCATCATCTTTATTTTTAATTAATCAAAAATACCAAAAATATTTCATATTCACATATTACATTTTCTTTTAACATAAAAGACAAAAACACATTTTCTTAAAACAAAACTTATTTCTTTTCTTAAGTAAATAAGCATTTTACATTTCCTGTACAATCTTATTTATTTCAATATGGTTGTAATAGTAACCTAGCATTTTAATTTGCAATCCCCATTTTAAATTTGTACACCCCATCCCCCTAAATATTGTAATAGCGTAGGACTTTACATTTCTGCACTGTTATTGCTTTCATATATTGTTAGTAACTAGGGTATGTATGGGAAGACTAAAACCAATGTTAGAAAACCCTAATTCAAGACCAAAATTATGCATGCAATAAAAATACACTCGCACACTTACACCCTTAGGGTAATTCCACTTGTTGCCTTACAAAATGGCCATGTTATGCATGTGGGATGTCTTAGCACAAACAAATCGAAAAATACAAGATCATAGTCCCTCGATGACGCTATCAAAGTTGCCTTTCAAAATGATCTTAGTCCCTAAAGAAAAGTGCTAAGTCATCTCACAACATTGCTATCATGGTCATACAATGACCCAACACCCGTCCCTTCACATCCAACGATGGGGCTTCTTACCAAATCAATGGTAAGATAACAACATCTAAAGGAGAAGGAAAAACAAATCTAAAACCTTTTGAGTAAGTAGATTACTTTTAGTTACTTGCTCACTCTCAAAACAAATATCCTTGATATTTTCAAAACAATCACATACACTTTCCAAACATCTTTCCAAACTTGAAACATTTTCAAAAGCTCAACACTTTGTATACGTTCTTACGAACGAGAACTATTACAAATTTTTCCTAAACGATGGCATCTTTTCGAAATACGTTCAAAAACTACACAAAGCACATTTTCCAAACAAAAGCAAGTGATCTAGCAAGTAACTAAGAGCCCATAGAAAACCATGGATGGAAAAGGTGCTAATACCTCCCTTTTTCATAATCTACCCCTTGAACTCAAGAAAACATCTCTAAAGGTCTTTCCTGTGCTTTCTAACCTTTCCTTTTTGGATAAAAGAAAAGTCGATGGCGACTCTTGCTAACCGCAACATTTGCGATAAAACGCAAAACCTCAAGTCAGTTCTCCCACTATATCACACAAATACATTGCGGCTTAGAGGTAATGTGTTTGAGTCGAACGATATATTGCGGCTTAGAGGCAATATACTGATCTGGAAACATACACTGCGGCTTAGAGGCAATGTGTTGAGTTTTGCAAATACATTGCGGCTTAGAGGCAATGTATTTGAGTCGGACGATATATTGTGGCTTAGAGGCAATATACTGATCTGGAAAGATACATTGCGGCTTAGAGGCAATGTAATGGGTCTTTTAGAATATGTTGCAACTTAGAGGCACCATACTGAGTTGTGAGGATACATTGCGGCTTAGAGGCAACGTGCTGGTTTTGGATAATACACTGCGTCTTAGAGGAAATGTAATGGGCTTGTAAGGAACTCATCATTGAGGGAAGACTTAGGTGATGGGCTGAATATGTCACGACTTGAAGAATGAAGTGATGGGTTGAACCGTAGGATAAGTATTGCGTTGGTCGACCCTTAGATAGTTGAATCGTGGGTGAGATTATTTATCTGTTTTCTATGTGATACATGTGTATGCATGCGTATTGAATGTTGTATGTATGCGACATGTATGATATTTGACATTGATATGGAACCCTGACTATAGGAGTATTGTATGCAGGAATTCATAGTGTATGTATGCTTGAGATGTGCAAAATGTATGTATGTATGAAATGTGTGTAAGATGCGCGTATGCCTTGAAATGTTATGAAGACTATTTCTGGCGTTCTCTTCTTTAAACCATTGGCTCAGAGTTACCAACTCCTGGCATTGTATGTTGTGTCGTCGTTGTACTATTGAACTTGAACACATTGGATAATGTTAGCAATAATTGAGCATTGATTTTGTATTGCGGGTGTAGACGTAGACGTAGACATAGATAATGGCCTATGCATATATTTGTATGTTGTAAGCGCAGGCGTAGACATATGTATTGGCATATGTATGGTCTTGGTGTTGTAAGTGCAGTCATATGCATAGATGTATGTAGATTCGTATGTTATATGCGCAGGCGTAAGCGTAAACGTACGTAGATTCATGTGTCGTAGGTGCAAGCGTAAGCGTAGACGTATATAGAATTGGCAGGAATACACATGTGAACGTAGACCTCGTGTTGCAAGTTAGGCACTGGTGCTGACATGGACGCAGGCTTTGTGAGCGGACGCATAGATGTAGGCATATACTTGGTATTATTGAGTGCAAGCATAGACGCATATGTACGTGTGGGCGTATACTTTTTGCATCGTGAGCGTAGATATGCATAGATACAGGCGTAGACATGTGTATAGATTTGCAAGACGTAGGAGTAGCCATGTGCATGGACGTAGACGTGGATTTTCTTTTGATATTTTTCTAACAAAAATGTTTTTTCGATGTTTTGTCAAATTATTTTATTTTGTTAATCCCCCGAAATGATTTCAAGACAATATTCACAAGTAATAATCATAGTATTTTGTAAACAAGTTTGAGAAAAGAAAAAATGCAATTTGAAAAATGCAAAGAAAGCCAGTGTTTTATTAATATGCCTCTGAGTAGGCGAGAGTACAAGATGCAATTCCTAGAAAGAGGTAATTACAGAAGGTTTTAAAACTGTAAATGGAAATAAAAATGATAATTTCTACTATTGTTTCCCAATATCCTTTTAATGATCTTATCTCCTTTGTCTCTGAGTTGTATGATTCAGTTCTATCTCTCCCTTCATGGTTCGTAGTCGTAGTTCTTAGATCGCAGTCTTTTTGTTCTTTATTTCTTTTTGAATGATCCCTAATTTTTGCCTGGATTGCCCTTTAGGGTTTTCAATCCACCGGGATGATTTTTTTTGTCTATATGCCCCTAATTTTTGCCTGGATCTCCCTTTAGGGTTTTCGATCAACCGGGGCGCTCCTTTTTGCCTAAGTCGCCTGTTTAAGGTTCGAGCTTAGCGAGCTTCTTATACATAGTGTTTTTTACTGCGTCTGAATTTGCTGGGTGCGGTAGTTATTCCCCATCCATTATTGTGGAGACAAGATTACCACTAGGGGATACTATTTTGACTACATATGAACCTTCGTAATTGGGGGTCTGTTTACCACGTGAGTCGAAGTGAGGTAGCAAACTCTTCATGAGTACTAAACCATGTCATGGTTCATCTTGTACAGTATACCGTTACTTTGAAAGAATTCCGTGGATAATTCTCGTAAGGTTTGTTTGCCAATGCTAGAGGCATTTTCTGGATGTCGTGAAACCAAGGCTTGTTATATTGTCATTTTTTTAATAGTAAGGAAATGTGCGGGCTCTTTGAAGCGTCTATTTGTGATGCGCGATTCGTGGTTTGACCAAGTTACTTTAAATATATACGATATAATTGCCAAGGCGTCTGTCATTCGATCTCCTTTTCATGGGACGTGACTGAAAATGCTCTTCATGAATTCCACAGTCGGTTTTAAAACATGATCTTGATAGGGAATCAATTTTGGATGTTTAGTATCCCGTTCATTATTGAATTGGTATATGGCTTGTGAGCATTATTTGAGGGAGTCGATACTGCCCTTATATCGTTCCCTAATGTATTTGAAGCTTCGTCGAACGTGGATACCCAACGTGCCCCTGGCTTGGGTTCTTCGTCAGATCTTGGTATTTCGTAGTTGTTTATTTTTCATCACTTTAATTAATCGTAAATATTGTCTGAAACATAACAGGGAAATCCTTACAAGCAACCCCTATTCCTCGGGCTCGACATAGGTTCTTTCGAAAACAAGAAAAATAATTAGGAAAGAAAAAGATCTTAGGAATCTCCACGGTTGTCAATCTTTTGAGTTTTTTCTCCTCGGGCACATTCTTGGATGAATTCAGTTGCCCCTTTGGTGTTGGCTTTGTTGGATATTTTTGTCCCATGTCTGCCATGCACTACTCCATTGTTGACATATGTCTCTTGGATTGGAGGAAAATGTGTTTTTCCCTTCAGAGCAGCTTTATATTCTTCTTCAGGATATTGTCTGAACTGGACTATCCCCTGGTCCCCTAGCCTTGGTAGAGCTCTTTCGAATGTCCTAGAGGGAGTCCGCATTATTGGTTGGAATCTGTAGGGTATGAGATAACCTTGCTCTTGGTGGCGGTAGGACAAACCCTTCAGTTCCAGCTTCTTGTTGGGCCATGACAGACTTTAGAATTCCTGCTTCTGGCTCTTTCCTTAGTTGGTGACCGCTTGATGCACCAATAGTCTGGGCTACCTCTTCGAAGGCTGCCCTGGAAATCTGGTCTTGCCGGTCAACAATGTTTTTCAAAGTTAGGAGAACTTTTCTCAGATCCCCTTTCATTGAACTTACGTCTCCCTTTACTTGGTTGAGATCCTCTTTGAATGCAGCCTGAGCTTCCTCGATTTTCTCCATTTCTTTTTGTTGATAAGCCCTTGTTTGATATGGAGGCCAAGGAGGTGGAGACCTTCTTCTACCAATGGTTCAACTGGAGATATCTTTTTTTTTTTAAAATGAGTTTTGACATGATATGCGGGTGTTCGCGAATACATACGTGCGAATGAATATGTATGAATATGAAATGGTTACTGTTTTAAATGTCTCATTCCGCTGGGTACATGTTTGTCCTTTATTATTTTACTTGGCAATGATTTTTAAAATAGATATGCAAACGATGTGTGGAAACAAAACGCCTTTATTAAAAGTAACATTATGCAGATATTGAAAAATATTACAATCTTAAGCCAAAACTTTATTTGCGTGAAATCAGGCAAAAAGGAAATAAGTCTTCTAGGTGCGCCTGCGGACATCTGATCTTGAAACCATCCCCTATTGTTGGATAAAATTTCAGCACGTTATTTCCCTTTTGTGGCCTTGATTTAAGGCATGTTTGGTGTGTTGACGCGGACAAGTTGTTTCCTTCGGTATCTATTTTTAAAGACAGTCACCGAGGCCTTGATTTTATTATTATCTTTTATACCCCTTGTGAATAAGACAAATAGAAAGAAATGAATATATGAAATGCATGAATGCGCGGGTGTAAGGTTGAGTGACAATATCTTTGTAATAAGTAACCCTAGAAGGTAGGCTCCTTAATTTTGACCTACGGTTGGTTTACCCTCCCAAAAGGTGGTTTCCTTAAAGGTATCATGAATAACACCAGAGGGGAAAGACACAAGGGCCTCCCTTAGGTGGAGTCTCTTTACGGACTAGGACTTTCGTCTCAAAGTCGTGAAAGATCTCGTCATGAGATACTTGGGTAAGGTCGTTACAAAGAGTCATGGGTGACCTTCCAAAGTCCTACTCGTCAAGAGGATATCTCTCGATAAGTATTCCTTTTTCGGAAGTTCACCGACTCTAGGCGAAGTTGTCACATAAACTCGCAGGGATGATGTACCCCATAAGCTAATAGACGAGCCTTCTTTCTAAGGGTTATATGGGAAACATTTTTGAGCTAGCAAAAAAAAATCCTGCCATACAGTAAATATAAGATGATAAGAGAAATTGATCGTAAATAAATAATTGAGATAAAATAGATAAATGCAATAAATAAATAAATCAAATAAAAATAAGAAACCCCAAAAATACCTAAACCTCGGGTTAAGGAGAGTCCCCAGCAGAGTCTCCAGCTGTAACAACTGGATCTTTAATCAAGAGTCACCACTATTAGTTTTTATCCTAAGGAAGGGAACCTAACAGAAAACCCTAATTCGCGGATAGAGATTCTAGGTTTTGGACTCATTTGTACGAAAGGAAGGTGTTAGGAACCTTTCATCGACCTTGTTCACAAGGATATTAAGCTCTAGGTTTAGGTTTGGGGTAAACAGGGTTTTAAGTTTTAATTAGCAAGACTCGCCACGATTTTAGATCGTCTGCCTACGTATCCTCTTATGAGGAATCAGAGTCCCAATTCGTAGTTCGTATGGGTTGGTGTTTTTTAGGGGTTTGCAAACATATTTTTAATTACTTCACACTCGGTCGGGAGTAGTGATTGCGGAGATCTTGACTAAGTACGCAGCAAGTCAAAACTGGTTTGAAACCCTTTTGCAAAAACAGTTGATTAGTTTAGTTTTATTGCGAAAAATAGTTTGAGATTTGTTTGTGTTTTTTTATTGTATTAATTGCGAAAAGTCTTGATTAATGCATGATAAAAATATTTTAATGCAAATAATACATAAGATAATATATGTAATTTTAATATGAAAATAATTTATTTGGTGATAATATAATATTTACATATAATAAATAATAATAATATTTAAAATATGATAATAATAATTATAAATGAAAATAAAAAATTAAATAAAATGTAGCATAAAAAATAACATAAAAGAAATAATAACAAAATAATTATAATTTTAAGTAAACCTGGGGGGTGCGTTTTATTATTGATAAGCAAAAGAAGGGGGTGCTAAAAGGAAGCTGGACTAGGCCCATTATTCATTCTGGGCAGAGGGGTGTATGTTATTTGGCAACTTAGTAAACATTTGGAAGGGGGGCGTGCATAGCAGTGGGCTTAGGCCCATCACATTTTTGAAAGGGGGCATGCTGATTGTGTGTAGTGAGGTGTATGGATCTTATGATGAACCTGGCCTCACGACCGTTTCATCTATATCATGCGGATGATAATGAGAGACCACGATTATTATTGTGGGCGCGCGGAAATAGGATGAGACCGGATACCATAATTTGTTTTTTCTTATTCATTTTTGTTTTTCCATTTTACAGAGTTTACATAACACTTCATCTTCTTCTATACTCTTCTTCTTACCTTTTTTCAATTAGATCCAAAAATCTATACAAACAAACTTATCCAACCAAAGCCATTGACATAAAAATGGGGAGAGTGAAAAGAGAAACCGAGAGGCATAGAATTTGCGGCGGTGCTCGGTGTTATGGATCTCGCAGATGGAGTCTGTAGGTACAACGATGTCCGGCACCAAGGTGGGAGAACAACGACGACTGTGTAGGTCAGGAGGAGGCAAAGATCGCGAGGTTGACAGTGGTGGCTATTTCAACGGCTAGCGATTAGGGTTTCCTATCCGGAAACTCTAATCGCTTCTTCTTTCGACATCAAGGTCTCGGTTCTTCTTCAATTGCCTTCTTTCTTGTTTTTCTGTCTCTATGAAATGCCACCATTTTTATGTCTCTGCGCCCACTATGTTCTTTCTCTATTCAAAAACGTCACCCTCCTCTTTAGTGTATTTTTCTTTTCAGTATTTATAACTTAGTCTTTTAGGGCTTTTAGTTTTATTGTTACAGATTGTTTTGATTTAGGGATTGTAATTGATTCATTATTGATTGTAATTGGATTATGTCAGATTTGATTTGGATTTGTGCGCTTCTGTAGATACTGTAATGACGATTATGTAAAATTTTGGTTTGTATAATTTTCTTCTGGTTTCGTAAAGATTTGGTGAAGATTGGATAATCTGATATTGTGTTTTAATTGATTCTGGTAATTTGTGATTTGCTGTAGATTTAGTTTTGCAAATTGAATTTGAACAATAGCTGTTTGTGGAATGAAAACAGGCGTGATTGGTACATTAATAGTTTACGGGCCTTATATTAGTTAATTATCTTCTGCCAAGAAAACAATGAAAAAAAAACTAAACTGGGCTTTTACTGCAATTAAAAAAATCGTTTCTGTCCAGCAATGCACTTCTTTTTCCACTATACTTCGGTGGGCCCAAACAAATTGATTTCACCAGATCTTTTTTTCAACACAGAAAACTCTTAAATAATAAAACATCTTACGAAGTCTATTAATAATCTGAAAAATAAATTCTAAATAATTTATAAATCTAAAATGTATATCTATAAAAACGTGGGTAGTATACTAAATAATAAGAGTCAAATAGTTTTTTTTCCAAAATGCAAAATGGGCCCACTTAGAGACTATTTTAACGGGCCTGTAGTTTGTACTAGATTCAAAGATTTATATTTAGTTTACCCCCTTTTAGTAACAAATTAAAAAGATCTCTTTTTAACAAGTTGTGAATAAGAATTTTTTAGAAAAATAACAACGAACGTTTCATAATAATTTCTTTCTAAAATAAATCAGCAACAAAAATGACAGATGAACTGATTTTAAAGATCTCAATGGGCCATACGAATTCTACCACTCACTCCCTTTTTCTTTAATAACAACAAACATTTAAGTGGGCTTTCATATTTTGAATACTTATCAATTTTCATTTTCGAATTGCATGGGCCATCAGCCAACATGCCATACGAATAGGTTTACGGATGCAGAAGTCTTTCTGACTTAGAAAGCCCCATTTTTTTCTAAATTAAAAATACACCCCCTAGCTAGATAAAGACGGACCATCAGATACTGCTGTATCATCTTTACTTAAGTATTTTCTTTATTTCAATCTTAAAAAATATAATCTTTGTGGTAGGACAAATTTTGGGTACGACATACCGCTACAGAAAAAAAGCGACTTCACTGGGGAAAGATTGACCTCATGATGGTCCATCCCTAAGTGGGTTGAGCCTATCTTTGTTTATATCTGTATATGTGCTATTATTGTTTATATGATATATGTTGTATATATGTTTGACTGGACTTTCCTAGTTTTTAGGGTGCTTGGTGATTACTTATAAGTCCTATACCCGGACTTGGGAAAACTTTAAGATAGGACGGGTGGTATAGTCATGTTAACTTTGAGAGAGTAATCCAAAAAAAGTAGGCATGAGATCCCCCACTCAGTGGAGGCCCCTTTGACTGTAGTGTCATTTACCGAGTAATCAGGAATACGGACTGATTTCGACCTGGGAGCCTGCTGAAGCTGAGGACAGTAGAATACCTAACCCATCTTGGCCTTTTAGGTGTAGTGCAGAAGCTATGACGGAGTAATCCAGAAATAACGGTCACGCGATACTACGCTCGGACAAGTTTTTCTTGAGAATATTACTAATTATCGAGTTAATTGAGAAGTTGGTAATATCCGAAGGAAGGATAAAGACTCTAAGAACCTCTAGAACCTTGTTCGGCAGGTGATAACTTTTAGACCATACCTTATGGGTAGTACCTTTGAGCTCATGCTCGTGACGTTGAACCTATGAACCCTATATTTGTGATCTTGTGTGTGATTGTTGCATTATGCATCCATGCACCCATAAGCATCTTTTGAAGGAGTTTCATTTCAAGGGACTTAAAAAGTTGGCCATTTGTGAAAATCTCAGGTACCCTTTGGCCATGGATTCTGGAAAAAGAAAGACCGGAAAATATAGTTCCAAAGATCCCAAGATAGATGAGTTGATCAGTCTAATTCCCGAGATTGAGTGTTCTCTAGATTTTCGGAAGAAGTATGGATCAATCATTCCTCTCATGAAGCTTAGGATGAAGGGGGTATTCTCTCGACCTTGGTCAAGTTCTATGATCCGATGTATCATTGCTTTACTTTCCCTGATTATCAGTTGATTCCTACCCTGGAGGAGTATTCTTATTTGTTGGATTTACCTGTTACCGATCGTGTTCCTTTTACTGGTTTGAAGGGTGAGCCAAAATCACATGAGATTGTTGCTTTAATTCATCTGGGGAAGTCTGAGGTTGAAGCCCATATGACTACTAAAGGAGGGATTAGAGGATTACCAGCTTAGTTCTTATTGGAGAAAGCTCGTTACTTTCCCAGGATGAAGAGTACAGTCGCTTTTGAGGCCATCTTTACTCTACTTGCTTACGGGTTGTTCTTATTTCCTAATGTGGACAAGTTTGTTGACATTAATGCTATCAGGATCTTCATGATTGGAAACCCAGTTCATACATTGTTGGGAGATACTTATTACTCTACTCATCTTCAGAATTCTTATCATGGGGAGATGATTATCTGTTGCACGCGTTTGTTCTACCGTTGGTTTATCTCTCATATGCCTCAGTCTGATGCTTTCTGGGATAGCAGGAAGGAACCCCATTGGGCTCCCAAGATCATGGAAATTACTCACTCGGATATTTATTGGTATCATCGAGCTTACGAGGATGTAGAGATTATCGACATTTGTGATAGTTTACCCAATGTAACTCTTCTTGGTACAAAGGGAGGAATTAACTATAACCCTGTTCTTGCACGGCGACAACTTGGTTATCCGATGAGGGATAAACCAAATAGTATTCATTTGAGTAGTTTCTTTCTGAAGGAGGGAGAAGACGGTTGCACCCCAAAATTTACCCTCTTGATATAGGCTTATGTTTCATCATGAATATCATATTGCATTGCATTCATACATTGTGATGGTATCAAAATACTTTGGTTATCAAGTCTTCCTCAAGCTTTGAAGGTTGTATGCATTGACAAGTTGCTCAAGTAGAACCTTATCATCTAAACCTCTGGATCTTTCAAGCTCAAAAGTTATTTAATATCTCAAGATGTTTTATCCATCTCTTTGGATCATCAGAGGATTGAAGTTTGTGATTGATTATAAGAAGAATCACTCTTTTGATTCACCAGTCAAAATTATTGTTTTTCTTGATCAAGGCTATTGATCAATGTATAAATCTTGATTTGGAAGCTACAACATCTCATTGGTATTTGAGAAGTCTTTGTACAAGAAATTTGTCAAGATGCCCAGAGGATTTGAAGTTTTGGAGATGATTCATCAGTCTCCTAAGGTGTTAACCAAAACTAGGGTTTGAGATTTTATCAAGTTTTTTTGAGAATTTTGAAGTGAAACTTTGTACATGGCCTCTATATATTTGGAATATCATATGTTTGAAGTCTTGATCATCAATTTTGAAGGGAAGTGGATCAATTGATTCAAAGGGGCAAAATGGTCATTTTGGTCAAAATCAGTCAAAGTCAAGGTTGACCAAGTGAACTTTTGGTAAACCATCAATTCAAGGGTGTACTTTTCATATTTCAAGTCCATTTTGATCATTGGATCAAAAAGATTGAGGTTTGGGTTGAAACTTGTTCATGAAGAAACCCTAAAAGTTTCTAATTTTGGAAAATGAGGACTTAACTTCAAAAATGCATATTTTATTCACTTTTGATCAAAAAAATGCAAATTAAATATTCTTGGAAAGATAAGAGGGTGATATTTCATCTCCTTTTGGTATCATGTCCAAATTGCTAAGGAGTCAAGAATTATGGTCTTTGGAAGTTCATGCCTCAAGTCAAAATTATGGGTCATTTTCCAAAATTAGTGATTTTCATATCAAATTTTGAGGACCTAAATGGATTCAATTGCAAAAACTTAAAACTAAGGGATTATAGATCTTTTCAATACTTTTCCAAATTGTGCTCATTTGTGTCCAAATTCAAAAGTATGGGCAAGTTATGGTCTTTTGAATTTCATGCCAATTTATTGAACTTTAGCCATGCAAGCAAAATGCCAAAACATGAGAACTTCATTTTCAGCCATTCTCTTCACTTCTAATCAGGTCCATGACACATTTGTGATTTGAGGAAGCCCATAATGGCAGCAAAATCGTGCCCCATGTGCAGCTGTATCACCATGACTCCAAAATTGACAAAACTTGGCAAATTTACAAAAACACTAGCGTGATCTCATCATGAGGAATCAAGGGCCAAGATTTGGTGGACCAAAATCTGAGTAAGAAAGGCCTCAAAAGCAACTGAAATGAGGAAAAATGCACGAGGCATTGGCATGGTCAAAATTTCACTTTTCAACATAGCAAAAATTCCAATTGGGCAATGCACTCATTTTGAAGCCCATTTCTCTTGAAAAAGCTACTCTACATGTCATATATAATGAGAAGCAAGCACTGAAGGCGAGGAAGAGGGCTCACAATTTCCAAATTCCAGATCTGAACTCAGAATTTCCATAGCTGCACTTTTCTTCGAATCTCAAGTTTCAGTGGTGCATTTGGAGTTTTTCTTCTTGCTTCTTCATCCTCAAGTGCTAAGGAAGCTAAAGCAAGCTTTGAATCGCATCTGGAGTGAAGGAATCAAGCATTCATATTTTGAATTGAGGTAGGTTCATTCAACTTTGATTTTTGAAATGTAGTTGTTTATTGTTGAAATTAAGCATGAATATCTGTTTGTGGATGTTATATGATTGATTATGAAGCAATTTGAGGTTTCATTTGGTATATATTGCTTGTTTGAGATCTCTTCAACTCTAGGTTTTAGTGAGTTTTTAGTGATTTCATGCTGAGATTTCTAGATCCATGGCCGTCTATTTGATGTGATTTGAATTGTGTTTAATTCCTTGCCATGTTAGCTTTAATTTGCACTTGATTTGGTGAAAAATGGTTGAGAAACGAGTTTGTTTGGAGGGACTGAAGTTGGGGTGCAAACTGATGGGTGCGCACGTTTTCTGGTTTGGATGGAGGTTAGGGATGATGAGGTGTCATCATCTGAACGGTCCATTTGAATTTTTGAATATTTAGTTTATATTTTGATTTCAATTGATTTTCTGATTTTTGTTTCTTGATCAAAACAATTTAAAAAATTCTAAAAAAATTAATACAAGTCCAAAATAATTTCTACTATCTTGTGTAATTTTATTGGAATTTTATAAAAATGTTTTGATTGGTTTAAAATTTCATAAGTTTAATTAATTGTTTGTTCAATGATTATTTTATTTTAATAGGTCTTTTGATCTAAAAATTCCACAAAAATTATATTTGACTCATAAAATAATTTAGAAATTGATTCTGATTTTGGTTTAGCATTTTTTCTATTTTTGATTAGAAATTTAATTTGAGAAGTTTATTTGAAATGTTTGCTTCATAATTTTTGTTTTAATATTTCCTTTAATTCAAAAATCCTCAAAAAATCATATAAGTTTGTTTTTAATCATAGTGTCTGAATATAATTTTGTTTTGACCTTTTCATGACTTTTGGCTAGGGTTTGCATTTTTGTCATTAAATAATAGTTTAATAGTTTAATTGTTTGTTTGATTTTATTTTAATATTTCCTTTAATTCAAAAATTCCACAAAAAATCATGAATGTTTTTTTTAATTCTAATATTTGAATATAATTTTGGTTGGATATTTTTCTGATTTTTGATTAGAATTTTATTTTGAGATGTGATTATTTGTTTAATTGATTAATGTTTTGAATTTTGATTTTATTTTTGACTTTTCTTTAATCCTAAAAATGTGAAAAAACATGTATTCTGATATTTAGGGTTTCCTTGTGATTTGCATGATCTTGGTTTGAATGGTTTGAATTTTGATATTACCTAATTAATATTTAAGATTAAAATTCAAACAATTAGGGTTTTGTAGCTTACATTGCAAGTTTCAATTTCAAAACCAATTTGCCTTGGGTTTCCATTGGAATTTGGATCTTGTTTAAGGTTCATGGATGTATTGAGGATCTGAAAACCATTTTTCTTGAATTATTTGACATGATTGGATATTTTTCCACAAATTATTTTGAAAGCTTGCCTAGTTTGGTAGTTTTGCCAACTAGTTTTGATCTTTGGGCCTCATTAGATCCTCTCCTCTACTATCCATGAACTTAAAACTTGTTTTCTAACCTATACACATCTCAAATATGTTATGGAATTTTTGGTTTGAATTATTGAAATCCTTTTCTATCTTTGATGTATTTTTGAAGTGAAGGTACCCAATTAATGTTGCATATCTTGTTGCAATTTGCTTGATGGCCAATGAATTTGAGTGAGGCCTATAATTGGGCACCTAATGATCATGTTGGTTCTGTTTATCCACATAAACTCAAGTCATTTCACTTAATGCCCCATGTTTGAATGATTGAACCTTTTGATGCATGTTTTATGACTTTTTGCTTTCTTGTTGATCTTCACTTTGAAACTTGAGCTTTCAATTTGAGTTTTAGGTCATTAAATGGCCAATGATAAGTTAAAGGTAAATGATACTTCAATGATATTCTAATGAAGACTTGAGAGTAATTGATCCCTATTACTTAAGTTAGTTCTAATCATGAATAGAGTTTGGCTTCTTTCTTTCATCCTTGTTGAATTTTTGAGGCATTTTGAATGCACTTGTGTAGCATGTTTTAGAATCAACACTTTAACCTTTTGATCATGTTATAGTCATGTTTTGGAAGCTTTAATTCAAATATTTGATTGTTACAAGCTCTCTAATTTTATTCTGGTTTGCCTTTCGTCCACGGTTAGCTTGAACTCTAAGTCTTTGATGCATTGTGTGGGATTCCTCTTCTATTATGCTTGTGAGCTGTGATGAAGTAATTGAGTATGATTGAATAGTGGTTTATACTGACCTTCATGGTCTTTGATTGTATTCTTCTCAAGCTCCCATGATCCTTGATTGATATTCAATTGTCAACTCAACATGGTGATAGAAAGGAGCAACATTCCTCTAATTTTTGACCAAATTGTCCATATGCCTGTTTCTTTTTGTCTATCATACTTAATGTTTTGATAGTCGCTATCATGTTTTCTCATTTCATTATGGTGTCATTATCCATCCCTTATGAGAGTCATAATTCTATTTATAGGAATACTAACTTGGCTATTGAATGTGCGAGGTACTCTGAGAAAAGTTTTCCATTTTTGACTGGAGGCTACTGTGTTTCACTTTATTTGTGGAACACAATTTATTATATTTGTACTACTCTTGTGCTTGGCATATTTGATAGTTTATGCAGGATATATATGTGTGATTATGAATGCTATACATTGCCCATGGGATATGTTCATATATGAAAATCTCAATACTTACATCCTGATGACGTAATTTCTGACTTGATTTGTCTGCTGATGCCAGCTTGCTTGAAGTTCTCTGGGTTTCTTTTATTCTTGCTCAGTTGCTACGAATAGTTATCTGTTTGGTATTGCAGTATTTCCTTTCTTCTATTTTCATTTTGTATAGTTCTATGTTGCATGATGGGACCTCTGTTGCTGATATATGTCAGGAGGCCTTCTATTTTGTTTGATACATGTTTTATGTTTGTGTTTGTTTCTTTAATTATTGATCGATGAGTCACGCAATTTAGAAATTGAGATCAGGACTTCGCTCTCAGTGCATGTTCCCTATAAGATAATTATTGTGTTTGTTCCTTTAGCTATTGATCGATGAGTCACTCAATTTAGAAATTGAGATCACGACTATGCTCTCAGTGCATGTTCCCTATAAGATGTTTATTGTGTTTGTTTCTTTGACTATTGATCGATGAGTCACTCAATTTAGAAATTGAGATCACGACTTCACTCTCATTGCCTGTTCCCCATAGGATAGTTTTGTTAATGCTTCTTTTGACATATTAATTAAGGTAGGAATCCATGTATGCTAGCATAGGGTAGGAATTTCCTTTATCCTCAACCTTAGGGTCAATCATTGTATGATAACACTAGGAATAATGCTAGGCTAGTTTCCCTTAGTTGTTTTTTCCTTCCTTTGCATTTTGCATCTTAAAGCAAAAATTGTTTTCTTGGAAAATCATAAAACACTTTTAATAAACTCAAACCCTTCTTCAAGGTAAAAGATACAAATCAATCATATTTGTTTGTGCTCCTCTAGGCTTTGTTTTTAAACTTGGTTTATTGATGTTTCGCCATCTTTGCCATGAAACCTTGTTATCTTTTAGCCGATGTTTTGTCATCGCACATTTGTTTGAAGCCGATGTTTCTCCATCGCACATGTTTGTTATCCTACTTTGATTCTCAATATCATTGTTAGGTGTGATGTTTTGTCATCCATTTTATTGATGTTTTTCCATCTTTGCTATGATACCTTGTTATCTTTTAGCCGATGTTTCGGCATCACACATTTGTTTGAAGCCGATGTTTCGCCATCGCACATGTTTGTTATCCTACTTTGATTCTTAATATCATTATTAGGTGTGATGTTTTGTCATCCGTTTTATTGATGTTTCTCCATCTTTTCCATGATACCTTGTTATCTTTTAGCCGATGTTTTGCCATCGCACATTTGTTTGAAGCCGATGTTTCGCCATCACAAATGTTTGTTATCCTACTTTGATTCTCAATATCATCGTTAGGTGTGATGTTTTATCATCCGTTTTATTGATGTTTCTCCATCTTTGCCATGATACCTTATTATCTCTTAGCCGATGTTTCACCATCGCACATTTGTTTGAAGCCGATGTTTCGCCATTGCACATATTTGTTATCCTACTTTGACTCTCAATGTCATTGTAAGGTGTGATGTTTTATCATTTGATGTTTCGCCATCTTTGATATGTTACTTTCTTATTATTTGGCCGATGTTTTACCATCTCATTTGTTTGTTGCCTTATTCGATGTTTTGCCATCTTGAATGTTTTTGTTGTCTTAAATAAAAAACACAAACCAACCAAAATATATGAGCCGAACTACGGCTGCTCTGATTCCTTAAAAGGGATATGTAGGCAAAGGGGTAGGGCCCAACCGAGCACATCTTTTATTTTTGCTACATTGTTTTCTTTTTTTTCCCGCATACATTCCCTTTTTAGCTTTAAGCCATAGACATAGGTTTTGACCACACCCATTAGATTAGACAACAAGAGTGGATACCGTAGAGTACTACGGGCGTGTGAGGTGCTAATACCTTCTGCTCGCGTAACAGACTCCTTTACCCGATCTCTCGGTCGAAAGACTATGATTTCTCCCTCTTCAGGTTTTCTCGATGTTTACCTTTCCCTTTTGGCAGGATAAAAGACGTTTGGTGGCGACTTAATTGATATCTCATTACGAGATGACGGTTCTGCAAGGTCATTTCAGCTGGCGACTTCACTAGGGAAAGATTGACTTCTTGCTGGTCCATCCCAGAGTCGATCCTAGCTCTTGTTTGTTTTCTTTTTTGGGTGTTTATTTTACCGCTTTGCATATTTATCTGTTTGCATTGCATCCTATGTGCGCTTTACTTTCTGCATACTGGATTTGGCTGGACTATTTGGATTCTGGATTTCTTGGTGGGTGGGTTGTTCCATGAGGTAAAAGGCCTCATACCCAGGCTATGAGTGAATTCCATAGGAACTAGGAATAGAGTGGCCATGGCAGCTATGAGGCGGATGCTTTGTAGACCTGACCATGAGACCCATGACTTCAGAAGTAGTTCAGATATGTGTTATCGTATGATGATACCGGCAGTCGAGCTCTTGTACTCTGATTTGGCTTTTAACCTTACCTTGACCTAGACTACACCCGTGAGAGGGGCGGGAAAACTTTTCTTACAGGTACAAGTACTGTTGGTGATTTTGTGTTGCGAAGGTGACTCAGGTTCCCATGATAGTTTTGAAGCTTTGGGATTTTCTTTTGATCTTGAGTGGTGCTGTTCTGTAATGGTCCAGCCTTTATCCAGTGTGAAACTTTGATCCTGTCATGTTGCATCATAGCATATTTATTTCAAAAAATGATGTTTAAAAATAACTAGCATGCGCATGTCATCTTCCAGGGACATTCGAGAGTCTTCTTTCCATCAGAAATGGCTGGCCTCCCGTCAGATGAGTTTGATTCAATTCGTGTTAAGGAGCCCAACAAGCATACTTTCGCTTATCAGATTCCTACTATTGATGTGTCCGAATTGAAGAGGTTGAGTTCTTATCTGAAGAGTGATGTTATGAATAATTGCAATAAAAATCATGGCAATTTATTACTAATCCTTAACACTTCAGTTGACCCAATGGCTCTGATCACCCTCTTCCAGTTCTATGACAAGGAATTATGGTGTTTTACTTTTCAAGATTATCAACTGGTTCCCACACTAGATGAGTACGAGTATCTACTTAATATCAAGTTATCCGATGAAGTTCCTTTTGTCCAAGTGCCGGAGAAGCTGAAGTTCGACGTTATTGCTGAAATTCTTCATTTGAGTTGGAGAGAGGTGAAAGATAATTGGAAATCAAGTGAGGATACTACAGGGTTTTATTTGGATTTCTTAGTGAAGAAAGCTGAAGACTGGGCAAAGAAAGGGAATTGGAATGACTTCAGCTCTCTGTTTGCTCTCATGATATACGAGATCATCCTCTTCCCTCGCAAGAGAAATTTTGTGGATTTGACGGCTATTTGTGTTTTTAGAAATAAGAACCCGTTACCGACACTCTTGGCAGATACTCTTTACACCATTTATTTCAGGCATGGAAAAGGAGGTAATGTAAGTTTATGTCATTCGATGTTGTATCAATGGTTTAAGTTGCACCTACCGACAAGTGGCCCTTTCATGGATACCAGACATTCTCTCCAATGGTCATCAAGACTTGTCAACCTTACTTCATTTGATATCCGGTGGAATTATGACATGGGGGAAGTACGAAGTATTATCACTAGCTGCGGATATTTCCCTAATGTTCCCCTCATAGGAACTAAGGGGTGTATCAACTATAATCTTGTGCTTGCTTATCGTCAATTGGGGTATGCAATGGATGGACCGCTAAAGGTTGAGGAGGTGTCTGAATCAGTGTATTTTGTTAGAGGAAGTGATCCTGTGTTGTTGAAAAGAGTGACAAGTGCTTGGAAGGGAATTCACAAGAAAGATAGAACTACTTTGGGCAAGAAGGTTCCCATTGCTAGAGTTCCTTACTTGGAATGGATTAGAGCCAGGGTTAAGATTTTACGGTTACCATTTGCAAGGTCGGCTCCTCTATGTGAGCAACCTCCTACTGTTCTAAGTAACACGATGCCTACCTAGGTGTTCACCCAGGTTCATGTTGAGAACATTCAACTTCGTGAAAACGACCGTGAGGCAGGGATGAAACTTTATTGGGTAGATCAAGAAAGGGCCGACTTAGCTCGCAAACTCAAAGAAGCTCAAGGGGAAACTTCTGATGCAACCAATTTTAGGAAGAGGTCTCATGCTGAAATTGAAGAAGAGTTGAGTAAGACCCAGCAAGAGTGCCAGAAGCTTCAGGCATCTAAGAATAGATACAGGAAGAAGATTCAAAACTTGGAGAAACAACTCAAAGAAAAAGATGCTCAGCTTGAGAAGGAAGTAGCCCATAGGCGTGTCGCAGAGGATCGGTTTCAAGAAAGTAAAGTAGTCGCATCACAACTTTTAAAGGAGAAAGCCAGGCTTGAAGAGTATTGTCAACACCTTGAAGCGTGTCTTGTTCCGGAGATTTAGTTTTGTTACCTACCTTTGGTGTATTTGGTCACCCCCAGGATTGTTGGAAGGGACCGTTATTTGTTTTTATTATTCAATTTTTTGTTAAGTTTACTTTGAAACACGTATTTTGTTGTTTATCGCTACACTCTTAAAAGTCCAAAGTCACTCGAACATCGTTTCGTTTATTTGTAAATAATTGGAGCATTTGTCTTATTGTCTTTTTTTTCTTTTTTCCTTTGGCTGTATGCTTGATTATCTTTGGTTGCACGCCGTGATTGATGAATAAAAGGAATCTTGAATACTGGGAAATGACAAACATATCATGCACATCATGCATTTCATAACATTATAGTTTATCTCAAGTCGATATTCTTATTATTCTACTTTTCTTATTCAGAGTTCAAGATGACTACTCATCGGTATTCCACTAGAAACAATTTGCCAAGACAGATGGAACAAGTTCAAGCTGAACTCGCTGAAATAAGGGCCCAAATGGCTACTCAGATGACCCAATTCATGGAGGTCATCACCAATGTGAATCGCCGGCAGGAGGAATTGGATGCCATTGTCAACAACCAGCGCCGCTATCCAGGGGATGGTGGAAATCAAGGGCTCTATCAGGACATTTCTGTAGGATTGGGGGATGTGTAAGATCAGGCTGTTGAAAATTTTCACGGGATGCCCATAAATCCTTTTGTGCCCAACGTAGGGCAGTTTCCCCCGTCTCCGGGACCTCGTCTTGTGGGGAACAGAAGATATAATCAGGGCGGTGTAAGGAACTATCAAGAGCAGGATTATGACTTTGACCAGAATGAAGATCAGTTTTCTGTTCGGCGTTCAGAGCCGGAAGTTCAGGTTGAGGATATGAAGTATCAGTTGTTGGAAGAACGTTTGAAGGATGTGGAAGGGCAAGGAGATCTTGGTATGGATGCTAATGATCTCGGGTTGGTGTCTGGGGTGAAAGTTCCTCCAAAGTTCAAGCCTCCTGTATTTGAAAAATAAAACGGAACGTCATGTCCTTTTACTCATACAACTGCTTATTTCTGAAAGATGTTGGTGCATAGTGAGGATCAGGGGCTGTTGATTCACTTTTTCCAAGATAGCCTATCTGGGGCATCCCTGGAGTGGTACATGAAGTTTTAGAAAACTCATATTCATTGCTGGAATGATCTTTCCCGGGCTTTTGTCAAACATTATCAGTACAATATGGATATGGCGCCTAATCGCACTCAGTTACAGAACTTGTCACAGGAACCAAGAGAATCTTTCAAGGAATATGCTCAGAAGTGGCGTGAGTTGGCTGCGAGGGTTCAACCTCCACTCATGAAGAGAGAACTCATCGATATGTTTATGAGTACCCTACAAGGGCCATTCTATGAGCACATGATAGGAAGTACTTCGGCAGGATTTGCAAACTTGGTTATGGCTGGTGAAAGAATTGAGGTAGGTTTGAAATTGGGGAAAATTCAGATTGGAGGTTCTAGTGGCTCATCAGGGGGCAGTAAGAAACCATTCAACACTTACCCTAAGAAAAAGGAAGGCAACACAAGTGCGGTTTACTCTCATAGAAGAAGAGGTGAGGTTCGTCAGCACCAACAAATCAATGTTGTTTCTATTCCTGTTAATGCTCCTCCGCAGCAGAGACCGAATACAGCGCCTCAACAGTAAAGATAACAAGATGCTCCCCGTCAGTATAATAATCAACAGCATAGACAGTTGAAAAAATTCGATCCCTTACTGGTATCTCTTACTGAAGCACTCCACTATTTGCTCGATTTAAAGTTGATCGGTTTGAGAAATATGCCACCACCCACTGCAAGACTTCCTCCTAACTATGATGCTAACGCAAGATGTGAATTCCATTCAGGCGGAGTTGGTCATTCTACTGACAATTGCTTTGCGTTGAAGTGAAAAATACAAGACTTGTTAGATGCTAAGGCAATTGAGTTTACTCCAGTGACTGGTCCAAATGTTACTCAGAACCTAATTCCTAGGCATGGAGGGGGTGTTGTTAATATGATTGATGATAATGGTGAAGTGTTGAATTTAATCATGAATGTGGAACAAGTAACTACTTCGTTGTGGAATGTTAAGAGGTATTTGCTTGACAATTCTATTTTCCCGGGTTGTACTTCAGAGTGTGCCAAGTGTAGAGAGCATCCGAAGGGCTGTGATGACTTAAAATCCTGTATCCAGTTGATGATAAAGGAGGGTTACCTACTGTTCAATAGAAAACCGAGCTACCGTAAGGTTACCGAAGAAGATGTTGCTGTGGTATCTATTCCTTACACCCCTGTGCGCATTCCTACCCCATATAGGGCACCTCCTTTGATGATTACGGTACCTGGTCCCATGCCGTATACCAGTGAGAAGGCCATCCCATGGCATTATGGTGCTGATGTTTATTACCATGGGGTGAAGTAGGAAGTAAGTACCCATTTGTCTGAGGAAGAACGTGCTGAAGATAATGAAGGGGAAGTTCATAATTTTTCTGGTGTGGGTCGAATGACTAGAAGCGGGAGAGTATTTGGTCCTTCCAATGTGCAAGATGCGGCAGAATGTTCTGCAAGAGAAAAAGGAAAACAACAGGCGATGATTGGTAATCCAAAGGTTATGCCAGCCAATGTGACTCAACCAACTCTGATACCAGAAGCTTCTTCAGTTCCCGATGAGGTTGAAGAGTTAATGCGAATTATCAGAAAGAGTGATTATAGCATAATTGATCATCTGAGACATACTCCTTCTAAGATTTCTATCTTGTCTCTGTTGATTTATTCAGAACCTCACAGAAATTCGTTGATGAAGTTGTTAAAGAATGCGTTCGTGCCACATAAGATAACAGTCAATCGGTTTGAGAATGTTTGTGCTAACATATCTGCCGAGAACGGTCTGGGCTTCACAAATTTTGATCTTCCTCCGGAGGGGCGATACCATAACAAAGCGTTGCATGTTTCAATGGAGTGCAGGGGCACTACTTTATCCCGGGTTTTGGTGGACACAAGGTCGTCTGTGAATGTATTGCCTAAGTCAGCATTGATGAAAATTGATTATTCTGGACTGGAGCTGCGCCCTAGTGATTTGATGGTGAAGGCGTTTGATGGGTCTCAAAGGTTAGTATTTAGGGAGGTGGAGTTACTAATCAAGGTTGGTCCTCTCACCTTAACGGCTACATTTTTTGTGATGGATATACAACCAGCGTATTGTTGTTTGTTGGGGCGGCCATGGATTCATAGAGCAGGGGCAGTCACTTCTACTCTTCATCAGAAACTGAAGTATCCTGCAGAGGGAAAGGTGATAATTGTGTGCGGCGAGGAAGAGTACTTCGTGAGTCATTTGACATCATTCCGCTATGTTTAAGTTTAAGGAGAGATACATGAGACTCCATTTCAAGCATTTGAGACAGTTCATGCTGTCAATTTTCCTCCTCCAGAGCAGAAAAGGAAACCTGAAACTGTTATGTCTTCTCTGAAGGATGCGAGAGCTGTGGTGGAAAATGGTAACCCTGAAGGTTGGGGTCAGGTGCTGGACGTTACCCTAAAATTTAATAAATTTGGTCTTGGTTTTAGCCCAGGTCAGCAGAGTACAACTCCCAGAGCATCTAGTTTATCTACTCCTGTGAAGTTTTCCCGTCCTTGTGCTACTCAAGAAGGATACGTCAATGCAGTTGGCGATGATAGGGTTGGTGGCTACAATATCGAAGATTGGATTCTTCCGAGTATTCCAGGCCAGACACTCAACAATTGGACTTCTGTGGATGTTATCCAAGTTTCAAGCGTTGAGGAGTAATTATCTTGTTTTCTTTTATTATCATATCATAATTCCTACGCTCTGTCCAAGGTGTGGTGGATCATTTGTGTAGGGCCACCATGTTTATTTTCGAAAAGTTTATCATGAAATAAAGGATGTTTTTGCATTCAAAATTTTGCTCCATTTCTTTTTTATTTGAATGGCAATGTTTCTCTTTTCACACACTATCACTAAAAAATGCCAAAATGTCGTTCATGCAGATGCACTTCTACCACCGATTATATTGATAACGACTCTGCTATGGCTCATTATGACTTTGATACTCCTATTTAGTAAGCTGAAGAAGAAGCATATGAGGATTGTGATCTTCCTGAGGAATTAGCAAGATTGTTAAAACAATAGGAGAAGGTTATCCAGCTGAATTAGGATTCAATTGAGGTGGTGAATATTGGCACAGAAGAGGTAAGAAGAGAAGTCAAGATAGGGGCAAATCTTGAAGAAAGTATAAAGGCCAGATTGATTGAGCTACTCCGTGAGTATTCTTGGTCTTATGAGGATATGCCTGGGTTGGATACAGACATATTGGTGCATCGACTACCGCTCAAAGAAGGTTGTTCCCCTGTCAAGCAAAAGCTCCGAAGAACTCATCCTAAATTGTCCAAGAAGATCAAGGAGGAGGTCCAGAAGCAGTTGGACGCGAATTTCTTAAAAGTCATCAATTATCCGCCATAGATTGCAAATATTGTGCCTATGCCCAAGAAGGATGGTAAGGTCAAGATGTGCGTGGATTATAGGGATTTGAACAGGGCCAGCCCTAAAGATGACTTCCCTCTTTCACATATTGATGTGTTGGTCGATAATACTGCTCATTCCAAAGTGTTTTCATTCATGGATGGTTTTTTGGGTTACAATAAAATTAAGATGGCTCCGGAGGATATGGAGAAGATAACATTTATCACGCCTTGGGGAACTTTCTACTATAAAGTGATGCTGTTTGGTTTGAAAAATGTCGGGGCAACATATCAGCGCGCCATGGTCACTCTCTTTCATGATTTGATTCAGAAAGAGATTGAGGTATATGTGGACGATATGATTGCTAAGTCTGACACGGAAGAGGAACATCTTGTTCATCTAGAAAAATTGTTTGAGAGACTGAGGCAGTTCTTGCTATGGTTGAATCCGAATAAGTGCACCTTCGGGGTGAGATCCGGCAAGCTGTTGGGTTTTATTGTAAGTGAAAAAGGTATCGAGGTGGACCCGGCCAAGGTAAAAGCGATACAGGAAATGCTTGAACCAAGGACAGAGAAGGAATTACGTGGTTTCTTGGGAAGGTTAAACTACATTTCTATATTTATTTCTCATCACACAGCCACCTGTGAACCTTTGTTCAAGTTGTTGAAGAAAAATCAGACAGTGAAATGGAATGAGGATTGTCAGAAGGCCTTTGACAAAATAAAGGAGTATTTGTAGGAACCTCCAATACTCATGCCGCCAGTGGAAGGAAGGCCACTAATCATGTATCTAACTGTGTTGGAGAGCTCAATGGGTTGTGTCCTCGGCCAGCACGACGAGACAGGGAAGAAAGAGCAGGCTATTTACTACTTGAGTAAGAAGTTTACAGAATGCGAGTCAAGGTACTTATTGCTGGAAAAGACTTGTTGTGCGCTTGCCTGGGCCGCCAAACATTTGAGGCAATACATGTTAACTCACACCACCTACTTGATATCCAAAATGGACCGAATCAAGTATATTTTTGATAAGCCAGCTCTTACAGGCAGGGTAGCCCGTTGTCAGATGATACTCACCGAATATGATATCCAATACACTACTCAAAAAGCAATTAAGGGTAGTGTACTGGCCGGCCATCTTGCTCATCAGCCCATGAATGATTATGAACCGATGAAGTTTGATTTTCTAGATGAGGAAATTGTGTATATTCGGGATTGTAACATGCCAGACCCAGACGAAGGACCCGAGCCGGGATCACGTTGGACGCTTGTTTTTGATGGTGCCTCCAATTCCATGGGCAACAACGTCAGAGCTATTATCACTTCCCCTGAGGGATACCACATTCCTTTCATGGCTCGTATTTGTTTCGATTGCACTAACAACATGGCCGAATATGAGGCTTTCATTTATGGCATTGAAGCGGCGATTGACCTGCGCATCAAGTTTTTGAAAGTTTACGGGGATTCAAATCTTGTTATCAGCCAAATTAATGGAGATTGGGAGACTCGCCATCATAACCTAATTAACTATTGTGAGCATGTTATGAAGCTGATTCCGTACTTCGAAGAGATCACATTTGAGCACATTCCCAGAGAAGAAAACAATCTAGCTGATGCATTGGCAACTTTGTCCTCCATGTTCAAGGTTAAGTGGGATAATGAGGCACCTTCCATTACCATCATAAGTTTGAGTGAGCCAGCTTTCTGTTTTGAGGCTAGTTTGGAATCAGATGGTAATCCTTGGTTTTATGATGTTAAACGATATCTCGAAACACAAGAGTACCCTGAAGAGGCATCTGTCACAGATAAGAAGTTTTTGAGAAGATTTTCAGCCAAGTTCTTTCTCAGTGGCAGAGTGTTGTATAGAAGGCATCATGACGGTTTACTGCTCAGATGAGTTGACAAGAAAGAAGCAGCTAGAATCATTGAGGAGATACATGAAGGTGATTTCGGGACCCATTCCAACGGGCATACCATGGCTAAAATGATTTTGCGAGCAGGTTATTATTGGTCCACCATGGAGACTGACTGTGACAATCATGAGCGGGTTTGCCACAAATGTCAAATCTATGCTGATAAGGTGCATATGCCGCCAGTACCTTTGAATGTCTTGACTTCCCCTTGGCCGTTTGTGATGTGGGGAATTGATATGATCGGCAAAATTGAACCGACTGCATCCAACGGGCACCATTTCATTCTGGTTGCCATCGATTATTTTACAAAATGGGTCGAAGCTGCCTCCTATGCCAATGTCACCAAGAAGGTAGTAACTCGGTTCATTAAGCACAATATTATCTGTCGCTACGGAATGCCTGAAAAGATCATTACCGATAACGGGTCTAATTTGAACAACAAAATGATGAAGGAGCTTTGTGAGTCCTTCAAAATCAAGCATCATAACTCTTCCCCATACCGACCAAAGATGAACGGTGCTGCCGAAGCGGCCAATAAGAATATTAAGAAGATCATACAGAAGATGGTGGTAACCTATAAAGATTGGCATGAGATGCTGCCTTTCGCTTTTCATGGTTATCACACCATTGTGCGTACTTCGACTGGGGCAACCCCATTTTCATTGGTTTACGACATGGAAGCAGTATTGCTGGTAGAAGTCGAGATTCCTTCTCTTAGGACCATGAGGGATGTTGAGTTGGATGAAAGTGAATGGGTACATAATCGGTTGGATTAATTGGAACTTATTGAAGAGAAGAGGTTGACGGCTGTGTCATGGTCAAGTATATCAGCAGAAGATGAGGAAAGCTTTCGACAAAAGGGTACGGCCTCAGTGTTACAATCCAGGTGACCTTGTGCTAAAAAGGATAATTCTCCCCCAGGGAGATCCCAGGGGCAAGTGGGCTCCGACTTATGAAGGTCCTTTTGTAGTCAGAAAATTTTTCTCTAGAGGAGCGATGATGCTCACGACTATGGATGAAGAGCACTTCCCTCTCCCTATGAACACTGACGTACTTAAAAAATACTTTGCATAAAAAACAATAAAAAAACCCGCTAAACTGAAAACCCGAAAGGGCGGTTTAGGAAAAAAGATGGTGTCCTGGTGAATCGAAAACCCGAAAGGGAGATTCAGGCAAAAGTTAGGGACTTAAAGCAAATGACTACGCTCAGCATGAGATCCTTTGTTTCTTTCCTTCATTCCGTCATCTGGAATAAGCTCGAAGCTAATCCAAGAATGATCTATCTAAAAGCAGGAAGATGAAAGCGTAAGAGTCATAAGAGTCATAGCAGAGTCGGGACTTGATGGATATTCACATTCACATTGCCATTTGTAAACACTTGTTTGTTTTGATTTTGTAATTACTTGCTTCCAAATGTAAATGCCTTTTTCACAGGCTGATTTCTCAAAATCAATAGAATATCTTCTTTCAAGTATACGTATACGTTTCTTTTCTCTCTTTTTACTATTTTGTTTGCAAAAACATCCAATATTTTGATAAGCATGTGCATATAAACTTCGTGGGCCTTACACGAAAATGGTAATCTAAGTCATGGTTAGTTGATCGCTTGAGATACGGATAACAAACACAACTACTATTGGGCAAGAGGCGTGTTTAGTTCTATGATTGATAGGATTCTCATTCACTTTACTGGTGGACGCCTTACCGTTTTATTTCACAGCTCCGTGATGTTGGTAAAGGTTATGGGTCAAGGTAATATCAAGATTACGGCAGGTCAGCGAGATCGACAAACCTAGTTGGATATATTTCTTCCTCATATTGGCTTTTATTACGTTTCTTTGCCGCACTTTCATGTGTTATCTTGATTGATTGTTTTAGCATTGTCCGCATATAGGATTTTATTTATGGCCGAATGTCAGTCTTGATGCGTTGAATATTTTTGCCTTGAAGAAATTGTTTCATTTTACTTAATCCATCCAGTATCAATCTTTAATCATTTTTTCGGGCATTTTGATACCAACTGTGCCAATTCTTTTGCTTAGACAAGAGTTTGGAGGAAGGAGTTTAGCTAAAAACGATGACTGTAGTGGTATGCTTTTGAGTAGAACCTCGTTGACGATGTACATGCATAGTTTCAATCCCCAAACACCGTAGATATAATGGAGTTAGACCCTCGTTAACCCCTCTGAGCCTTCTAAGTAGGAGTTTCTTTTCCGTTCAAAAAAAAACTTTTTTTTAACCAGGGGCAGGGTAGATGTTCAGTTAATTTGACCAAGCATTCAAATTTCAGAAGGAATGTTCCATCTGAGGATCACCACATTTTATCTTTCGCATCATGAGATCAGGAAAATGTCTAAACCACGATGTTCATTTCCTCACAAAGTCCCGAGGTCGAGATCAAATCGATACAATAATGGCTATCCCTCGCTGACCAAGGAATGAGGCATTTCTTTTTTTAAAAAAAGAGAGAAAGAAAGAAAAATTTCAAAGACCTAAAGTCACATTGACTAGTTCGAAGTGGAAAGTATGAATAAGAAAGAAACAAAAAGCCCCGCTAAATCGAAACTTGAAAACAAGTCGCTTAGGCAAAAGTTAGGGCGTCCCGCTGGACTCCCAAAATTGAAATTCAAAAGATTTTGTCCAGGAAAAAGTTAGGGAAAAGAAGAGCCTAAAAGGCTGAAAAAGATTATCCAATAAAATTTTCATCAAAAGAAGAGGAACAATAATATCAAAAACGAAAGCAGCAGAAGTTAAATGACAATCATGTTGGAGAATTTGTCGTGATCACTCTACCATTATAAATCCTTTTGAAATATGAATGCTTTTGATAAGTCAACTGAACTTAGGACAGGAGAATATCACAAAGGGGGTGGGCACCAAATAACTTAAGCCTTGAAAAACCTTTTTCTAAAAAAACTCGAACCAGGCCACGTTACAACCTCTAAAAGTCCTAACTAAAACAAGGGTTTAACTCGAAAGCATACTACAACAAGATAACGTTTCCTAAATTCCCAAATATGTGTTGCATATCCATGTTGGTATCTTATCACCCGCATCTTAACTCGTTTTTCTTAAAAAAAAGGGGGGGAAGAAAAGTTTTGAAATTTTTTCACTCTAGCCAGTGATTCATTCACAACAGAGATGCGACACTTTGTTAAGGTTTTCAACTTCAAGCCTTAAATGATCGTCGCATCAGGTCTGTCATTCATAAAATAAACATCTTTCTGCATGCAAAACATTTGTTTGACATCAAGAAGAGTTTACATGTTGAACACCTGTAAAGAGCTTAATGATTGTAAGCAAGGGAATATTTGGTTTTTCTTCTGTTAGACAGAGCCCATGTATGAATAGGACATTGCCTATCCCCAGTGAAGTTTCGTTTCCGCATCGAAGTTTTGTTGCCCCAGGAATCTTCTTTTAAACGCTTCATTCAGAGACTTTGGATTTGAGGATATCGCATATCCCCAACGGAGTTGCCAACAGAGATCCCTCGCCATGACCTCTCATTTCCCAACCGGTTTGTTGATTGGGGCATCCTTATGTTAAGATTTTCCCTTATCCCCAGTAAGGTCGATACTGTGTGACTATCTGCATGATCCATCCAATGGCTGCATTCCAAGAAAAATATCTCTCCAACAAAAATCTTCAACAGAGTTCTGCCTCCCCGGTGAAGTCCCGTTTCCTCAGCAGAGCTTTGTTCCCCCACCAAAGGTTTTCACCCCTCACGTCGAGTTTGTTGTCTTGATGTCATCCTCAACACAGCTGCGCATTGTCTTTTCCAGAGATTACAGTCTTGCCCTGATCTTCTCCCTCAATGTCTAATCTTCAGATGGCGTCCCTCTCCAGAAGCAATAGTGTCGATCTGATCTTCTCTAGGAGTTTGCAATTTATTTTTGCAGCTCCTCTCAATGTTTGTGGCATGTCTCTACTGGTTGCTCGGTTGTTATTCCCCGTGAAGCTTCATCTCTTTGAGGTTCCCTCTCCAGCGGTTCCCTATATTTTCTACTCTCCTTTGGATTTTGCAATTTATTTTTGCAAGTCACGTCAAATTCTGACTTCTTGGTTATTGGCTTCTCAATTGGAAATTCCCCAACGAAACTTTTAAACATGCATCATTACATTGCATCTACCAAAACGCGTAGCATTTCCATTATATGGAGCATTGCCCTATATAGAAAAAATTCAAACATGCATCAGAACATAAGCCATTTTTGTTTCTGTTGCCCCAAGTGAATTTGTTAATACTTTGGATTAAGTCCCCAGCGAGGTCTTCATCCTCATTATCTCAGTTTCCCCCCCTCCCCCCGTACCAGTATCCTTTTGGCGTCAATCATTTGTTTGTTTAGGTGTCTACTCTTAACTGTAGTTCAGTTTCGCCCTGGCATGGTCTTCTCGAGTTTAGTCTTCACTACCCTCTCCGGTTCATTCCAATGTCTATTAATGCACCTTTTGAATACCAGTTTCGTCCTGATATTCGATTTCAGCAGGTTTTTAGGTGTACGCCCTAATCTCCTTGCTTTGGGTTGAGCTCTGAGTTTCGTCTCCTCACCCTACACATGAAATCCAGTTTCATCCTGGTGCTTATCTAGTTTAGTCTAACTAGTTATTGAGTCGAGTTTCGTCTCGTTTTTTCTTGCATACCTTGGACCCTTTGACGGTGTTCGTTTACCGAGTGCAATGTTCGTGCCGCATCCCTAGTTTAAAGTCAGTCTCTTTTGTTCCTTGGATTCTTCTATCAGTTTTCGTCACTGTTTATCCATTGATCTGAGACCAGCAGGTGCTCTGAGAAACATGCGCTCTCATCACTCTCGCTTTGGGTCGAGTTTCGCCTCGTCTCCTGTGCATGAAATCCAGTTTTGTCCTGGTACTCATCTAGTTTAGTTTCACCTAACTAGTTATTGAGTCGAGTTTCGTCTCATTTTTGCTTTCATACCTTGGACCCTTTGATGGTGTTCGTTTACCGAGTGCAGTGTTCGTGTTGCGTCCCTGGTTTGAAGTCAGTCTCTTTTGTTCCTTGGATTCTTCTATCAGTTTTCGTCACTATTTATCCATTGATCTGAGACCAGCAGGTGCTCTGAGAAACATGCACTCTCATCACTTTGCTATGGGTTTAGTTTCACCTCGTTACCCGTCTGTGAAATCCAGTTTCGTCCTGGTACTCATCTAGCTTAGTTTCGTCTAGCTGGTTATTGAGTCAAGTTTCGTCTCGCTTTTGTTCCTCTTTTCTGGGATTCTTTCAGTTCCTTCACACTGTCTATCTTAGTTGAGATTAGAAAGTGCTCCTAGAATCACGCACTCTAGCCACTTTTGCTTTGGGTCGAGCTTAGAGTTTCCTCTCCTCACCCGCGTACGTTTTCTTTTCCAGAGCTTAGTTTCACCTATACTCTGTAGTTTGAGTTTCATCTCACCTTTTTTTTGAAGCCCAATTTATCCCTGGAACATTTGTCCAGAAGTTTAGTTGCGTCTACTCTTCTTTTGTTTTTGTTCTGTTTCAACCTGCGTTACAGCTTCATTCTGACGCATGTCTTGGGGGTTTTCTGCTTCTTTTTTCTTTCTTCTTCAAGAGTGTAATTTTTTGGGTTCTTTTGTATTTCAATCATCTTCAACCCTGAACGCTCGAAAGTTCTCACTTTTCTCACTTATCATGTTGAAGATATTTGAATAGGGGCAACTGTTGCACCCCAAAATTTACCCTCTTGATATAGGCTTATGTTTCATCATGAATATCATATTGCATTGCATTCATACATTGTGATGGTATCAAAATACTTTGGTTATCAAGTCTTCCTCAAGCTTTGAAGGTTGTTTTCATTTACAACTTGCTCAAGTAGAACCTTATCATCTAAACCTCTGGATCTTTCATGCTCAAAAGTTATTGCGTATCTCAAGATTTTTTATCCATCTCTTTGGATCATTAGAGGATTGAAGTTTGTGATTGATTATAAGAAGAATCACTCTTTTGATTCACCAATCAAAATTAGGGTTTTACTTGATCAAGGCTATTGATCAATGTATAAATCTTGATTTGGAAGCTACAATATCTCATTGGTATTTGAGAAGTCTTTGTACAAGAAATTGGTTAAGATGCCCAGAGGATTTGAAGTTTTGGAGATGATTCATCAGTCTCCTAAGGTGTTAACCAAAACTAGGGTTTGGGATTTTATCAAGTTTTTTTGAGAATTTTGAAGTGAAACTTTTTACATGGCCTCTATATATTTGGAAGATCATATTTTTGAAGTCTTGATCATCAATTTTGAAGGGAAGTGGATCAATTGATTCAAAGGGGCAAAATGGTCATTTTGATCAAAATCAGTCAAAGTCAAGGTTGACCAAGTGAACTTTTCGTCAACCATCAATTCAAGGGTGTATTTTTCATATTTCAAGTCCATTTTGATCATTAGATCAAAAAGATTGAGGTTTGGGTTGAAACTTGTTCATGAAGAAACCCTAAAAGTTTCTAATTTTGGAAAATAATGACTTAACTTCAAAAATTCATATTTTTTTCACCTTTGATCAAAAAAATGCAAATGAAACATGCTTGGAAAGATGAGAGTGTGATCTTTCATCTCCTTTTGGTATCATGTCCAAATTGGCAAGGAGTTAAGAATTATGGTCTTTGGAAGTTCATGCCTCAAGTCAAAATTATGGGTCATTTTCCAAAATTAGTGATTTTCATGTCAAATTTTGAGGATCTTAATGGATTCAATTGCAAAAACTCAAAACTAAGGGATTGTATATCTTTTCAATACTTTTCCAAATTATGCTCATTTGTGTCCAAATTCAAAAGTATGGGCAAGTTATGGTCTTTTGAATTTCATGCCAATTTATTGAACTTTAGCCATGCAAGCAAAATGCCAAAGCTTGAGAACTTCATTTTCAGCCATTCTCTTCACTTCTAATCAGGCCCATGACACATTCGTGATTTAAGGAAGCCCATAATGGCAGCAAAATCGTGCCACATGTGCAGCTGTATCACCATGACTCCAAAATTGACAAAACTTGCCAAATTTGCAAAAACACTAGCGTGATCTCATCATGAGGAGTCAAGGGCCATGATTTGGTGGACCAAAATCTGAGTAAGAAAGGCCTCAAAAGCAACTGAAATGAGGAAAAACACACGAGGCATTAGCATGGTCAGAATTTCACTTTTCAACATAGCAAAAATTCCAACTAGGCAATGCACTCATTTTGAAGACTATTTCTCTTGAAAAACCTACTCTACATGTCACATATAATGAGAAGCAAGCACTGAAGGCGAGGAAGAGGGCTCACAATTTCCAAATTCCAGTTATGAACTCAGAATTTCCATAGCTGCACTTTTCTTCGAATCTCAAGATTTAGTGGAGCATTTGGAGTTTTTCTTCTTGCTTCTTCATCCTCAAGTTCTAAGGAAGCTAAAGCAAGCTTTGAATCGCATCTGGATTGAGGGAATCAAGCATTCAGATTTTGAATTGAGGTAGGTTCATTCAACTTTGAGTTTTTAAATGTAGCCATTTATTGTTGAAATTAAGCATGAATATCTGTTTGTGGATGTTATATGATTGATTTTGAAGCAATTTGAGGTTTCATTCGGTATATATTGCTTGTTTGATATCTCTTCAACTCTAGGTTTTAGTGAGTTTTTAGTGATTTCATGCTGAGATTTCTAGATCCATGGCCGTCTATTTGATGTGATTTGAATTGTGTTTAATTCCTTGCCATGTTAGCTTTAATTTGCACTTGATTTGGTGAAAAATGGTTGAGAAACGAGTTTGATTGGAGGGACTGAAGTTGGGGTGCAAACTGATGGGCGCGCGCGTTTTCTGGTTTGGCTGGAGGTTAGGGATGATGAGGTGTCATTATCTGAACGGTCCATTTGAATTTTTGAATATTTAGTTTATATTTTGATTTTAATTGATTTTCTAATTTTTGTTTCTTGATCAAAACAATTTAAAAAATTCTGAAAAAATTATCACAAGTCCAAAATAATATTTACTATCTTGTGTAATATTGTTGGAATTTTTTAAAAATGTTTTGATTGGTTTAAAATTTCATAAGTTTAATTAATTGTTTGTTCAATGATTATTTTATTTTAATAGGTCTTTTGATCTAAAAATTCCACAAAAATTATCTTTGACTCATAAAATAATTTAGAAATTGATTCTGATTTTGGTTTAGCATTTTTTCTATTTTTGATTAGAAATTTAATTTGAGAAGTTTATTTGAAATGTTTGCTTCATAATTTTTGTTTTAATATTTCCTTTAATTCAAAAATCCTCAAAAAATCATATAAGTTTGTTTTTAATCATAGTGTCTGAATATAATTTTGTTTTGACCTTTTCATGACTTTTGGCTAGGGTTTGCATTTTTGTCATTAAATAATAGTTTAATAGTTTAATTGTTTGTTTGATTTTATTTTAATATTTCCTTTAATTCAAAAATTCCACAAAAAATCATGAATGTTGTTTTTTAATTCTAATATTTGAATATAATTTTGGTTGGATATTTTTCTGATTTTTGATTAGAATTTTATTTTGAGATGTGATTATTTGTTTAATTGATTAATGTTTTGAATTTTGATTTTATTTTTGACTTTTCTTTAATCCTAAAAATGTGAAAAAACATGTATTCTGATATTTAGGGTTTCCTTGTGATTTGCATGATCTTGGTTTGAATGGTTTGAATTTTGATCTTACCTAATTAATATTTAAGATTAAAATTCAAACAATTAGGGTTTTGTAGCTTACATTGCAAGTTTCAATTTCAAAACCAATTTGCCTTGGGTTTCCATTGGAATTTGGAACTTGTTTAAGGTTCATGGATGTATTGAGGATCTTAAAACCATTTTTCTTGAATTATTTGACTTGATTGGATATTTTTCCACAAATTATTTTGAAAGCTTGCCTAGTTTGGTAGTTTTGCCAACTAGTTTTGATCTCTGGGCCTCATTAGATCCTCTCCTCTACTATCCATGAACTTCAAACTTGTTTTCTGACCTATAAACATCTCAAATATGTTATGGAAATTTTGGTTTGAATTATTGAAATCCTTTTCTATCTTTGATGTATTTTTGAAGTGAAGGTACCCAATTAATGTTGCATATCTTGTTGCAATTTGCTTGATGGCCAATAAATTTGAGTGAGACCTATAACTGGGCACCTAATGATCATGTTGGCTCTGTTTATCCACATAAACTCAAGTCATTTCACTTAATTCCCCATGTTTGAATGATTGAACCTTTTGATGCATGTTTTATGACCTTTTGCTTTCTTGTTGATCTTCACTTTGAAACTTGAACTTTCAATTTTAGTTTGAGGTCATTAAATGGACAATGATAACTTGAAGGGAAATGATACTTCAATTATAGTCTCATGAAGACTTGAGAGTAATTGATCCCTATTACTTAAGTTAGTTCTAATCATGAATAGAGTTTGGCTTCTTTCTTTCATCCTTGTTGAATTTTTGAGGCATTTTGAATGCACTTGTGTAGCATGTTTTAGAATCAACACTTTAACCTTTTGATCATGTCCTAGTCATGTTTTGGAAGCTTTACTACAAATCTTTGATTATTACAAGCTCTCTAATTTTGTTCTTGTTTGACTTTCTTCCATGGTTAGCTTGAAATCTAAGTCTTTGATGCATTGTGTGGGATTCCTCTTCTATTATGCTCGTGAGCTGTGATGAAGTAATTGAGTATTATTGAATTGTGGTTTCTACTGACCTTCATGGTATTTGATTTTATTTTTCTCAAGCTCCCATGATCCTTGATTGATATTCAATTGTCAACTCAACATGGTGATAGAAAGGAGCAACATTCCTCTAATTTTTGACCAAATTGTGCATATGCCTGTTTCTTTTTGTCTATCATACTTAATGTTTTGATAGTTGCTATCATGTTTTATCATTTCATTATGGTGTCATTATCCATCCCTTATGAGAGTCATCATTCTAATTATGGGAATACTAACTTGGCTGTTGAATGTGCGAGGTACTTTGAGAAAAGTTTTCCATTTTTGACTGGAGGCTATTGTGTTTCACTTTATTTATGGAACACAATTTATTATATTTGTACTACTCTTGTGCTTGGCATATTTGACAGTCTATGAAGGATATATATATATATATATATATATATATATATATATATATATATATATATATATATATATATGTGTGTGTGATTATGAATGCTATACATTGCCCATGGGATCTATTCATATCTGAAAATCTCAATACTTACATCCTGATGGCGTAATTTCTGACTTGATTTGTCTGCTGATGCTAGCTTGCTTGAAGTTCTCTGGGTTTCGTTTATTCTTGCTCAGTTGCTACGAATAGTTATCCGTTCGATATTGCACTATTTCCTTTCTTCTATTTTCATTTTGTATAGTTCTATGTTGCATGATGGGACCTCTGTTGCTGATATATGTCAGGAGGCCTTCTGTTTTGTTTGATACATGTGTTGTGTTTGTGTTTGTTTCTTTAATTGTTGATCGATGAGTCACTCAATTTAGAAATTGAGATCACGACTTCGCTCTTAGTGCATGTTCCCTATAAGATGTTTATTGTTTTTGTTCCTTTAGCTATTGATCAATGAGTCACTCAATTTAGAAATTGAGATCACGAATTCGCTCTCAGTGCATGTTCCCTATAAGATGTTTATTGTGTTTGTTTCTTTGACTATTGATTGATGAGTCACTCAATTTAGAAATTGAGATCACGACTTCGCTCTCATTGCCTTTTCCCCATAGGATAGTTTTGTTAATGCTTCCTTTGACATGTTAATTAAGGTAGGAATCCATGTATGCTAGCATAGGGTAGGAATTTCCTTTATCCTCAACCTTAGGGTCAATCATTGTATGATAACACTAGGGATAGTTCTAGGCTAGCTTCCCTTAGTTGTTTTTTCCTTCCTTTGCATTTTGCATCTTAAAACAAAAATTGTTTTCTTGGTAAATCATAAAACACCTCTAATAAACTCAAACCCTTCTTCAAGGTAAAAGATACAAATTAATCCTATTTGTTTGTGCGCCTCTCGGCTTTGTTTTTAAACCTGGTTTATTGATGTTTCACCATCATTGCCATGATACCTTGTTATCTTTTAGCCGATGTTTCGCCATCGCACATGTTTGTTATCCTACTTTGATTCTCAATATCATCGTTAGGTGTGATGTTTTGTTATCCGTTTTATTGATGTTTCTCCATCTTTGCTGTGATACCTTGTTATCTTTTAGCCGATGTTTCGCCATCGCGCATTTGTTTGAAGCCGATGTTTCACCATCGCACATGTTTGTTATCCTACTTTGATTCTCAATATCATCGTTAGGTGTGATGTTTTTTCATCCGTTTTATTGATGTTTCGCCATCTTTGCCATGATACCTTGTTATCTTTTAGCCGATGTTTCTCCATCGCACATTTGTTTGAAGCCGATGTTTCGCCATCGCAAATGTTTGTTATCCTACTTTGATTCTCAATATCATCGTTAGGTGTGATGTTTTGTCATCCGTTTTATTAATGTTTCTCCATCTTTGCCATGATACCTTATTATCTCTTAGCCGATGTTTCGCCATCACACATTTGTTTGAAGCTGATGTTTCGCCATTGCACATGTTTGTTATCCTACTTTGACTCTCAATGTCATTGTAAGGTGTGATGTTTTATCATTTGATGTTTCGCCATCTTTGATATGTTACTTTGTTGTTATTTGGCTGATGTTTTACCATCTCATTTGTTTGTTGCCTTATTCGATGTTTTGCCATCTTGACTGTTTTTGTTGTCTTAACTAAAAAACACAAACCAACCAAAATATATGAGCCGAACTACGGCTGCTCTGATTCCTTAAAATGGATACGTAGGCAAAGGGGTAGGGCCCAACCGAGTAAATCTTTTATTTTCCCTACATTGTTTTCTTTTTTTCTTTCGCATGCATTCCCTTTTTAGCTTTAAGCCATAGACATAGGTTTTGACCACACCCATTAGGTTAGATAACAAGAGTGGATACCGTAGAGTACTATGGGCGTGTGGGGTTCTAATACCTTCCCCTCGCGTAACAGACTCCCTTACCCGATCTCTCAGTCGAAAGACCGTGATTTCTCCCTCTTCAGGTTTTCTCGATGTTTACCTTTCCCTTTCGGCGGGATAAAAGACGATTGGTGGCGACTTCATTGATATCTCATTACGAGATGATGGTTCCGCCAGGTCGTTTCAAAGACCATAGGGAAGATAGGGAGCAGATTGCGAAGGACTGGCGTCACGTTCATAAGAAGAGTAGGAAATATTTGGGACCTAGGGGGGCTGTTTCTTTGGAGCCATATCTTCAGTGGGTCCAAGCGAGAGCTATTCAGTTGAAGATGCCGTATTCCCAGGAAACACCTATGCTTGATTTGTTTGTGAAGACCACTCCTCCCCTATTGGATGATGTGGAAGAGCTACAACTTGCTTTGGTCAGGATGCAACAGGAAAAGGACGCTTGGAAGAATAAGTGCCAAACTTTAGAGATTTCCTATAGAGCAGATTTGAAGGAGAAAGACGACTTGACTGAGATTCTTGAGAGTCGGGCTGTAGAAACAATGTATAGGCAAGGGGATTTATTTTCTCCTAGGCCTCAGTCAGTTGCTAGTTGCTCACTTCCTGATTTAGAAAACTAGAAGGAGGTTTCCACCAGATATGTGGAAGTAAACCAGAGGTTGAAGGCTCAGATTGCCAGGCTTACAGGGAAGCTCCAGTGTATAGAGTGATCTCCATTAGCTTTACTTCTTAGGGTTTTAGACTTTATTTTCATCTTGTACATGGGATTATGGAAACTTGTAATCCATTTTGAAGTTACTATAATAAATTTTTTCAGTATTTCAAATGTGTTATTACTTTGATATTTACAATGTGTCCATAAATCTTTAAGTCCCTCGAAATATTAATAATAAAAGTAAATCATGTGCATCATGCATCATATTGCACATATTTCTTGCATTTGTTATGCATATCCAGGTGTCTTACCAAGCCTCTTTACTTCGTTCAGCAAGTTGTCTCGCTGTTGTACCCTAAATTTTGCCCCTAATTTTTTCAATCGCACTTTCATACCATATTTTGTCATTCAATCACAATCATTAATAAATAGCTTCATTCATCACATTTGCATCCTATCTTTAAGTTTTCTCTTGTGTTGTTGACTAACTTCTAATCAAAATATTAAAAATATTTGTATTTGTTTTTGCATATTTGTGTTTTGTAGGTACCGAATCAAAGCATATGACAAATAAGGTTTTCCGGCATTATTTCCCTAAAATCTCTATTTGCAAAGAAAAAGAATTAAATTTTTTTCATTTTTTTCACTGTACAATGGATTTCTCCTAGAGTGCAATCGATTGCACAAAGTGGATTTTGCACGATTTTTGAAAAAATACATTGTGCAAATCTATTTGCACTGTAGTGCAATCGATTTCACATCGTAAAAATTTGAAAAAAATCAGCATTTCAAGCTTGTCAAATTTTTGGCTCCAAGTTGGCTCTAATTTTTGAAAGAATTATCATTAATTCAAATTTTGGCTCCAAGAATCAATTACCAAATTACCACTAATACCAATCCTAAACTCTATAAATAGAGCCCTCATTTCATTCAAATTTCAAGCTTTTGATAGCCAAATCCACCTTGCTAAATAATCTCTCAATTCTCTCTATCTACCAAATTCACTCAAAGCTCCATTTTCAAAAGTTAGTAAGCTTTGCATTGAAGCTTACTAATCTTTGAGATAAACCTTCATCCAAACACTTTTTATTTATCAATTCTCTACATACAAGCTTGGCAATTGATACTTGTGGTTGAATTGAAGTAAATTCTTGACGTTGTGTTGATAATTCTCTAGATCTACCTTTGGTAAGTTGGATAATTCATCTTTCACAATGTGATCACTTGGTGATCTTTGGGATTGATTCATTGAGCATTGTTTTGTGATTCCATTGGTGCTATTTTCTCATAATTTGATGGAATTTTCGTGCTCTATTGAATCCATGATCATAAGGTGTTTGATGGAAAGTTTGAACAAGCATATGGCCTTTTAAAATGCTGTTTTGCTTACTGTAACAGCGTGCAATCGATTGTTGTAACAGTGCAATCGATTGCACTAAGTTAAATTTGATCAAATTTTTGAAAAGTTCACTGTCCAAATTGATTTACACAGTAGTGCAATCGATTTGCACAGAGACAGAATGCATTTTTTTACCTTGTTTTGGGGCAGCTTTGATCCAAAATGCTTTTTCTACTCACTCCTTTTGATTGTTGGTTTGGATTGCAATTTTAAATGTCCAATTTCTCTTTAAATTCAATGGACTTTGTGATGTAGATGAAGTTGGATAAATATTCATCAATTTAAATCTACCTAAGGGTGAATTATTTAATTCATTTTTGGTGCTTTGGATTAATGATATGTTTAGTGCTTTAATCCATCTAGAGGAGTGGTTGAATTTAAAGATGAAAGAATTTTGAGGTGGTAATCCAAATTACCTTATCATTCCCCTCCCTCTTCATCTTATCCCTTTCTTTTTTAATTGTGCTACATGTTAAGGGATGATGATCTCTATATCATTTATCCAAACATGAAGTACATAGATTGCTACTGACTGACATCAAAATAGGTGCGACTTCTACATAAGTCCACTTACGATTGCTTAACATAGCCCTAAATTTTGTCCCGATTCGAATAAATGATCATTCGTGCCCCAAACCTATGTTTGCAAGCTCAAGTATGTTAGTTTGATCTATTTGATCCAATAACCTTGAGATTCATTGTGTGTAGGCTTTGGTTCTACCAATCCTCTAATGGATCTACATCACTTTTGGTCAACGCGGATCACTTAAACATCGTTGATCATTACATGTTACTTTTTGAGGAATCCAAAATAGATGATATACCTGACAAAAAGCAAATGCAACTTGTTGTGTGGAGGATTTGGTTCTACCAATCCTCTAATGAGTTCCAAATTCAAGTTTCAATATGGTCATCCAACTAACCACTAATTTCTAACAATTGACTTTACTTTATGCTTTTTATTTTTATTCCCTTTAATTTATGTACCATTTACTTTTTGCATTTACATTTCATGCTATTTTCATCTTTGCTCACTTGAGCATTTACTTTTATGTCATTTTTATTTTGCTCACTTGAGCCTTTCTTTTCCTTTTAAAGACACTTAATAATCAACATGAACCATAAAAAACATTAATGATACTTGGACTACTTGGTTACTATCCTTGGCATTATGGAGTATTGGACTTCTTGGACTTAGGATTAGATACCTTGGCTTATATTGGAGACCTTGTGACCTTAATGGATATTTTGTCTGGAGCTCTTGGGGTTTACCTTAAGACATTGGGTTGTTTGTTTGTTTTGTGTGCAGGTTATTGTGATTACACACTTTGTTTGTAATCTGGAATTCATCTGTATACAACCGTTACTCTGCCCAATTTTTTCGAAGACTTAATACACTTGAAGTTTGGTCTTCTCAAGAGGTCTAGTATCTTTTCTTGCTTTGTTTCAATCCAAAGAATGATAATTCTATCTTGACCCATAATGTCAAGTATTGGCTTCTTGTTGGTTAGACAATTCTTTTCATTAGCTTTTACCTTATGCGTTAGGATAATCCCTTCATCTCCTCCCATCTTCTTTAATTTTCAAAACCATCTCATCTTCTTTTCAAAATCTTCTTTGCTTATAAACTCGAACTTCTTTCATAATAAACCTCGACTTTGTCGAGTGCCTTTTTATTTTAAAACTTCTTTTCTTTAAACAAACTTCAATTCATTTAATCATACTTTGACATCTTTCAAAAGTAACAAAACCATTCAACACATTCAAACCTTTTTGTGCGCTCCAGCACCTTTACCCTTCAAACCTTTTTTTAAAGGTGAGACATGATTCATTGATAGTCGAGTAACATTCTCCTATCCCCATGGTTATAAAGGTGTCGACTTTTCCACTTGAGTTCTAGAGGCGTTCTCAAACCCTCACTCTTGCTGACGCATGGTCCATCTTTCTCACACCTTGTGGGCGTTAGTCGAGATTTCTCTCCTAACAATGACGACTTATCTCATTATTTAAAATCAATTAACAGATAAGTCTTTTCTATCCGAACTACGGTGCTTTGACTTTCCCATTGCACGAGGGAGTACGTAGGCACTAAGTCTTACGACCCAAGGCGAGCAACAAAAATAAAAAAAAACATTTCATTTTATTTACTTTACAAATACTCATTCATTCTTTTTCTTTAGAAAGTAAATCTTTACATAACACTCATTTTAAAAGAAACCAAACAAAGTGGATCCTGCGGAATACGGTAGATGCTTAGGGTGCTAATACCTTCCCTTTGCATAACCGACCCCCGTATCTTGATCTCTGATCTTTTTGGGTTTTGTTTGCTTTTTTCCCATTTCCCTTTGGAAACAATAAAGTGCGGTGGCGACTTCATTGTGTTGAGATAAGTCAATTGATGGTTTAATCTCAAATCTTTACCGCTACAATTCTATTTCATATCATCACTGTCGCAAATGAGCGCCAGAAAAGTGTGCGATAGGAAAGTGGCGACTTCACTGGGGACATATTGACCTATTCCAGGTCCATTCCTAAGTGGGTCGATCATAGCTTTGTTTTTTTCTCTTTTATGAGTGTTTATATATTGTTTTAGTTGCTGTTTATTACTTCACATTATGCTGTATATATGTTTGTCTGGATTTTCCTGGTTTTCAGGGGCTTGGTGATTTCTTATAAGTCTTCTACCCGGACTTTGGGCAAACATAAGATAGGACGGGCGGTATAGTCATGTTAACTTTAAGGGAGTAATCCTAAAAAAGGAGACATGAGATCCCCCACTCAGTGGATGCCCCTTTGACTGTAGTTCCGTTTACCGAGTAATTTGGAAGAGATACTGCTTTTGACCTAGGAGCCTGCTAAAGCTTAGAACCGTAGATTATCTAACCCATCTTGGCCTTTTAGGTGTAGTGCGGAAGCTATGACGGAGTAATCCGGAAATAGTTGTCACGCGATACTATGCTCGGACGAGTCTTTCCTGAGAATATTGCTAATATCCGAAGGAAGGATGTAGAACCTGGGAACCTCTTAGAACCTTGTTCGGCAGGTGATAACTGTTAGTCCATACCTTATGGGTTGTACCTTTGACTCCAGGCTCGTGACTCTGAACCATGTGATCCTGTTACTGTGCAGTGCATTGCATATCATTTGCATCCTCTGCATCATTCTACATACATTCAGGTCGTTCAGGATCTCATTCTCAGTTGCTTCTTTCTTCCAGTTAGTCATCTACTGTCAAGCTGATTGCTCAACACAACTACGAGACTAGAGTTGCTGTCAGATTGAGAATGGAAAACCAAGAACAACACAACATGGAAGTCAGAATGGAAATCGATGAGTTAAAGTCAGGTATGGTCAAACTTACTGAGATGATGCAAGTCCTGATTTCCAGAGGAGAGCCACCTCAAAGGACTGTGATATCTGAAATCCCAACTGCTGTTGTTGACACTCAACCTATCCAGCATACATCTACTACATGGCCAGAGTTTGGGTTACCTCAGAATTACTCTCCGCCTGTTGCAATTACTCCAATGGTTGGCCAGTCTTCCCGACCAGTCTTTCAAGCTCCGGTTTTCACTGAACCTCAGCCAATCGTTCATATTGCTTCTCATCAACCTGCTACACAAGCTGCTTTTGGGAACATTCTCTTTGAGTACCATGATGCCAGTCCTCTAAGTGTGAGTCAGGGAGAATTTGGTGAGTTTGAAGAGTTCAAAGAACAATATCAGACTTTGGAGAAGAGACTCCGAGCTATGGAAGGGAATGAGTTCTTTAGTGTTGATGCTAATAACATGTGCCTAGTTTCCGAACTGGTTATGCCGACAAAGTTCAAGACTCATGAGTTTGAGAAATACTGGGGGCACACTTGTCCAAGAAGTCATTTGGTGATGTACTTTCGAAAAATGTCTGCTTACACAAAGAATGACAAGCTTCTTATCCATTGTTTCCAAGATAGTCTGAGTGGAGCTTCATTGAAATGGTATATGGGACTTGAGAAAGCTCGTATCCAATGCTTCCAAGATCTTGTTGATGCTTTCATAAAGCAATACAAATACAACCTTGACATGGCACCTGATCGTTGCCAACTACAAAGTATGTCTTAGAATGAGAAAGAGTCTTTCAAGGAGTATGCTCAATGATGCAGAGAATTGGCATCTCAAGTTGAACCAGCTCTGGCAGAGAAAGAGTTAACTGGTTTGTTCATGGATACTTTGTCCCCTTTCTTTTGGAAGAAGATGATTGGTAGTGTGTCCTCCAGCTTCACAGACCTGGTGACTATCGACCAAAGATTAGAATAAGGAATCAAGAATGGTAAAGTGTCTAAAGCTACTGAATTTTCTCATGGTGCAAAGAAATACCTTGGGAACTTTCAGAAGATGAAAGAGGTAGAAGCCAATACTGTCTCGACTGAGAGAAGAGGACCTCGCCGTAGGCCTTAATACACTGATCAACAACAAGTAGCGACTGTTACTTCTGCAGTTAATGCTTAACCAGTTCGGGTTCCTCAACAATAGAATATTGTGCAAAATCAAAATTGGAATAGGGCCCAGTTTGATCCCATCCCTATGACATACACTGAATTATATCCTAAATTGGTGCAGAAGGGCTTGATTACAACTAGGCCTCTGATTCCTCGAAATCCTCCTCCAGTTGGGTTTAGATCTGACCTTCATTGTGAATTTCATCAAGGAGTTGCCGTACATGATTTAGAAAGCTGCTATGCATTGAAAAACAGAGTGCAAGAATTGGTGAAAACAAATATCCTCACTTTTAAAGTGGCAGGTCCTAATGTTATCAACAATCCTTTTCCAAAACAAAGTGGCTAAAGACTGAGTCGGGGTACCCTCAAGTCACGTCCTAAAGCTAGTGTTTCAGACAGGAGAGCTCATCCTTGTTACTGATTAGTCACTAGGCCATATTTATTTCTGTTTGCATTTTTCCTTGTTTATGTTAAAATTGTTGCTTTCAAATACTGTTTATACTTTCATGTTTATTCTAATGAAATGAGCATTGCAATGTTTTGATTCATATCATTTTCATTTACTGCTTTCAAATATATTTGTCTTGTTTACTCCCTTTATCAAGATTTTGTTTATGCAAATATTTGAGGGAGGATGATGAAAATGAAATACCCATAATTGTTGTTGGTATGATTTCGAATAAAACTTTGCTGAGGATATACAAGCATTGTTTCAACTCCCAAACACCGGAGCAAAAAGGAAGTTAATCCCTCATTCACCCCTTTGAGCCTATAAGTTGGAGTTTCTTTCTATATGAAAATACCCACAATCTTAACTTGGGGATGGGTAGTTATCAGTTAATTTGGTTGTGCATTCAATTACAAGAGAAATCTTGCAAGACACCTTTCAACAAAGGCCGCGATCAAGCTTTCCTTTACACACAACAAGAAGTGTTGAAGATGCTCTCAAACAAAAAATGACGAATATGGTTCCCCGTGATCATTGAACAAGGTATTCATTATCTTTCCAAAAAAGAAAAACAAAATGAAAATAAAAATCAAAAGAAAATTCCCGCTAAGTCAAAACCTATGAAGGAGACTTAGGCAAAAACTGGGGCATCCCACTGACTGTAATCTCAAATGAAACAGTTCAGGAAAAAGTTGGGAATAATAAATTCAATCAGAAGAGGTCTTTAAATCCTCAAAATTCTCCACCAGAGTTAACAAAAGTCCTCAAAACAGCAAAATGATGTAAGAAGAAGCGACTATTGTCTAAAAAATTCCTTAGCTTCTGAATCATCGTCATTGCTACCATCAGTGCAATTCCAAAATCTCTTGGAACCTGAATGCATATTCTGAATTAACTGAACGTAGGGATGAAGAACATCACCAAGATTGGGTTGGATACAAATATACTTTGAGCCTTTATCCTTTATTTCTTAAACCGTGAACCAGACCACATTACAACCCTCAAAAGACCTAATTGAAGCCAGGTTTCTTTTGAAAGCATACTACAACAAGGTTGTGTAAACTGACTCTTATGATCTTTTGCGTATCATTTGTTTTGGTTTCATACCTTTGTTTTCACTTTAAAAGTATAAACCACTGTGTTTTAACTAGTGATGCATTTTCTATACACCAATAACATAATTTCAAAAATGATTTTGGATTCAAAACTTTTGCATGAAATTTGCATTAAAATTACCATGTTTGAATAAATAATTTTGCTTGCAAACAAGTTTTCCGCGTCAAGCAATTTCAAACAACTGAGAAACTTGGTCATTGACCTTATCAGGGGCAAGTATCTTCCAGATCCAATTGTGAATCAGTTCAAGATTTGTTTCTTAGTACGAGTTTTCTTAGAATTGATTATCCAAAAGATCATTTTCAAGACTCATACAAGGGCATTCCTTTCCTTCAATTATTTCAGAGCTGAAGCCGTGATCAGTTTATTTCCAACAATCATTTCAGAGATGAAGCCATGATCAATTTATTTCCAACAGTCATTTCAAGAACTGAAGCCATGATCAGTTTATCTCCAATAGTCATTTCAGAGTTGAAGCCGTGATAAGCTCATTTCCAACAACTTTTGACTGAAGCCATGATCCGTTTATCCTTAACAGTCAGCTAATCTGGGACAAATCCCCAAGTAGCTCTCCATGTATTTCCTCAGAAGATCATCAATTCAATACAGTTTACAAGTGTGACAAATTTGGGTTCAAGACATTTTCTTTCCAAGTAAATTTGGCAGAGTTCTCCGTGTTGAGGAATCAAACTTCCAATCTTACCTCCACAAAAGAGTCAAACTCCGTTTTCGTAAACGTCGACATTACATGCATAGATCATTCACATATCATGCATAAAAAAATTGATACATAATGCATAATAAGAGTGTTTCATCCTCATTTGCATTTCTCGAGGTCTTGTTGCAGTTGACATGTCACCTTGAGATCAAAGTCCAACTTACTTTGCACCTACCAAAGCAAACGTTAGTTCAGCTGTCTCTCTTTTGTCCAATGCTAATCTTGGATGAGCTGTTTCTCTCTTTCATCCAATGCTAGTCTTGGATATGTTGTCTCTTTTGTTTCCATCTAAAGCCAATATTGGATGTTGTTACCTTTTCTGCCGTCCAAAGCCAGTATTGGACGCCTTGAGTTTTCCACTCATCTAAAGCCAGTATTAGATGTTGTGATCTTTTCTCCCGTCTAAAGCCATTATTAGATGTTGAGATTTCCATTCATTCAAAGCCATTATTGAATGTCGGAATCTTTTGTTGTCGTTCAAAGCCAGTATTAGACGCGATGCTTTTTTCCCCTTCATTCAAAGCTAGTATTGAATGTCAAGATCTCTTTTTCCATCCAAAGCCACTATTGGATGTTGTTACCTTTTCCTTCATTCAAAGCGAGTATTGAATGTCAAGATCTCTTATTCGATCCAAAGCCAATATTGGATGTTGTTACCTTTTCTGCTGTCCAAATCAAGTATTGGACGTCTTGTTTTTTCTTTCTCACCCCATCCAAAGCCAGTATTAGATATTGTGATCTTTTCTCTCGTCTAAAGCCAGTATTAGACGTTGAGTTTTCCCTTCATTCAAAGCCAATATTGGATTTCATGTTTCTTTTTCGTCCAACGCATTTCCTGGACGACTCTGATGTAGCTTCAGATTTGGTCTCATCCCACATCTAATGTTCTTCTAGATGCTTTTGATTGTCTTTTCCAGAGAGTTGATCGCCTCATTCAATGCCATTCTTGGATGTCACTGCTTGCCTTCTCGAGTTTTATCTCTTTTTTCCAAGTATTGATGGTTACTCTTTGTCACCCTGATAAATATCCAGAAATATCTTGTTGTTTCCCTAGTGTGCCTTTCCACGTCATTTCATATGAACTACCAAGTTTCCAGTTTCGAGTCTTTCCACATTCCCAGAGTCTATCTCATCTCATACATCATTCAAAAAATATATGTACAAAAAAGAGTCCATGCATTCATTCATAACATATGCTATCATCTCATCGCATCAGGGACGAAATTCAGGTCTATTTGTATTTAATTACTTTTTGTCTATCTGGAAAAAAGATAATTAAATAGGGGCAGTTGTTGTACCCTAAATTTCTCCCCTAACTTTTTCAGTCGCACTTTCATATCATATTTTGTCATTCAGTCACAATCATTAATAAATAGCTTCATTCATCACATTTGCATCCTATCTTTAATTTTGCTCTTGTGTTGTTGACTAACTTCTAATCAAAATATAAAAAATATTTGTATTTGTCTTTGCATATTTGTGTTTTGTAGGTACCGAGTCAAAGCATATGGCAAATAAGATTTTCCGGTATTATTTCCCTAAAATCTCTATTTGCAAAAAAAAAGAATTAAATTTTTTTCATTTTTTTCACTGTACAATCGATTGCTCCTAGAGTGCAATCGATTGCACAAAGTGCATTTTGCACGATTTTTGAAAAAATACACTGTGCAAATCGATTTGCACTGTAGTGCAATCGATTGCACAACGTGAAAATTTGAAAAAAATCAGCATTTCAAGCTTGTCAAATTTTTGGCTCCAATTTCGCTCTAATTTTTGAAAGAATTATCATTAATTCAAATTTTGGCTCCAAGAATAAATTACCAAATTAACACTAATCCCAATCCTAAACTCTATAAATAGAGCTCTTATTTCATTCAAATTTCAAGCTTTTGATAGCCAAATCCACCTTGCTAAAAAATCTCTCAATTCTCTCCATCTACCAAATTCCCTCAAAGCTCCATTTTAAAAAGTTAGTAAGCTTTGCATTGAAGCTTACTAATCTTTGAGCTAAACCTTCATCCAAACACTTTTTCTTTATCAATTCTCTACATCCAAGCTTGGCAATTGATTCTTGTGGTTGAATTGAAGAAAATTCTTGAAGTTGTGTTGATAATTCTCTAGATCTACCTTTGGTAAGTTGGATAATTCATCTTTCACAATGTGATCTCTTGGTGATATTTGGGATTGATTCATTGAGCATTGTTTTGTGATTCCATTGGTGCTGTTTTCTCATAATTTGATGGAATTTTCGTGCTCAATTGAATCCATGATAATAAGGTGTTTGATGGAAAGTTTGAACAAGAATTTGCCCTTTTAAAATGCTGTTTTGCCGTCTGTAACAGCGTGCAATCGATTGCTGTAACAGTGCAATCGATTGCACTAAGTGAAATTTGATCAAATTTTTGAAAACTACACTGCACAAATCGATTTACATAGTAGTGCAATCGATTTGCACAGAAACAAAATGCATTTTTTTGCCTTGTTTTGGGGCAGCTTTGATCCAAAATGCTTTTTCTACTCACTCCTTTTGATTGTTGGTTTGGATTGCAATTTTAAATGTCCAATTTCTCTTTAAATTCAATGGACTTTGTGATGTAGATGAAGTTGGATAAATGTTCATCAATTCAAATCTACCTAAGGGTGAATTATTAAATTCATTTTTAGTTCTTTGGATTAATGATATGTTTAGTGATTTAATCCATCTAGAGGAGTGGTTGAATTTAAAGATGAAAGAATTTTGAGGTGGTAATCCAAATTAGCTTATCATTCCCCTCCCTCTTCATATTATCCATTTCTTTTTTAATTGTGCTACATGTTAAGGGATGATAATCTCTATATCATTTATCCAAACATGAAGTACATAGATTGCTATTGACCGACCTCAAAATAGGTGCGACTTCTACATAAGTCAACTTACGATTGCTTAACATAGCGCTAAATTTTGTCCCGATTCAAATAAATGATCATTCGTGGCCTAAACCTATGTTTGCAATCCCAAGTATGTTAATTTGATCTCTTTGATCCAATAACCTTGAGATTCATTGTGTGGAGGCTTTGGTTCTACCAATTCTCTAATGGATCTACATCACTTTTGGTCAACGCGGATCACTTAAACATCGTTGATCATTACATGTTACTTTTTGAGGTATCCAAAATGGATAATATACTTGACAAAAAGCAAATTCAACTTGTTGTGTGGAGGCTTTGGTTCTACCAATCCTCTAATGAGTTCCAAATGCAAGTTTCAAGATGGTCATCCAACTAACCACTAATTTCTAACAATTGACTTTACTTTATGCTTTTTATTTTTATGCCCTTTACTTTATGTACCATTTACTTTTTGCATTTACATTTTATGCTATTTTCATCTTTGCTCACTTGAGCATTTACTTTTATGTCATTTTTATTTTGCTCACTTGAGCCTTTCTTTTCCTTTTAAAGACACTTAATAATCAACATGAACCATAAAAAACATTAATGATACTTGGACTACTTGGTTACTATCCTTGGTATTATAGAGTATTGGACTTCTTGGACTTAGGATTAGAAACCTCGGCTTATGTTGGAGACCTTGTGACCTTAATGGATATTTTGTCTGGAGCTCTTGGGGTTAACCTCAAGATATTGGGTTGTTTGTTTGTTTCGTGTGCAGGTTATTGTGATTACACACTTTGTTTGTAATCTGGAATTCATCTGTATACAACCGTTACTCTGCCCAATTTTTTCGAAGACTTAATACACTTGAAGTTTGGTCTTCTCAAGAGGTCTAGTATCTTTGCTTGCTTGGTTTCAATCCAATGAATGGGAATTCTATCTTGACCCATAATGTCAAGTATTGGCTTTTTGTTGGTTAGACGGTTCTTTTCCTTAGCTTTTACCTTATGCGTTGGGATAGTCCCTTCATCTCCTCCCATCTTCTTTAATTTTCAAAACCATCTCATCTTCTTTTCAAAATCTTCTTTGCTTATAAACTCGAACTGCTTTCATAATAAACCTCGACTTTGTCGAGTGCCTTTTTCTTTTAAAACTTCTTTTCTTTAAACAAACTTCAATTCATTTAATCATACTTTGACATCTTTCAAAATTAACAAAACAATTCAACACATTCAAACCTTTTTGTGCGCTCGAGCACCTTTACCCTTCAAACCTTTTTTTAAAGGTGATACATGATTCATTGATAGTCGAGTAACATTCTCCTATCCCCATGGTTATAAAGGTGTTGACTTTTCCACTTGAGTGCTAGAGGCGTTCTCAAACCCTCACTCTTGCTGACGCATGGTCCATCTTTTTCACACCTTGTGGGCGTTAGTCGAGATTTCTTTCCTAACAATGACGACTTGTCCTTGTTTAAAATCAATCAATAGACAAGTCTTTTCTAGCTGAACTACGGTGCTTTGGCTTTCCCATTGCACGAGGGAGTACGTAGGCACTAAGACTTACGACCCAAGGCGAGCAACAAAAATTAAAAAAAACATTTCATTTTCTTTTGTTTACAAATACTCATTCATTCTTTTTCTTTAGCAAGTAAACCTTTACATAACACTCATTTTAAAATAAACCAATCAAAGTGGATCCTGCGGAGTACCGTAGATGTTTAGGGTGCTAATACCTTCCCTTTGCATAACCCACACCCGTACCTCGATCTCTGATCTTTTTGGGTTTTGTTCGCTTTTTTTCCATTTCCCTTTGGAAACAATAAAGTGCGGTGGTGACTTCATTGTGTTGAGATAAGTCAGTTGATGGCTTAATCTCAAATCTTTACCACTACATTTCTATTTCATATTATCACTGTCGCAATTGAGCGCCAGAAAAGTGTGCGACACTCACCACTACAACACTCGAGCTAATTATAGAAGGAAGATGGATAACTTAGAATAGGATAATCATGAGCTGCACGAGGAAGTTTCTGTTTTGAAGGATGGAATGGCCAATCTTACTGCTCTGATGGAATCTCTGGTGGCTGCTCAGAATCAGCCACCGAGTGTTCAACCTCAACCAACAAGGGTTACTACTGAAGCTCCAACTGTTCCTGTGTTTGCTACTCCAGCTGTTGTTCAGAATCGCATTCCTCAAGGTTATTGGGGAATTCCAGAGAACTTTGCGCCTGAAAATTTCAATCTTGGTCCTCAAGAAGCTCAAGTTATTCAGACTACTGTTACTCCCGCACCTCATGTGGTGCATGTTGCTCCTGCTGCACCTCCTTCGGTGAATATGGTTCCATTTGTTAATGATGATATGTGTTGTCCTTTTCCTCCACCGAGTGAGGACTTGGGTCTTTATGATAGAATGGATGATTTTCAAGAGCATTTTGACAAGATGCAGAGGGAGATGAAGGCCCTCAGAGGAAAGGAATTGTTCGGGCAGAATGTGAATCATTTATGCTTGGTCCCGAATGTTAAGATACCTGCAAAGTTTAAGGTCCCGGAATTTGAGAAGTACAATGGCAACACTTGCCCTCGTTCTCATCTTGTGATGTATATAAGGAGAATGTCTACCCATATTGATGATCAACGTCTGCTGATTAACTTTTTTCAGGATAGTTTGACCGGTGATGCACTGAAGTGGTATATGAGTTTGGATAGCGTCAATATCCATACTTTAAATGACTTGGTAAAAGCATTTATCAGACAATACAAATACAACACGGACATAGCGCCTGACCGTGATCAACTCAGGGCCATGGTCCAAAAGACAGGGAATCATTCAAAGAATATGCACAGAGATGGCATGAGGTAGCCACCCAAGTGATTTCTCCCATGGAAGAGAAGGATATGACTAAGATTTTCTTGAATACTCTGGGTGCTTTCTACTAAGAGAGGATGGTAGCGAGTGTGCCAAGTGACTTTACTAAAATGGTGGGCATGGGTATCCGCTTAGAAGAGGCTGTAAGAGAGGGCCGTCTAACAAAAAGTGAAAGTTTCGGAAGTGCGAAGAAGCCATCCTATGGGTTTGCCAAAAAGAAGAAAGGAGAAACAAACACTATCATTCAAGAAAAGAGGGCTAATCCTTCTAGAATAAATTCTCAGCGTCATCAGCAAGTCGCCTCAGTTACTCCAGTTGTTGGTGTGGCTCCAACCACCGTTGCTTATCAGAGATCATCCCAACATGGGAATCAAGGGTATAATCAGAGAAGGGAGATTTATGACCCTATGCCTATGAGTTATACATAGTTACTCCCAACGTTAATTCAGAAGAAGTTGGTTCAGACCTGACCACCTTCCGTTGTACCATCACCGTTGCCTTGGTATTACAAGGCAGACCAAACATGTGCTTTTCATCAAGGAACACCAGGGTATAATGTTGAGAACTACTATCCTTTGAAGAATGATGTACACAAATTGGTGAAGTCTGGTATCTTATCTTTCAAGGATGTGGGCCCTAATGTGAAAGACAATCCTCTGCCCAAGCATGGAGGAGCAAATGCTGTGAACATGGTGGCCAGTTGTCCAGGCGACTTCCATATTTTTTATATTAATCTGGTTAGGAGAGATTTGGTGAAAATGCATGCAGACCTTTGTGAATTTAGCTACTGTTGTGCCCCAAAATTTGCCCTCTCACTTATCAAGAATTTGCTCACAAGATCTCATTGGGCTCAAGACTGCACTAAAGTTTGATCAGCTCAAGACACCTCCTTATGCACTGATGACCAAAATTAGGGTTTGAGTTTGCACAAGGATTTTTGAACTATCAATGTTTCATATGGCTTTCATGGATCATTATGGACTCCCAAGATCACTCATGTCAAGTTTCAAGTCTTGGATCCCACTTTTGATTAGTCAATTGAACAATTGACCTAAAAAATCAACTGTATTGGGGAAAAAGTCAACCATGGCCAATTTACAGTCAAACTTCATAATTTTTATCCACATCAACACTTTAAACCCATATGTATCATTTGATCAAGTTTGGACAATAATTCCTCAAGAAATTTGATCAAATCTCCAGAAGGGAAAAATAGTCAAAATTAGGGTTTTGACTAGGAAAGGGAAATTTCTTATTTTTGACCTAGAAAATGATCAATTGGTTTAAGGCATGATATCAAGAGTACAATTTCATCATTTTGACCTAATGACATGATTAAAAAAAATTCAAGACCATTGGATTGACAAATGAATTTTGCAGTCAATTGATTAAAAGTCAACTGTATACTGAAAAGTCAAACTTTGACTTTTTGGTCAAATTCAAGTACCAAAGATCATAATCCATCAAAAAATGTCAAAATATGAAACTTATTCATCAAGAAATCAAGAAATCAAGATTTCATTTTGAAAAGTCAAAATTTCTAAATTTAGAAATTTTTCTAAGTGTTAAAAATTTCTTATTTTTTCATAACTTTGAGCAATTTTTTCATTATGATGCAAGATGATTCAATGGAAACTTCCAACATGTAAGTTGTAGATCTCCATGAAATCTATAACTTTTCCTCACACAACTTCTCCTAAAATTGCTTGAATCTCAAGTTATAATTTTGTGAATACATGCTCATGAACTAAAAAAGACTTAGTGAAATTTTGCCCTAGTTAGGCAGATTTTTGACCTAACTTCATGACACTTTTTCATATAGTTCCAAGGGTAATTTTCAAAAGAAATTGAAAGATGGGTTGTATATCACATTGCAAGCTTTCTAAAATGTCCAATAACTCATTGAGATCATTCTTGAGTAGGGAGAATCGAAGAGATGGAGTTAGGGTTCCATTCTTGTTTTTCAAGCCATTTTCATGATGAACATTGGATCAAATCTTCAACCATGCTGTAAAAATATCAATTTGCAGGCTTCTAACTTGAATTTCACTCCATAATTAAGTGTTTTCACAGCTGTTGGAAGCTTTAATCCAAGCATTCAATGCATTGTACAAATATAATTCCATTTTGGGAAGAAAGGGAACATTACCATTTTAGAAAAGCAAGCTTTATGCAAAGTAAGCTTGCATTGAGCCTTGAATTTGTTCTTTCTGCACAAACACACTCTAAAAAATCAGAACAAGTGTGTTTAAAGGTTTCAGCCACCCTACACGCCTTGTACCTTACATTGAAACCTTGTTTCCTCACTGTAACTCCTCTATCACTATCCACCATTTTCAAATATTAAGCTTGCAGGTTGACTTTAGTTGAGATACTCAGGGACTTTCAAGGAAAAGTAAGAGTTGGAATACATTCAAGGAGGTCCAGGCAAGCTAAACAGATCCTCAGGCCATCTCAAAAGTTGCTCAAACTCCATTCACGACTCCAGCTGCAAGAGGTAAAAACTCAAACTTCTATCTCTTCATACAAGCATCATTTGATCCAGATTTGTGAAATCAAAATGTAGATATCGTTATTCTAAAGTTGAACATGTTCATAGTTCCCATTTATATAAACTGTGTATAGAGAATTTTGGATTTGAAATTTTTGAGAAAATTAGGTTTCAATTTAGGGCCAGAAAAATTAGATTTTATCTTTGACTTTTAGCTTACATAAGTTATATGGTTGAATTCGTGGGAAGAAACACCACAATTTTCATGTTTGAACTTTCCATTTTTGTGGAGAGATGAGGAAGATACAGGTGGTCCGGCTAGGTGTGAGGTTGAAGATGAAGTTGCCTTCAGAAAGCAGTTTCTAATATATATTTATGCTTTGATTATATGACCGGATGAAACAGCCACCCCAGTGGAGAGCGCGCGCGTACTAAGTCATATGTTACCTAAAGGGCGAGGGTTCGAACCAATGTGAAACCCTCTTTTGAATTTTTTTCATTTTTCTGATTTCCTAACACTTTTTTTTGCAGGCGCTGGGCCCTTTGGGCCTGGCACTTTTTATATTTCTAATAGCATACTCCCCTGTTTACTTGTGACACCCCCTGGCCCATTTATTTTTATTCACTTATTTATTTTATTTTTCCTTTTAAATATATTTTCTAAAATACCAAAAAAAGTCATAAAAAGTATAAAAATAACAGATTTATATTTAGACATAATTTAAATATTTTTCCACATAAAAAAATATTTTATTCATTATACCTTATTTACTTTTATTAATTTCCTTGTAAATTAAATTTAAACTATATCTTTATTTATTTAAATATATTTATTTTAATATAAAAAAGGCCAAAAATATTTCATAACACCACATATTATTTTCAAGACAAAAATACAAAAAAAACTTTTTCTTTAAACATATTTTTCTTTAATCAACTAAAATATATTTAGGGTTTTGTTCAAAAAATGTTTTCTTAATTAAAATGTTTTCTTAATTAAAATGTTTTCTTAATTAAAATCTTTTCTTAATTAAATTCTTTTCTTAATTAAATTAATTTAATTTAACTTAATTACCTTTTTTCTCTAATTAGGTTTAGGTTAAAACCTCTTTCATACAAAAAATTCAAGCACAAAAAATCTTTTCTTGCAATTTGCATTTGTACTTTATATATTCCCTCAATTATTTGTACAATAATAAATTTGGTTGTAATAGATTAAATAGGTTTATATTATTGCAATCTCCATTCATAAATTTGAAGGGGTGAAAAACACAAGAAGGGGGGGTTGAATTGTAAAACTGAAATCTAAAGCAAATGACAAGATATTTTTATCCTGGTTCGTTTGATCTCAAACTACTCCAGTCCACCCGTCAAGGTGATTTCGCCTCTCTCCAACGAGGTCTTAATTCACTATATTCAACTGAATATTACAGACTGCTTTAACAACTGCTAAAGCCTTCTTGATTCAACCCACAACCCGGTTTGTCAAGGAAACACTTTCTTACAAGGATATAAAACAATGTGTGTGGATGTTTTCTACAAAACTTTATCACAACTGTGATGTATACACAAAATGAAGCTTACAAACTAGATTGCTAAACAATAATGAATTATCAGAGTATGTGGTTTAGCAAAACTGGTAGAACGAAGATTATGGTTCAGCTTTGTGCGTGTAGAGATTTGGAGAGCATTAGCCATTATAATCTTCAAAGCCTTGTTTATATAGCACTTGAGAAGATGAACGTTGAATGCAATATTCTTGATTCAATGCTAATAACAAGCTTTCTTTATTGAGAAGATCTTGTCTGGAATGAGGCCGTTGGAATTAATTAGCTTTCAATGCACAGTACCGTTGCTTCTTTAACGCAACTTCTGGCTTGGCTCATTCTGATTCTGCTTCGCTGCTGATGAACTATTGTGTTTCTGTATCAGAGTGTTTGAGCGCAGTTCTGTTCATCAAGCTTCAGCATGTACGTGAGTTGATCATCTGATTTTGACGTTCTGATGTGGCAACTTCTGATGCTGGTGTATGAAATCAAATTCTGATGCTGAATAAACGTGATCTTGCTTATGTCAATCAGAGTATCTGCAAGTCAGAACATAATAATTTTAGGTAGCAGATAGTTCAAACATGAAACATATAAATACTATATCTTTTCACTTTGTTATCATCAAAACTTAAATATAGGGTAGTAGATTCAAACATTGTTCTAACAATCTCCCCCTTTTTGATGATGACAAAAACTAGATATTTTAAATGAAAAATAACGTGAAAAGGTATCTGGAAAAAGTATCAGAGTAAGAAGTAAAAGAATAAGGAGTAAGGAAATACTCCCCCTGAGTTTATTACTTCCCTTTGATTATACGTGTTCTTCAGGATCAGATCTTTTTCTTTCTTTGAACATCAGATTATCAGAGTCCTTGACTTATCAGAGAGCAGAGCTTCAGAGCTTTTCTTGTCAGAGCTTTGCTTTGGATCAGAGTATCAGGACGATCAGAACTTCATATTGATCAGAGCAACATAGATCAGAGCTTCTAGTCTTCAGAGTGTCCAGGAGCTTCCTTGTGCCTGTAGACTTCAAACAAAACAGAAAAAAAACATTTCAAGTAATAAAGTTAGAATGTTTGAGAATTTCTGTCTAGTTAGCCGTTATTGATTTAAATATCATTCTTGTTCTCCCCCTTTTTGTCAGCAATCAAAAAGTGTTGGTGATGTGCTAAAACAATGAAGATCAGAAAAACTAATTATATTAGGATAGTTCAGAATCAGAGCAAGAAAATATTACAAAACATAGTCAAAACAGTACATCAGAAAATGAAGAAAACATGAAAATGTCATGCATGAAAAAAGATTTAAGGTTGAGGAGGCAAGCGTGTGAACAGGCGCTCCAGCATCGCTTGAATCTTTTCAGAAGTTTCATTTTGCTTATGAACCATGCTGACAACAGTGTCAATCTTGCTGTCCTGCACATCCATTCTTGCTTTCATCTTCTGATCGTTGTCATCCATCCGCTGCTGTAGACGCAAGTCATTCAGCCTTAATTCTTCCAGAGTCTGCCTGTCCAAGGCAGCTTGAGAAGCATCAGAAGGAGGAGGCTTCTCAGAACTTTCAGCAACATCCGCTGCTTGACTTTCATCCTGAATGGTCTTGTCTTCTTCTGATGGTTGCACCTTTGCAGCTTGCTGTTTCTCAGACCAAGATTCACTGTCCAGAGGGAGCACAACTTCCTGAGGCAGCTGACTTTCAACTTCCTTCAGCAGCTTGCTGAAGTTCTGTTGTGCCTGCTCATAGTTGATATCCTGCAACTTGAGGGCTTCAGCACGTACCCATAGTCTGAACTGTGACCAGAGCTGATCAGAAGCAGCTGGGTTAATCATCCCAGGACAGACTTGCTTCAAAGAAGCAATCCATTGCAGCACACCTGTTTCAAAATTCAAAATACCAGAGCCAACATCTGGTTGCTTTGGTTTTGGGATAACAATTTTGTGTTTTAGATCAGCAAGACGGTCAAGACTGGTTAAGTCAATGAAAGTCCTGCTGGGGTTTTCAGTGGTTTTCTGAGCAGCTGTTTGTTTTGGAGGAGGGGTATCAGAGTCAGATATCTCGATTGGAGTAGGTGGTGTTTTGGGAGTCTTTGGAGGTGTCGATTCTTCTGAAGATGGTAACTGGGACATGACAATAGTGGTTCCACATGGCAACTGGATTGCCAGCGGTGAAGGTTGAGGTGAGTGAGGGTCAGATTTATGAGGAGAAGGGGTTTCAGAATGGTGAAACTCTGTTTGTGGTGAGGGTGGATTTATTTCTGGTTGGGCAGAGGGAGGTGGAATCTCTGATTGCTCAGGGATCAGAGGTTCTTTTGAGAGTGGTTGTTGTTGTTGTGGTTCTGGTTCTGGTTGTTGTTGTTGTTCTGGTTGTGGAGGAGGAACATTTTGTGGTTCAGAGTTTGGTTTAGCAGAGGCATGTTCACGCTCAATATCGGCCAGCACTTGGTCAAGTGCTGTTGTAGTTGAAATTGTTGGTTGTTTGGGGAGTTTGGTTCTGGGTCTTCTGAGTTTTAATGCCTCAGAAGGGTCTTCTTCTTGTATGGTTTCATCAATGGTAGGGATTGGGATTGATATTCTATGAGAGGTTTGAGGAGGGATAGATGCTGGAATAGTAAAAGATTTTAAAATAGGGGCAGCAGATGAAATACCTCTTTTCTTTGGAGTCTGCTGAGATGATCCTTCTGATGGCGCTTTCCTCTTCTTTGTCTTCTTCAAAGTCACTTCTGGTTGGGATTGACTCAGATCTTTGATGTTCAGCTTTGAACCTGTATCTTCTGCCTTGTACGCATCTGGGTACCTGAGAAACATCTCTGGTTTGGATTCCATTTCAGAAAATACCGGAAAATCACTCAGAGGCACTCTTCTGCTGGAGATATCAGCAGTGGAAGTAGCTCTGGGTTCCTTCTGAATATTTTCTATCAGCTTCATCTTTTTCAGATTCTTTGCGTTCAGAGGTTTCCCAATTGTTGGTTCAATAGTGCTCAGCTCCTGAGCTTCTATCAGATGTTCAATCAGCCTATTCTCTGTCAGAATATCTGATATAAGCCTTCCAAACGGTATCCAGTCCCTCTTGGTTCTTTCTTCTTCCCTTGTTTCTTTCACACTGGTTTTGAGATGGTTGAACAAGAAGTGAGCCAGATTGATCTTAATCTTCTGATCAATAAAGTAGATCAGAAACTGCTGATCCACATTTATATAATCAGGAGAACTTGTTGGTTTCCTGTGGTTGAAGCATCCCAGAACAATCTTAGCCCATACTCTGCAGTGATCCTTCAGATCCTTAATCTTGCTGCTGGGCATCCCAAGAATGAAAATCCTGTTAGCTACCACAGCTGTATCAGCACATCTTTCAGCCATGTCCACACATCGGACGCCACCACCACTTTGACCGATTAGCCTTGCAATGAGATCTTCAGAAATCACAATCTTCTTTCCCATGACAGAGGAGATAACTAGATGTTTTGAAACCTTAGCGTGAATCCAAAATTCCTTGACCAGCGCTGGGAATGTTGGTCCAACCAACCTATCGAAATACCTTTCCCACTTTTGAGCCCTAATTTCTTCAGTTAGGTCAAAACCATTTTCCTTCAAGCTTTCAAAGTCAATGATTAACTCAGAGAGCACTTCAAGGTTCTTCACCGGAGTGAGGAGAGTTCTGAGTGGCACTTGATATTGTTCAGAGGTTGCTTTCTTCTGATTGCCTGCAGAAATGCTGGAGGATGCCATTGTTCACACTAAAAACGCTTTGAGAATGAATTGAGAAAAAAAAGGTTTGCAAGAGATGAACTCAGAAATATGCAGAAAATGCTTGAGTGTTAATGAGAAAGCGTAAGGAATAAGAATGAGAGATTAATGTGCTTAAATAGAGTTTTCAAAATTATTTTGAAAAGATAAACGTTTTTAAGAGAGAGAAAAATAATGATTGCCATTTAAAAAGCGTGATTACTTTTCATTAAATGCTTGCTGATTTTGGGGGATTTGAGAAAGATACTTAAAAACGGTTACCAGACATGTGTCTCAATGCACCCAATCAGCGCTTTGCCTTCTCAGAAGCGTGCACGCGTTCTGCTTCAGAGATATGCTGATGATTGGATGACACTTGTTTGATGTAGTGATCAGCACGTCTGTCTTTGAGATTAGACTCTCAGATCTTTAGACTTGCATCTGATACAATCTGCATGTTCTATCTTTCTGAAAGGAGATTGATCAGAAGTTCACAGTAAAATAATTACATTCTGAAAGTAAATATATGGAATTAAAACATTTTCACTCTGGGCACACTTTCATGCTGAGATGTTTCAGAATGAAATTAAACCTATCTTCTGAAAGGGGTTTAGTAAAGATATCAGCCCATTGATGGTCTGTATCTATAAATTTTAAGTTCAAAATACCTTTCTGAATATAGTCCCTAATGAAATGATGTTTTATTTCTATATGCTTAGCTCTAGAATGTAAAATAGGATTCTTACTTAAGCAAATAGCAGAAGTATTATCACAAAGTATAGGAATGTTACTCTCAAAAATCTGGAAGTCTTCAAGCTGACTTTTCATCCAGAGCATTTGTGTGCTACATCCTGCTGCTGCTATGTACTCAGCTTCTGCTGTTGACAGAGCAATTGTTGATTGCCTTTTGCTGGACCAAGAGATCAGATTTTCTCCCAGAAACTGGCAGCTTCCAGAAGTACTTTTACGTTCCACTCTGTCTCCAGCAAAATCAGCATCACAGTAGCCTACTAAGCTGTAATCACTAGATTTTCTATAAAACAAACCCAGATTAGTAGTACCTTTCAGATACTTGAAAATTCGCTTAACAGCTGTTAAGTGAGATTCTCTAGGATCTGATTGGAATCTAGCACAGATACAAACACTGAATAATATGTCAGGTCTTGAAGCAGTCAGATAGAGGAGAGAACCAATCATACCTCTGTAGACTTTCTGTTCTACACTTTTGCTTACCTCTTCTCTTTCCAGAATGCACGTGGGATGCATTGGAATCTTTGATGGCTTACATTCTGAGAGGTCAAATTTCTTCAGAAGATCTCTGATGTATTTGCTCTGATGAATGTAAGTTCCTTCTGGAGTTTGATTGATCTGAATTCCTAGAAAGAATTTCAGTTCCCCCATGAGGCTCATCTCAAATTCTGCCTGCATACACTTAGCAAATTTTCTTCCAAGAGAAGGATTAGTAGAACCAAAAATAATATCATCAACATAAATTTGACAGACTAAGATGTCACTCTTAACTGTTTTACAGAATAGAGTAGTGTCCACTTTCCCTCTGGTGAATTCATTTTCAAGCAGAAAGTTACTTAGCCTTTCATACCAAGCTCTGGGAGCTTGTTTCAGACCATACAGTGACTTCTTTAGTTTGAAAACATGTTCTGGATGTTTTGTATTTTCAAAACCTGGGGGTTGGTGAACATAAACTTCTTCTTCTATATAACCATTTAAGAAAGCACTTTTGACATCCATCTGATACAGAGTGATGCCTCTATTAACAGCAAATGAAATTAAAAGTCTGATAGATTATAACCTGGCGACTGGGGCAAAGGTTTCTGTATAGTCTATCCCCTCTTGCTGACTATAACCTTGTGCAACCAGTCGTGCCTTGTTTCTGATGACTTCACCTTGTTCATTTAGCTTGTTTCTGAACACCCATCTTGTTCCAATGACGTTGAATCCTTTTGGTCTGGGAACGAGATCCCATACGTCGTTTCTGGTGAATTGATTCAGCTCTTCTTGCATTGCCAGAATCCAGTCATTATCCAGAAGTGCTTCATCAATAGAAGAAGGTTCAATCAGAGATACAAGTCCCATAAGAGTTTCTTCAGAGTTTCTGAAGCTTGCTCTTGTTCTGATTGGATCTTCCTTTCTTCCTAGGATAGTCTCTTCTGGGTGATCCAAGCTGCTTCTGGGTAATCTCTTCTGAGGTTGATCAGCAGCTGTTGTAGGATTTCTAGCAGTGCTCCTTTCAGATGTTGAAGGAATGTCTGTGTTGAGAGCTTCTGATGACTTGTCTTCAGAACCTGCAAATTCAATTTCTATACCTGCAAAAATTTCATTCTGCTTTGACTTTTCAGAGTCAAGCTTATCATCAAAACGAACACTGATTGATTCTTCCACAATCTGTGTTTCTGTATTGTATACTCTGTACCCTCTTGAGCGTTCAGAGTATCCTAACATAATACACTTCTGTGCCTTAGAGTCAAACTTGTTCAAATAATTCTTTGTATTTAATATAAAGCAAGTACATCCAAATGGATGAAAATATGAAATGTTGGGCTTTCTGTTCTTCCACAATTCATATGGAGTCTTTTCCAGAATAGGTCTTATTGAGATTCTATTCTGAATGTAGCACGCTGTGTTTATTGCCTCTGCCCAGAAAGTCTTAGCAACGTTTGTCTCATTGATCATGGTTCTGGCCATTTCTTGCAATGTTCTGTTCTTTCGTTCTACAACTCCATTTTGTTGGGGAGTTCTAGGACAAGAAAAATCATGCAGAATGCCTCTGTCATTAAAGAATGACTCAAAATCTTTATTTTCAAATTCTCCACCATGATCACTTCTGACTTTAACGATTCTAAGATCTTTTTCATTCTGAACTTGGTTACAGAAGGTAACAAACACAGAATGTGACTCGTCCTTGTGTCTTAAGAATTTTACCCATGTCCATCTGCTATAGTCATCTACGATTACTAACCCATACTTCTTACCACTAACTGAAGCAGTTTTAACTGGTCCAAATAAGTCAATGTGCAGAAGTTCTAATGGCTTAGAGGTGGAAACAACATTTTTGGATTTAAAAGAAGGTTTTGCAAATTTTCCTTTCTGACATGCTTCACACAGAGCATCTGAATTGAACTTCAAATTAGGAAGTCCTCTGACCAGATTGAGTTTGTTAATCTGAGATATTCTTCTCATACTAACATGCCCCAATCTTCTGTGCCAGATCCACTGCTCGTTGTTAACAGACAGAAGACATTTTACATTCTGACTCTTTAGTTCAGAAAGTTTGATTTTGTAAATGTTGTTTTTCCTCTTTCCATTAAACAGGATAGTCCCATCTTTCTGACTAACAACTTTACATGATTTTTGATTAAAGATTATATCATAACCGTTATCACTTAATTGACTTATGGATAACAGATTATGCATCAATCCATCTACTAGCAGAACATTATTAATAGAGGGAAGATTTCCATTACCTACAGTTCCAGAGCCAATTATCTTTCCCCTCTGATTGCCTCCAAAGCCAACGTGGCCTCCAGGCTTAAGTTCCAGGCTTTGGAACATATGCCTTCTTCCCGTCATGTGTCGTGAGCAGCCATAGTCCAGGTACCATGACTGGTGTTTCTGACTTGCTGCTAAAGATATCTGCAACATGTATTATTTTATCCTTAGGTACCCAGATTTTCTTGGGTCCTGATTTGTTAGTTTTACCAAAACTCTGGTTGAATTTTGGTTTCACAGATTGCTTACTGCTAGTGTATTTGATATCATGTGTGTGACCATACACAAAGTGTGAATTCAAAGGAGTGTGTTTAATGGTTAAGTCCATGACATTCTTTGGTGTAGGAACCTTACCTTGGTATCCTATTCCTTTCCTGCCGTTTCTGCTAACTCCATAGATCATTGAAGCCATTCTGCTTCTATCTATGCTTTTAGCTAGGAACTTCTGGAAACTATGATCATACTCCTTGATGATCTCATCAGCGTTGCTGGGAGTTTCAGAAATTGGTTCCTTCTGAGAGTTTTGTAAAGTGTTTTCTAATTTTGAAATCTTATCTCTCAGCTCAGAATTTTCCAATTTGAGACTCTCAGACTTATTAGAGTCGGATTCAAGATTCCTTTTCAGGTCTCTGAATTTAGCTCTAATCTGCTGATAACGTTCCAGAATCTCATTAAGGCTTTCAGCAAGTTCAGCCTTTGTAAAGTTAACAGCGAAGTTAGGAAATACCTCTTCTGTGTCTGATTCTGAGTCTGATTCAGAGGCTTCACTATCTTCTGAAATGTTTGCCATGAGAGCTATGTTTTCCCTTTCATCATCTGATTCTAAGTCAGTTTCAGACGAGTCAGAGTCATCCCATGTGGCCATGAGACTTTTCTTCTTCTCTCTTCCAAACTTCTTTTTGGGCTTTTCCCTCTGAAGCTTTGGGCAGTCACTCTTGTAGTGTCCTTTCTCATTGCACTCGTAGCAGATGATGTCTTTGGTGTTTGGCTTCTTGCTACTGGAGGAGCCTTCAGATCTTCTGTATCCAGAGGAAGAATCTGTTCTTCTGTATCTGGAAGAAGACTCGTTCTGATCAGATCTTCTGGGATTCCTGAACTTCCTTTGTCTTTGCTTCCACAGTTGATTTACTCTTCTGGAGAGAAGGGAAAGTTCGTCTTCTTCTGATGAGGATCCATCAGATGTTTCTTCAACTGCCTGCAAAACTTTAGACTCAAATTTTCTGTTAGATTTTAATGCTAAAGGCTTACCTTGCTTCTGAGGCTCATCAGCTTCTAGCTCTATCTCATGACTTCTGAGGGAGCTTATAAGTTCCTCCAGAGTGATTTTGTTGAGATCTTTAGCTAGCTTCAGAGCAGTAACCATAGGCCTCCACTGCTTGGGTAAACTTCTGATTATTTTCTTGACATGGTCAGCAGTAGAGTATCCTTTGTCCAGAACTTTGAGACCAGCTACCAGAATCTGGAATCTAGAGAACATAGTTTCAATGGATTCAGATTCTTCCATTTTGAACGCCTCATACTTCTGAATGAGCGCCAGAGCTTTTGTTTCTTTGACTTGAACGTTGCCCTCATGCGTCATTCTGAGAGAATCAAATATGTTCTTTGCTGTGTCTCTGTTGGAGATCTTTTCATACTCAGTATAGGAGATGGCACTGAGGAGGATGGTTCTAGCCTTATGGTGATTCTTGAAGTCACGCTTTTGTTGACCAGTCATTGATTTTCTATCAATCTTCTAACCACTTGCATTCACAGGGTGCGTGTATCCATCTGTCACCATATCCCACAGATCAACATCATGTGCTAGAAAGAAGCTTTCAATTCTGTCTTTCCAGTAATCAAAGTTTTCTCCATCAAAGACTGGAGGTTTGCCACTGAATCTGTCTCTGTCCTCATTGTTGTCATTGCTGATGTGAGAATTGTTTCCTGCCATTGTGTTTTTCTGATGCTGGATCTTGTACTGACACGGTTAAGTGTTTTAGCTCAGAACCAGGCGCTCTGATGCCAATTGAAGGGGTGAAAAACACAAGAAGGGGGGGTTGAATTGTAAAACTGAAATCTAAAGCAAATGACAAGATATTTTTATCCTGGTTCGTTTGATCTCAAACTACTCCAGTCCACCCGTCAAGGTGATTTCGCCTCTCTCCAACGAGGTCTTAATTCACTATATTCAACTGAATATTACAGACTGCTTTAACAACTGCTAAAGCCTTCTTGATTCAAACCACAACCCGGTTTGTCAAGGCAACACTTTCTTACAAGGATATAAAACAATGTGTGTGGATGTTTTCTACAAAACTTTATCACAACTGTGATGTATACACAAAATGAAGCTTAGAAACTAGATTGCTAAACAATAATGAATTATCAGAGTATGTGGTTTAGCAAAACTGGTAGAACGAAGATTATGGTTCAGCTTTGTGCGTGTAGAGATTTGGAGAGCATTAGCCATTATAATCTTCAAAGCCTTGTTTATATAGCACTTGAGAAGATGAACGTTGAATGCAATATTCTTGATTCAATGCTAATAACAAGCTTTCCTTATTGAGCAGATCTTGTCTGGAATGAGGCCGTTGGAATTAATTAGCTTTCAATGCACAGTGCCGTTGCTTCTTTAACGCAAGTTCTGGCTTGGCTCATTCTGATTCTGCTTCGCTGCTGATGAACTATTGTGTTTCTGTATCAGAGTGTTTGAGCGCAGTTCTGTTCATCAAGCTTCAGCATGTACGTGAGTTGATCATCTGATTTTGACGTTCTGATGTGGCAACTTCTGATGCTGGTGTATGAAATCAAATTCTGATGCTGAATAAACGTGATCTTGCTTATGTCAATCAGAGTATCTGCAAGTCAGAACATAATAATTTTAGGTAGCAGATAGTTCAAACATGAAACATATAAATACTATATCTTTTCACTTTGTTATCATCAAAACTTAAATATAGGGTAGTAGATTCAAACATTGTTCTAACAAAATTGTATACCCCCCTTCCCACAAATGTTGTAATAGCGTAGTAGCTTTAAATTTCGCAATTTATCGCTTTTACATAATATGCTAGTAATTAGGGTTTGTATGGAAAGAATAAAATCAATCAAATAGAAAACCCTAATCCAAGACAAAAACAAGCATGAAAATAACACACTTGCACACAAGCACCCTTGGGGTAAAATCCACTCGATTGCCTTATATAAAATGGCCATATTATGCATGTGAGGTATCTTAGCAAACAACAAGCAAAATACAAGATCATAGTCCCTCGATGATGCTATCCATGTTGCCTTTCAAAATGATCTTAGTCCCTCAAAAAATAATGCTAAGATACCTTGCAATATTGCTAATCATGGTTATACGATGACCCACGCCCGTCCCGTTTACATCCAAAGATAGGGTTACTTACCAAATCAATGGTAAGACAACAATGTCAAAGGAAAAGAAAATGAACAAGAAAGACATTTGAGTAGGTAGATTGCTCCTAATTACTTGCTCCATTTCAAAACAAATATCCTTGCTATTTTCAAAACAAACACTTACACTTTCAAAACATCTTACAAAACTTGAAAACATTTTCAAAAGATCAAACATCTTTGTATACATTCTTACGAACAAGAATCATTACAAAGATTGCCTAAACAATAGCCTCTTTACAAAATAATTTCAAAAACCACACAAAGCACAATTTCAAACAAAAGCAAGTGATCTAGCAAGTAACTAAGAGCCCATGTATAACCATGGATGAAAAGGGTGCTAATACCTTCCATTTTCATAATCTACCCACCGAACTCAAGAAACAATCACAAAGGTCTTTCCTGTGCCTTTTAACCTTTTCTTTTGGATAAAAGAAAAGTCGGTGGTGACTCTTGCTAACCGTAACATTTGCGATCAAATGAAAAACCATCAAGTCAGTTCTCCCACCGTATCACAACTATTATACGCATGACCTTGTCGGGTGTGCTATTTGCAGTACAAACATACAAGGCTGTGATAAGATAAAGGCTGATTTGCAGGAGATGATGGATGAGGGCCTTATCCACATAATTAGGCCTAGGGCAGAGTATGAAGAGGAAGTAACCATGGTTTCTGGATATCCTGGATAGTTCATAATCTTTGATGTGGAGTATATGAATGAGGACCTTGTGCAGTTACACGCTGCTTTCGGCCATATTGCTGGTCAGGTAGAACATCGGTATGGATCTTGCCGAATTTGCTGTCGGGACTCCTGAGGATGTTCAATTATGAGAAAAGGTGTTCAGTTGTTGTTAGACAATGGAACCATCAAGGTTACAGGTCAAAGGGATGATTACCATGAAGTTAATGTGATTGAGGTTTGTTTGGTTGAAGAAGAGTCAGATAATGAGTATGCCTCTGCAGATAAGTATTTCTCCTCAAATGAGGATTTGTTTTCCAGAGATGACTCTGTAATGACTGATTGTGTTGAAGAAGGAGTAAACTTCATTGTTCCTTATTTTGATGCACCCGCCCATTTTGAAGTTGAATATCATAGCAAGCCAGCTATTACTCCATTAGTGAGTAGTTTGTCGGGTCCTGTCCCCTACAAGTCAGATAAGGATGTACCCTACAAATGTAATGCTACAATCTTAGAGGATGGTGGAGAAGTTCCCATCTAGCCAATGCCTGATGTTGGAAATATTGCTGAGACTAGCAGAGTGACCCGCAACGGTCGTGTATTTATACTAGTTATTCGTGGAGATGTTAGCGCTGGAAAGAAAATTGTTGAAAACGTTGAACCCAAGAGGACTATGGGTGAATCTAGGGGAGCTACGCTAGAGAAGGAGATGGATGGTATTTTGAAGATAATCAAGATGAGCAACTACAGAATTGTAGACCAGCTACTGCAGACTCCTTCGAAAATATCTATCTTGGATTTATTGATGAACTCCTCTTCTCACAGAGAATCTTTGATGAGGGTATTGGACCAAGCTTTTGTGGAGAGTGATATGCCAGTAGACCAATTCAGCAATGTAGTAGGGAACATTACGTCATGTAATAACCTGAGTTTCCGCGATGATGAATTTCTTGATGAAGGAAGGAATCACAACCTGACCCTCTACATCTCTATGAACTACAAGAATGATTCACTATCCAATATGCTGATTGATAATCGATCTGCATTAAACGTTATACCAAGGAGCACACTTAGGAAGTTGAAATATCAAGGAACGCCCATGCGCCCAAGTGGCATTATTGTGAAAGCATTTGATGGATCAAGGAAATCTGTTATTGGTGAAGTGGACTTGCCTATTCATATAGGAACACATTTGTTTCAGATTACTTTCCATGTCATGGATATTGTACCCGCTTATAGCTACTTGCTAGGACGATCGTGGATACATGAAGTAGGGGTTGTCACTTCGACTTTACACCAGAAGCTGAAGTTTGTATGTGAAGGAAAATTGGTAATTATAAATGGAGAACAAGCATTATTGATATCTCATTTGTCCTCTTTCAGCTTTGTGGAAGCAGATGAAACTGCTGTTGGAACCCAGTTCCAAGCTTTATCCATTGACAACATAAGAGGAAATGAGAATTCTATGGTTTCGCTTAAGGATGCGCATCAGGTTGTGCATAATGGCCATAGTGAAATTTGGGGACAAATTGTGGATCCACTTGTAAACAAGAATAGAGCTGGCTTGGGGTTCTCTGTGAAGAATGATAAAGGTAGGGGCATGAAGCCGAAGTCTGCTGCAGGAAAGTATTAAGACATCTTCCGTAGCGGGGGTTATCTTCATCCAACTATTTCCAGGATTAATGCCATTGTGGAAGATGAAGCAGAACTGGAAATGCTAAATTATGTGACGCACAAAGTTAGGGTTAAGAACTGGATCACCATTGATGTTCCCTCTTGCATACATGTTTCAAAGTAATTTGTTTTGTTAATCTTTTTGAAAAGCTTTCATTTTTCCCAAGGTGAAAGTATTAATATTGTATGAGCTTATCTGTTTGCTGTGACTTTTAAAATCAATAATAAAAGTTGTTTTTGTTTCCCAAATTGTGTCTTTATTTTCTACTTTTTCTTGGAAAATGGTAATAAAAAAAATCTTTCAAAATAAATAGAAAAACTGAAACTCAATCTGCATGATCACTTGTTATATATGTTAGTTTCTAAAAAACAATCATAAATCATATGTGTAGATTAATTAAAAAACCCGTTGAATACAATGACCCTGCACCCTCTCCCAACTTTGAATGTCCTGTGTATAAGGCCAAAGAAGAAGACTATGATGATATTCCAGAAGAGGTCTCACGGTTTCTTGAGCACGGGGAGAATGCCATTCAACCATACAAAGAGCCTTTGGAAGTAATCAATTTGGGTTCAGAAGAAATCTGAAAGAAGTCAAGATCGGAGCATTGTTGCATCCTGATGTGAAGAGTAGGTTGATTAAGTTGTTGAAAGAGTATGTGGACATTTTTGCTTGGTCCTACGAAGATATGCCTGGTCTAGATACAGATATTGTAGAACACCACTTGTCGCTGAAGCCAGAGTGCCCGCCAATCAAACAGAAGTTGCGAAGAACTCACCTAGATATGGCACTGAAGATCAAAGAAGAAGTTCTAAAGCAGATTAATGCCAGTTTTCTTGTGACATGAGTGTAACCTCAATGGATTGCCAATACTGTCCCAGTACCGAAGAAAGACGGAAATGTTCGCATGTGCGTAGATTACAGAGATCTAAATAAAGCTAGTCCAAAAGATGATTTTCCATTGGCACACATTTATATGTTAGTGGATAGCACAACAAAATTCAAAGTTTTCTCGTTCATGGATGGATTTTACGGGTATAATCAAATAAGGATGGCTCCTGAGGACATGGAAAAAATAACATTTATCACACCCTGGGGAACATTCTGTTACAGAGTGATGCCCTTTGGGTTGAAGAACGCTGGTGCAACGTACCAAAGGGCTATGACAACCCTTTTCCATGATCTGATGCAAAAGGAAATTGAGGTATATGTTGATGATATGATTGCTAAATCCTAGACTGAAGAAGGGCATGTAGAATATTTGTTAAAGTTGTTTCAGCATTTGAGGAAGTATCGTCTCTGTTTGAATCCAAATAAATGTACCTTCAGTGTTTGATCAGGGAAATTGTTGGGTTTTATCGTTAGCCAGAAAGGAATTGAAGTTGGCCCTGATAAAGTCAAAGAAATTCAAGAAATGCCAGCACCGAGAAATGAAAAGCATGTCAGAGGGTTCCTCAGGCGTTTGAATTATATTTCCAGTTTCATTTCCAACATGACTGGAACGTGTGAACCGATCTTTAAGTTGTTAAAGAAATATCAAGGTTGTGTATGGACAGATGATTGCCAAAGGGAATTTGAAAGTATTAAAAAATATTTGCTTGAACCTCCTATCTTGCTCCCTCCTATTGAAGGAAGGCCATTGATTATGTATCTGACGGTGTTAGATAATTCCATGGGTTGTTGTTGTACCAAAAAAATTTCCCTCTCATTTCTCAAAGGATCATCTTGGAACCTCAGGTTTACTTCCATCCAATTCCAAGCTTTGGATTACAAATTTTCCAAGAAATTCATTCAAAAGGGCAAAATGGTCATTTGCATACTAAAAAGTCAAATTTTGACTTTTGGATCAAAATCAAGTTTCAAGAGTCATATTTCATCAATACATGTTGAAGTATGAAGTTTGTTTCATCAAGAAATTCAAAAGTCAAAATTACTTTGGAAAAGTCAAAATTCTAAAATTTTTCTAAGTGTTTAAGAAATATGACGAGTTCAGAACTTCTGGCCAGATTTTCACCATGATGCAAGCTGATTCTGGAAGAACTTCTAACACAAGAGTTGTAGACTTCAACAAAATATGAAACATTGTAGAATGTAACTTCTCTTGGAAATGCTAGAATTTCAAGTTATAAATCTTCAAAGACACGTCCATGAAACTGAAGCACTCAGCAAATTTTGGACATTTTCAAGACAGAGTTTGGTTAGAATTTCTGGATGAGTTTTCACATAGGTTCAGTCAAAAGTTGCAAGAGCAATTCAAAGAAGGATTACAAAGAGTGTTGCAAGCTTCCTGGAAAGCTTGAGAGCTCCTTCAAAACATGCTGGAGCAAGGCGATACAAAGATCAGAAGTTGGTTGTCTATTCTAAGTTACACTGAAGCTGAACTTCTGATCCAGAATTAAGCAATGATGCAGAATCTCACATTGCAGGATTTCTGGTTTGATCAATATCATCATCATTTAATTCTCACAACCACTTTTGGGTCTTTGTCCAAAGGATTTCCCCACGTGTGGCATAGAAGTACAATTACTGTCTTGGAAAAGCAAACTTTTGTACAAGAGTGTGCTGGGCCCTTGTGTTGCTTTTGCTTTTGAGGTTACCTTTCCTTAATTCCTGCTTACAAATTCGGCTTAGGCGCGGCTAAATCTGCTAACTACCATACCTATTTGAACTTACTTCAAGAATAAGTCAGCGCCTAGCATATGATGGTTGTACCCCTTGACCTCTCAAAGCGACTAAACCTTTGCCTATAAATTGGACTTCATTGGAAATTGTAAAAGGGTCTAAAACTGGAGAAAGAAAAAGCCTTGAACCCCTGCTAAAATTCCAAGAGTCCAAAACTGCAAACAAAAAAAATACAAAACCTGTTAGCTGTTGATTCTTGCATTCAAACTCCATTTTCCTCAAGTGTTTCTTAACCAAAACCATCCATACAGTTTCTGATATACATTTAGAAACCATCCTAACTTTCGTATTCAGACTGTGACATACCCTCCATCAATATCCACTTCAAATAAGTCAAAACTTTTCTCTTTGGCTGTTCTAGAATTTTCCAGCCATTCATAGTTCAAGTCAAAGGTTTCTAGCCTGCTGGGCATGTGAGGAAGCTGGTCAGAACATCACAAGCGGTCAGAGCTAGACTCCAGCTAACAGAACATTTTCCAGCTGCAAGGTAATCTTCTACTGACTCTCGTCATATTACTTAGGCATTGTTAGACTTGCATGTTCAAAATACAATGTAGACATCCTGATTCTGATGCTGTACATATTCTAAGGTTTCATGTATTTGCCTACCTAAGTTGGGAGAATTTCAGTTCAAAAATTTTTGAAGAAATTAGGACTCAGAATTAGGATTAGCAAATTCATGCTTTCTTCTGATTTATAGTTCTGATATCTCTTGATTCTGAAACATTACGAAACTTTCCATAACTGCTATGTGCGCCTCTTCTATTTTGTTGTGAAATGACTAAGTTGCAGATGCTCTGACTAGCATGGAGAGGGAGATGAAGTTCTGGCAGCGACATCAGAACTTCTAAAATCTTCTTTGTTTCCAGCGGACCCAGAACCTCTGACCTTCCCTATTTTTTGCTAACATGTTATTTTTGTCTTGCAGCTTGCCAGAGTCAGAACTTCTGATTTCTTTTATTTTAGTAAAGCGCTGATTCCGTTTTCTTTCTCCTTATTATTTTTGCCATCACTTTTATTAATAAAAAATACCAAAAAAATATTTCATATTCACATGTCTTATTTTATTTCTTTTAACATAAAAAGATCAAAATATTTTCTTAAACAAAACTTATTTCTTTTCTTAAACAAAACAAGTCCATTTTACATTTCTTGTACATTCTTATCCATTCAATATGGTTGTAATAGTAACTTAGGATTTAATTTTACTTGCAATCCCCATTTGTAAATCTGTACACCCCATCCCCCTAATGATTGTAATAGTATAGGATATTTATTTTCCGCAATTTATCTCTTTATAAATATTAGTAATTAGGGTTTGCATGGAAAGATAAAATCAACAAGTAGCAAACCCTAATCAAAGACTAAGTGTGTGTAAATCAAAAACACTTGCACACTAGCACACCTTAGGGTAATCTCACTTGTTTCCTATCAGAAAAATAGTCATGTCCCTCGAATATGGGTGTTTTGGCAAAGACCCCCGACAAAAGATCGTGGTCCCTCAATGACCCTCGATGTTACCTTTGGTAAATGATCTAGTCCCTAAATGAAAATTGCTATAACATGCCATAGGTTTCCTTCTATGACTATAAAACATCCCACGCTCGTCCCTTCACATCCAATGATGGGCCTCCTTACCAAATCAATGGTAAGATAACAACATCTAAAGGAGGTTGAAAATAATATCTAAGACTTTTTGAATAGGTAGATTCGCTCCTAGTTGCTCGCTTGCTCACAAAAAAACATTTTATACACCCACACTTTCATTTGAAACATTTTTAAAAGATAAAGCTCTTTGTATGCATTCTTATAGAGATGATAATCATTACAAAGACACTTTTCAAAATCGCTTTCAAAAACACATTCCACAAACTCATTTAATTATTTTCCAAACAAACACTTTGTACGCGTTCTTATAGAAACGAGAACCGTTACAAAGTTACATTTTCAAAATACTTTCAAAAACCACACAAAGCACAATTTTAAACAAAAGCAAGTGATCTAGCAAGTAACTAAGAGCCCATGAAAAACCATGGTTGAAAAGGGTGCTAATACCTTCCCTTTTCATAATCTACCCCCCGAACTCAAGAAATAATCTCAAAGGTCTTTCCTGTGCTTTTTCACCTTTCCTTTTGGAAAAAAGAAAAGTCGGTGGCGACTCTTGCTAACCGCAACATTTGCAATCAAACGCAAAACCTTCAAGTCAGCTCCCCCACCGTATCACAACTCTATTCTAGGACAAAAAGATGAAATAGGGAAGAAAGAGTATTCCATTTATTATCTCAGTAAAAGTTTACTGATTGTGAATCGCGGTATTCCATGATAGAAAAGACATGTTGTGCTCTGGCCTTGGCAGAAAAATGTTTGGGCAGTATATGTTGAATCACACTACTTGGTTGATCTCCAAAATGGATCCAATCAAGTACATTTTTTAAAAGCCTGCTCTTACTGGGAGAATTGGCCGTTGACAGATGCTGTTATCTGAATATGATATCGAATACCGTACTCAAAAAGCTATTAAAAGCAGCGTGTTAGCAGATTATCTTGCTCACCAGCTAGTTGATGATTACCAGTCTGTGAAGTATGATTTCCCTGATGAGGATGTGATGTTTCTGAAAGTGAAAGATTATGATAAAGCATTACCTGAGGAAGGACCTGATCCTAAATCTCGCTAGAGTATGATATTTGATGGAGCTGTGAATTCTTATGGTAAAGGAATTGGTGATGTGATTGTTACTCCACATGGATCGTACATTCCTTTTACTGCAAGGTTGACATTTGATTGTACTAATAATATGGCAGAATACGAGGCTTGTATCATGGGTCTCGAGGAAGCTATTAATCTCAGAATTAAAATTCTAGATGTGTATGGAGATTCAGCTTTGGTAAAAAATCAAATTAAAGGAGAGTGGGATACTCGTCACCCCGGCTTGATACCTTACAAAGATTATGCTAGAAGATTGTTACCCTTCTTTAATAAAGTTGAATTCCATCACATCCCTAGAGATGAAAATCAAATGGCGGATGCTCTGGAAACTCTGGCTTCTATGTATCAAGTGAATACTTGGAATGATATAACTCGAATTATAGTTCGGCGACTAGATAGGCCTGCTCATGTGTGAGCAACAGAGGAGGTAGCGGATGAGAAACCTTGGTATTATGATATCTAGCATTTTCTTCAGACTCCGGAATACCGGATTGGTGCATCGAATAAAGATAAAAAGACATTGAGAAGATTGGTAGGCAGTTTCTTCCTCAGTGAAAACATGATGTACAAGAGAAATTATGACATGGTCCTGCTCAGATGCATGGATAGACACGAAGCATACATGTTGATGCATGAGGTTCATGAAGGTTCATTTGGCACTCATGCCAATGGACATTCGATGGCTAAAAGTATGCTAAGGGCAGGTTACTATTGGCTGACAATGGAATCTGACTGTTACAAATTTGCAAAGAAGTTCCATAAATGCCAGATTTATACAGACAAGATTCATGTGCCTCCGACACTTCTCAATGTGATTTCTTCCCTATGGCCTTTCTCTATGTGGGGTATTGAAATGATTGGGATGATATAACCCAAATCTTCAAATGGACACTGTTTTATCTTGGTAGAAATTGATTACTTCACCAAATGGGTGGAAGCTACTTCATATGCTAATGTTACTAAGCAAGTGGTTGTGCGCTTCATTAAGAATAATCACATATGTCGGTATGGTGTGCCGATCAGAATTATCACCGACAATGGCTTGAATCTGAACAACAAGATGATGACAGAACTTTATGAAGAATTAAATATTGTCCATCACAACTCATCTCCATACATGCCGAAGATGAATGGGGCTGTTGAAGCTGCTAATAAGAATATCAAGAAGATCATCCAAAAGATGGTTGTTACTTATAAAGATTGGCATGAAATGCTCCCTTTTTATTTACATGGATATCGGACATCTGCCCGTACTTCAACAGGAGAAACCCCGTTCTCCCTTGTGTACGGAATGGAAGCAGTGCTCCCAATCAAGGTTAAGATTCCCTCTTTGTGTGTGATATTGGAAACCAAGTTGTCAGAGGCTGAATGGGTCCAGAACAGGTTTGAATAATTAAATTTGATGGAAGAGAAGAGAATGACGACTTTGTGTCATGGGAAGTTATACTAGAAGAGAATGAAGAAAGATTTTGATAAGAAGGTCAAATCTCATGATTTCAGAGAAGGCGACCTCGCGCTCAAGAAGATCATGTCTTTTAATGCTTATTCTAGGGGCAAGTGGACTCCCAATTTTGAAGGCCCATATGTTGTCACGAAACCCTTCTCTGGCGGTGCATTAATTCTTGAAACTATGGATTGCGAGGAGTTCCCACGTCCCATGAATGTTGATGTAGTCAAGAAATACTTCACCTAAAGAAATAAAAGAACATCTCGCTAAGTTGAAAACTCGAAAGGGCGGCTTAGGCAAAAAAGAGCGTCTGGGTAGGCCGAAAACCCGAAAGGGCGGTCTAGGCAAAAATTAGAGACATAAACAAAATGAAATTTCCCGCTAAGTTAAAAACCCGCAAGGGCAGCTTAGGCAAAAGTTAGGGACTTTCTTGGAAAGTAATTACATTAGACAAGACTTGATCATTGAAGCAACAATCTTCTTGGATCCTCACCATACTTCAACGGAAGCTGCTGCTCAGGATTTCGAAAGTTGTTAGAGGGGATAGTGGTCATTGTATCTCAATGTATCTTTTCCATTATATATTACCATTTTCCGAATTTGTAATCATCCATGGAGTCTCGCCATTCACAGACTACCATTCTATCAATAAAATTTGAGCTTTTCCCAATTCTTTGTATTTCTTATTTTATTTAGCTTGCTGTGATATGGTGGCAGAACCAGAACTGTTTTGAAATGCTGGTTTGCATTTTGCGTTTGTGTTTGCAAAATGTCGCGGTAAGAAAGAGTCGACACCGACTTTTATTTTATCCAACTTGAAAGGAAAAAAGCACAGATAAATTCCTTTTTCGAGATATTCTGAGTACGGGGGGTAGATTATAGAAAGGGAAGGTATTAGCACCCTTTCTATCCGTAGTTTTCTACGGGCTCTTAGGTACTTGCTCATCATTTTAAAATTGCTTATGTGTTTGTGTGACTTGTTTTGAAAATGTTTTACTTCGATTTAACCCTTGCTTCTGTCTTCAAGAGTGTTACGAAGTCGTTTTGAAAACTTTCTTTGAAAAGAGTGTAAGTGTGGAAAGAGTTTGTTTTGAGCAAGTACCTACTAGAATCTACCTACTCGAAAAAAGAATTGTTCTATGTTCGTTTCCTTTAGACATCACTATCCTACTATTAGTGAGTAAGTAGCACCGTCGTTGGAGTTTTAAGGGTCAATGCGAAAGGGACGTACGATCACTAAAGTAATGTTAGGACGTCTTAGTAATAACTCTAGTGTCTTAAGATCATATTCGAGGCAACATTTCCGAGGCAACCTTTCCGAACGGGACTTTTGATCTTTGTTTAGACAAGAGGGCCACCACTAAAATACCCTATACTTAATGATTGTTTACCGAAGGCAACCGAAATAGGAGTATACCCTAGGAGTGTGCATGTGCGAGTGATTAAATTTCAAGTTTATTATCTTTGCACATTTAGGGTTTGCTAACTATTTTAACTTTACCATACATTCTTCTCATGCATCCCTAATATCATACATCTAATAGTTAATATTTGAAAGAATTAAAATGCGGAAAATAAAGCTACGATATTACAAGGCTTCAGGTGAGATTAATTACATTCCCAAAAAAACCACGTCAAAACGATAAATGAAAGGAAAAAGTCCTAATTAATCTATTACATCCTGTGAGCAGTTACATTAATATGGTAAAAATAAATAAGCGCACGCAATGAATTAAGAACGAGCAAACAATAGGGTTTTGACCCCCGTCTAACCAAATTAAAAGAAAAATTATTTTTTGTTGTTTTTGATTATTTTTAAGAAAAATAAGATTTTAAATTAAATACAAACCTAATTACTAATTAAATTAAAAAATAATTATTTGACCTATTTTTGTATTTTGTTATTTTTGAGAAAAGAAAATAGAATTTAAATTAAACAAAACCCTAATTTCTAATTTGTTTTAGTTTATTTACAAAAGAATTAAAGTTATCTAATAAATTAAGTTAACTAACTAAATTAATTTTTGATAAAAAAAACAAATATCCTAAATCTAATTGGATGAAAAATTATTTTTATGATTTTGTGATAAAAAGAATTAATTTTTTGTTAGTAAAAATAAATTAAATGAACTAATAAAGAAAATATAAAAAGAAAAGTAAAAGAAAATGGGCCTGAAATCAAAAATTTGGAGGGCGTGAACAACAATTCTGGGCCCAAAAGAAATTGATCCATGTTGACTTGCCAAGATTCCCTGATGTGCATTGACCAAGGCCTTTGGTGGATCATCACATGATGGCAATCAGATTTGGCTTCCTGGAAATCTGGTTGGTTGGATGATGATGGACCATGGTGGTCATCACACCTACACGCGCGCCTGATCATTTAATGAAAAATAATGTGAAGTACATGGGGGACCTGGGATTCGAACCCAGGTCCTGTGACCTTTTCCACTAGCCTTGTCACCAATTGAGCTGTGTGCCTTTATTGTACATAGGATAACAATAATTAATAATATATAATAATGCAAGTTAGTGGGGGAAAATTAAAAAATATGCCAGAATTCAAATGGACGAATGAGATGGAGCCACACATGTCATCTTCTTGCTCTCTCCATTGGTAAAAGTCAGAGACTTTTACCTACGGACAAATGTCTGTCACTAAAACCTTTGCTTGTTTCAAAATCTCACATGGGCATGATAAATGGAGTCTAAGGCCATGAATCAAACCGCCTTGGCCTGCTGAGCATTATGGTGCTCTTCTTGTGGACCAATTTTTCCTGTGTAAGAAAAACCCAAAACACAACAAAGAACCCTAACAATGGTGGATTCCTATACAGCTAACAATAATGCAATTAAATGGTACTGTCAACTTGCAAACATGTTAGGGATTCAGAATATGCTATTGAAACATGATAAATATGCAAGAAATTGGATAATCGAATCTAAAAAATATACCAAACTGTGATGGCTATGCGTCCCGCTTCTGGGCTTAGGAGGGCTAGCAAACGATTGAATCTGCTTCAGAGAAGGTCCAGGAGTGGGTTAGCTGCTTTAAATTGCCTTGAATCTTCCTCTAACTAGTAATTCAAATAAACACTTTTGATTGATTTTCTTAAATTCGGTTCTGACCTCTCACGCCTCCAAACCTTGTTCTTTTGATTTGCTTTTGTCCACTATATACCAAGGGATGAATTAGGTTTACAAATATGATCTCAATATTTTCCAATTATGATTTGTGATCTTGATTTGATTCACTTGAAAATCTTTCCGAAATTGGCCAAAATAAATCTTTTTGTGCCCACCTATGCCTTGCACGAATTGATTCACTTGCTAGCTAGATATAGGACCTGAAATGTGCAAAAGATCTTGAGGTTTCAATGATTTGGATTTTTTCATGATTTGTTTTGATTTAAATGATTTAATTGAAATAAAAAAAATCAAAATAAATAGAAAAAATAAGATATAGACAAATGGGAAGAGCTAGGGCTCGTGGAGCATGCTACCAACTCAAAACAAGTGCAAAAAGTTAGGCCCATTTAGCAAAAATTGCAATTTGCGGCACTTTTGACTTTTGACAATTTTGCAAAAAAGGTCAACTTCACCAATGCATAACTTCTTCAATTTTGACTCTTTGAAGGTGTTCTATGACTTTTTATAAAGATTGAGATGTACTCTAACAAACCTTTTGGTCTAATCTCAATTTATTCTTCCATGTTCATGTATGAAGCTTTGACAAAAAAAGGTGTTTATGTTGACTTTTCAAAGTGACCTATAATGTCAAAATTCGTAACTTCTTGTGAGTGCATATTTTGAACTTGGGAGCTGAAGATCAATTGTAGGAAATTGAATCCTCTTCAAAATGAGCTTTGGATGGGTCATTGATAATAAAGTATGAGAAAGTTATGCTTGGTCAAAGTTGAGTTGACTTTTCCTACAAAACCCTAATTTAGCAACTTTTGGGTTTTGATGAATTGGGAGAAATACTTGATGAATCATGATCAAACATTGATCAAATGATGAATAATAATTCAAAATGAGGATGTTGACCAAAAATCTTGAAGTTTGACTGTATGTGGGGCACAATTGACTTTTGCCCTAGCATAGTCGATTTTCAGGCTTTTGAGCAATTGACTGAGCAAACTTTCTCTGCAAGGCTTGAAACTTGACATGGATGATCTTGAGAACATATTAGGACAATAGTGAGAATTTGGGATCCCCTTGGACTCAAATATCTTGATGCAACATGAAACCCTAATTTGAGGTAGACTGTCTTATGAGAGAGCTTGTCTGGTCAACCCTTGGACTTCCTTGAGCAATTTGAGGACCTCAATTGAAATGTATTGAGAAATATGGGAGGGAAAATTTTGGGGTACAACACTTGCAAAGACTCCATTTATTATTGAAAATAATTTTCAAAGAGAAAAGATTAAATAACAAAATTGTTTTTCAAAAAGAATTTACAATTTACTTTTACTTTAGATTTTGTGATTTAAGAGGAAAACAAAAGTGGTGATCCCAGGAATGGATGAACTCCAATAGTTTTGAGAAGTTTTATTTCCCCCGAAAAGGTTTTCTCAAGACATTTTCGCTGTATTGGGTTTGTGACTCCAGTATCCCCAGTCAAGTCTTGGTTCATTTTTCTTCTTTTTGAGTTTGCATGATATGAAGACTCAATATAAGATTCTCCAGTGAAGGATTCACTTATTTGATAGAAGTCCTTTCTCCCCAGATAAGTTGGTACAATAATTACTCTCAAAGAACACGTATCTCCGGTTTCCCCCAGTGAAGAACGTATATTGGTTTCTCCTCGATGATGTGGTGTTAACCTCCCCAATGAATTCAGCACGAAGTTCCCAGTTGTTGTCTCGATGATGAAGCATTATCTCCCTTAGTGAAGTTTGTATGTTTTTTCTCCTTTAAAGCTGGCCTGAATTCCCAGTGGATGTTTTGACAATTTGGTTTCCATCTGCCTTATTTGAAATCAGTTTTTCAATCCCTAGTAGAAGTTCTACACTTGAAAACATTTATTTCCCCGTTAAAGTCTGAGTGCTACTCCCTGGTGAAGTATGGAGAAGGATGTTATATCCTTGTATCTGTACTGTTTTGTCTCTATTTTGTTTCTCCCCAGTAAAGTTAAGCCATGCAGTAGAACTTTGTTTCCTTAGTTGGTGCCTTTTTTTTTCTTTTGGGATGATCGTCTTGGATGTGATTTGGACGAGTGTTGTGTGCGCTCGAGTTGGTTTTGTTTGTTTATCCCCAATATTATATGTCTGTTTTGTCAGCATATACATAATAACACTCATACATTCATACATACATCATACATAGTTAAATTTAGCAAATCATTGCTCATTCACATTTGTTAATATTTTGTTGACATATTACCCTGTTTTACAGAGTTGTGTTGTCCTCTCCCCAATAGAGTATTGACCTTAATCAGAAAGTGTATATTCTTTCAATTTCCCCACTGAGTTATCCCTCGTGGAAGATTTTTGCTTTAGCCTTCCTACACAGCTCCTTGTCTGGATGATTTGGGTTTCCCTCTTGAGTTTATTTCTCAAAGAATGTATTTTGGTAGACTGTTTTACTCTAGTTAATTTTTGGTTTGAATCTTTGTTTCCCAGCAATATTATTAATTTGGATTTCTGCAAGCTTCGAGTTTTAATTTGAGAATGTGCATTTATTTTGCACAAGAAGATTTTATCTCCTCAGTAGGAATATAATGGCATTTACCTAGGAAGTCATATCTCTTTCCCTAGGAAGCCATATTGTTTTCCCCAGGGAGTCATTTTATAATCCTTCCTATAACAGCAAGTAGCAAGTCTCTTTATTTAAGCAACTTATACTTCCCCGTAAATGTCGATGTTACTTTTTTTTGCTATCTTCTCTATGAGTGGATAATTTGTAGTTCTTTGTCAAATTACTCCAGTGGATGGCAAGTCCTTCAATATCACAAAGACAATTCACTGTGAAAACTTTGCAAGTGGTAGTCTCTTTATTTAAGACAACTTATATATTACCCTTTCCAGGAAGAGTGCCTCGGTTAAAGAAGAAGTTGAGACCCTTTCTAGGTTAAACGCCATGATTTTGGGGAAAACTTGTTATCTTTTTGCTACCCTCAATGAAAGTTGGTAGTTCATTATCAGTGAATGGCGGAGCTATGATATTTCTATTCTCTCTACCTCCAGTGAAAGTTGGTAGATCACCATCTGTGAAAGTTGGTGATTGTTATCTTTTTGCTACCCTGAACGTTGGTAGTTCACTGTCAGTGAACGACAGTGCTATGATATTCTTTTCTCTCTACCTTCAGTGAAAGTTGGTGATTGTTATCTTTCTGCTACCCTTAGTGAATGTTGGTAGTTCACTGTCAGTGAACGATAGTGCTATGATATTCTTTTCTCTCTACCTTCAGTGAAAGTTGGTAGATCACCATCAGTGAAAGTTGGTGATTGTTATCTTTTTGCTACCCTCAGTGAACGTTGGTAGTTCATCGTTAGTGAATGGCAATGTTATGATATATTTCTCTCTATCTTAAGTTAAAGTTGGTAGTTCATCATCAGTGAACGATGATTTTTTTTCTCTACCCTCAGTAAACGTTGGTCGCTAACCGTCAGTGAACATCGGTGTTGTTATTTCTTTTCTCTTTCTACCTTCAGTGAACGTTGGTATTTTTTCCTTCGGTAAAAGTTGGTGTATCCTTTGACCTTTTACCATCCTCTATAAGTCGGTCCTTTTGATTCACCAGTGATTTATTTTCCTGGTTGGGTTTCTCTTTTGATCCTTATTTCCTTTTCTACATCCCCAGTGGTGTTTTGGGTCCCTTTGAAGTTGTTCATATGCATTCATACTCGTAAGAATTGCATGGAATCTTAGGGCCAAAAATAGGGTGTGTTTTATATTTAAGTATCTTCGATCGCGTCGACACGAAGATTTTTAACCTTCGTATCTCCGGATAGAAGAAACTTAAATAAGGGGAGCTGTTGTACCCTAATTTTTGCTCCTAAGATCCCTTCATCATACCATATTGATTCAATCACAACAAGATCATATTATGGTTTTTGGTTCTTCTCCCTATCTTTAGCTTTGCTCTTTGAGGAATCACCAAGCACCTTGACTTGTTTTTATTTTGTGATCATTCATGTTTTGTTTTGACTTTCCTTTTAATTAATAAAATGCAATGTTGGTTTGTCTTACTTGTTAATAATGTAGGTAAAGGCAATGTGGCTTAGCAAGTTGATCCATGGGTTCATGAGTTAATTTCCATGCCCTAGTCAATAAATCTTGAGAGATTCAAACCTCACCATTGAAGTTGTTTTTGTAAGAAATGGCTTGTTTTGGTTCACCACATTACAAAGTTATCAAGATTGATTCAAAAGATCAAGGGGTTAATTAAAGAAGTTGTCATGATTGGACAAGGCCTTGTTCCCATTGGTCACAAGTGCATATTTATCTCAATTATCAAGATAGGGAAGTGGTTTTGGTGTCTACGAGTTCTCATTATCATCTTCAACAACTTCTATTTAACAAAGAAAAAGTGGTGGTACAAGAAGGTTGTTCAAAATTGTCAAAGTTCCTCAAAGCATTTTCTTGATCTAGGAGCTAGGATTTTGAACTTCAAAGAAGTACAACTTGCTCATATTTTGGTATTTTTGAGTGATTCCAAAGACATCCTTCTCTTAAAAGGTTTATTAACAAATCACTTCAAATGTTTCAAGGAGTTTTCATGTGGAAGAAACTTGATGATGAAGAAATATTACAAGTCCTCCAGATGAACCCCCAATTTCTCATGTGTGACTTCAAATGAGCATAACTTGGTCAATTTTTATCACCATGAGCCTAATCCTTTTCCATAATGATCTTGAAGATGTGAACTTTATTCCTTATTTTATGTACAAAATGAGAAAATGGATAGAAGTTTCCCTAAGGATGCAAAAGATTAAAAGTCATTTCAAGATTTTTTGCCAACTTCAACAATTCATAACTCTCTCAATATTTGGATATTTTGAATAGTTCAAGTTTCAAAATGTCATTCAAGAGGTCTATTTCATGCAAACTTTTTTTGTCAAGAGCAAATTCCAAGTGGAAGGCCATGTTTGGATGCAAAACATTATAGGTCACTTTTGAAGAAAAATTTGAAATATTACTAAGTATGGAAAGTCAACCTTTTTTCTCTAACTTTGACTCGATGAAACTTTTAGATCAAGCATCCATTTTATTCAATTCTTTTTCCATTACAAAGTTTATAACCCCGTATTTCTAAAGCATTAAGAATCATGTCCTAAGACCCCTTGAGATGAAAATGCCATTGTTTTGAAATTGGTAGCTTGAAACTGAAATTTCATCACAAGTCAGATTTTGAAATCTTTATTTTGGCTTCTAATCATAAGTTTTCCACGTGTTTTTGCTTCTAATCATGTTTAGAAACTTTCCAAAGGTGTTTAGCATCATGAAATGCATGATTTGGCTGAGTTTTGATGCTAAACAAGTCACACTTTGTCCATGCTGTAGACCCTCCATGATTTCCCTCCAAACATCATCATTTCACACACATGAGGATCCCATTCATTCTCCTATAAATAGAGGGTCATCCCCCATTCATTTCCTCAAGCTTGAATAGCCATAATTACCCTGCCAAACTTGCTCTATAACTTGATTTCCTATAACTTCGTAATCAATGTTCAAGCCTTTTTCAATCCAATTTTTCTATCAATTCGCCTTCCTTGATCTTCCCTGAAGCTAACCATACATTTACCTTCAAGAATCGTGCCCTATATTGCTCCATAGAAGTCCAGTTTCATAGCTCTGCAAATTAATTTCAATAGTTAGATTTCTCCATCAATTCTTTAAAACTTTAATATCATTGTGAAGCTCTCATTGCCCTAGTTCTAGTTGCAACACTTACTTTTATCTGGAAACACGTTTTGACCATGAAATTGCAAATCTCTTTTCAAAACTTTTCTTCCAAATTGCTTAAGCTACAGTTTATATAAATTTGTCACGAAGGTGTGGTTGTATTCGTCTTGAAGATACAAAGCGAATACCATAGGTCTGAGCTTCTGATTTTACAGTTTGAGAGACCTGCAATTCACGTTGACTGAAGGTTGAAGATGACCAATTGGTCACCTTCCAACCAATGAAGGCACGCCACTTGTTTTTTTTTTGAATTTCTGATTTAATAAGTGATCTAGTGTTTTATTCACTAATGACCATGATATGTACAACGTGCCAGATCCCATGGGTTTGATTACTAACATATTTTGACTCTCATCCATTGGTCCACATCTTTTTGGTTTTTATTTTATTTTCTGATTTTTATATTTAATTGTTTTAAACTTCAAAAAATCATAGAAAATTCATTTTTAGTCCAAAAAATCTGAAAAAGTTATGAAAAATATTTTTGATTTTTCTCTTTCTGATTTTCATTTTTTCACAATTTTATTTTGTGTTTTGATATTTTTTTATAAATTTTCACTTTATTTGAATTGTTTTAAATGTTTAAAAATACTTTTATGTATTTTTAAATTCTGAAAAAATTATGGAATGATCCAATGATATTGTGACAAATATTGGTAACCTCATTTATTTTTTATTTCTAACTTTGTTATTTTTATCATTTTTAGTTTATTTTACTCATTTCTTTTAATTTTAAAAATAGTTTCTGTCTTTAAAAAATTACCAAAAAATTTATAAAAATATTTGAGTCTTTTTCTGATTTTTTTAGGGTCTTACTTAATATTTCTTGATTATTTTAAACATAGCTGATATTTTTCTCTTTTATTTCTATTTTAAAACATTTTAAAACCTTTTTTTAATGTATATATTAAATGTAATATTATTTTGTGATTATTTTCTAGCTGATATTGGGATTGAATTTTTTATCATGAACTTTATTAACATCATTGGATCTATGGTGTTGAGTCTAACTCCATAAAAATGGATGAATGATTTTAATAATAGTTTGATTAAAATTTAATTCAAATGTGGATTATATATATTCTTCCCCACCCCTCTTCATCTTATCCCTTTCTTATTGCACTAAGTGTTATTGGAGCATGATCTCTATATCATGTCTCAAAACAAATGGTGCGTAGATTGCTATTGACCGGCCTCAAAATAGGTGTGACTTCTATATAAGTCCACTTACGATAGATCCCTTTGATCATTTGTGGCCCAAACCTATGTTTACAAGCCCAAGTATGTTAATTTGATCCCTTTGATCTAATAACTTTGAGATTGATTGTGTGGAGGCTTTGGTTCTACCAATCCTCTAATGGATCTACAACACTTTTGGTCAACACAAATCACTTAAACATCGTTGATCATTAAATGGTACTTGTGAGGATTCCAAATGGATGACATACTTGACAAAAAGCAAATGCAACTTGTTGTGTGGAGGCTTTGGTTCTACGAATCCTCTAATGAGTTCCAAATGCAAGTTTCAAGATGGTCATCCAACTAACCACTAATTATTAAATTGTTTTTACTTTATGCTTTTATTTTTATGCTTTATGTACCATTTACTTTAAGCATTACATTTCATGCCATTTTTATTTTGCTCACTTAAGCATTTATGTTCTTGTTATTTTTATTTTTCTCACTTGAGCTTTTCTTTTCTTTTCTTAAGATACCTAATAATCAACATGAACCACAAAAAGCTTTAATGATACTTGTAATATTTGGTTACTATCCTTGGTATTGTGGAGTATTGAACTTCTTGGACTTAGGATTAGAAACCTTGGCCTATGTTGGAGACCTTGTGACCTTAATTGATATTTTGTCTGGAGTTCTTGAGGTTTACCTTAGGATATTGGATTGTTTATTTATTTTGTGTGCAGGTTATTGTGATTACATTCTTTGTTTGTAATCTGGAATTCACCCATATACAGCTGTTACTCTGCCCAATTATTGTGAAGACTTAATACACTTGAAGTTTGGTTCTCTCAAGAGGTCTAGTATCTTTTCTTGCTTGGTTTCAATCCAAAGAATTGGAATTCTATCTTGACTCATAATGTCAAGTATTGGCTTCTTGTTGGTTAGATGGTTCTTATCCCTATCTTTTACCTTATGCTTTAGGATAATACCTTCTTCTCCTCCCATCTTCTTTAATTTCAAAAATCTTCCTCCTCCTTTTGAAAACTCTTCTTGTTTTGAAACTTAAACCATTTTCATAACAAACTTGGACTTATGTCCATGCATTTTCAAAACATTTTCATAAGTAAACTTCAATCAACTTAATAATACTTTGGCATTTTTTTGTGTGAAGACTAAAAGTCAATCAATCTCATTTCAAACCTTTTTGCCACTTTGGCTTTTTATTTTAAAACCTTTCTCAAAAGATTAGACTCTTGTTAATTCTTGTAGTGATGCAAACAACTATACTTCAATAATATGTAGTGAATAGATATATTTTCCACTTGGGTGGTGAGTGAGGCACTGTTGATTTTAAAATCCAAGCCATATCCTCCACTTTGAGATTATGAAAATTCTCCTTTCTCATGATTGTGGGTAGTAAGTATGTTTTCCACATGGACAATGACGATGATGTCTTATCTCATAAAATTAACCAACACATTTGTGTTTCAAAACTTTTAAAAGAGGAACTACGTGTACCCTAATCCCCTATTGCACGGAAGGTGGTACGTAGGCACTTAAGGTTCGCAAGCGCGGCGGGTGCAAAAATCATAAAAAAATATACTTCTTTTCTCACCTCCACCATCTATTTTTCATATAACATTTTATAGCCAAAACATACAGATTTTTACAAAGAGGTTCTTACGGAGTACCGTAGATGTTTATGGTGCTAATACCTTCCCTTTGCATAACCAACCCCCTTACCTTGAATCTTTCCCCCTCTTTTTGGTTTACTCTCTCTTTTCCCATTCCTTTGGAAACAATAAAGCACGGTGGTGATTTTTATTTTGATCTATGTAAGTCTAGTCAATCCAATGGCTTAGTCTTAAACATTTCTACCGCTACAGTGATGGTCAAGAGGAAATCGGGGAAGTGCGGATGTGTGTTGACTTCACCAACCTCAACAAAGCCTGTTATAAGGACCCGTATCCATGGCCACACATCGATCACCTCATAGATGCGGCTTCATGGTTCAACCTACTCAGCTTCATGGACGCTTACTCTGGGTATAACCAAATCCGGATGAGCACGGTAGATGCCCAAAAAATAGCCTTCATGACCAACCAAAGCAACTATTACTATGACATAATGCCATTTGGTATAAAAAATGAAGGGGTCACCTACTAGAGATTGATGGACAGAGTGTTCAATATGCAAATTGGTAGGAACTTGGAAGTATATGAGGACGAAATGATGGTTAAAATGGTGGGAGAATAAAACAATGTCAAAGATATGTCAAAAAAGTTTTCCTTAATAAGAAGCTATAATATGAGATTGAACTCAGACAAATTCACCTTCGGGGTACAAGCCAAGAAATTCCTCGGGTTCATGCTCATTAACGGAGGAGTAGAAGCCAATCCCGACAAATTCCAGGAAATCATAGACATGAGAAGTTCGTCTTCCAAAAAATAAGTCTAATAGTTGATGGGAAGGTTGGCTGCCTTATCTCGTTTCATATCTTGTACAGGTGACAAATCAATCCACTTCTTTGAACTCATAAAAAAGTCAGCAGAATTTGAATGGACAGTGGCCTGTGAAGAGGCTTTTCAAGGTGTGAAATTATTCATGTCTTCACATCCCATATTGGTAACTCCTAAGGAAAACACACCCTGGTCCTATACTTAGCCGTATCCGATAAGGCCATGAGCTTTGTTCTCGTTCAAGAAGATGAGGGATAAAGACTAGTGTATTTTGTTAGCAGAGTCCTGAAAGGGGTCGAGGTATGATATTAGAAGATTGAATGGTTGGCACTAGAATTGGTGATAACGGCTTGGAAATTAAGACACTATTTTCAGGGTCACTCGATAACTATAAAGACGAATGATTCGATAAACCAAATATTGAAGAAGCCGGACCTAGACGAGATGATGGTTACTTGGGTCGTGGAGTTATTAGAATACAACATAGAATTCATCCCGAGGACCAGCATAAAGTCTCAAGTACTGGCCGACTTCTTGGTCGAGTTAAGTGCCCCCTTGAGTGAAGAAAATATCTTCAAGTGGGACCTTTACGTGGACGGGTCGTCCAATCTCAAGGGATGCAGAGCAAGAATCATACTCAAAGGACCGGGTGATTTCGTATTATAATATTCCTTATGCTTTAAGTTTCAGGCCAATAACAATCAGGCTGAGTACATGGCACTTATAGTGGGGATAAAACTGGACAAAGAGGTCGGGGTATCTAACTTGACGGTTAAAACTGGCTCACAGTTGGTGGTCAGGAATATGAGAGGAGAATATCAAATGAAGGACTCATATCTAATCAAGTATCTGAAGATAGCCCTCGGGATATCTAAAACTTTCTTGGAGTTCTAAGTAAACCATATTCCCCGAGAAGATAATGCTCGGGCCGATTTGTTAGCCCAATTAGCTAGTTCAAAAGGCTCGGGCTGAATAAAACCGTAATACAAGAGGTGCTGGAAACACCCAGCACAGAGAACGGAGAAATCATGGGAATAGAAGACGTAACAGGATGGATGACACCAATAATCCCGTATCAGATGCAAGGAATTCTACCCGAGGATTCTAATGATGCTCGGCGTATCAAGAAAATAAATGTCCACTACTTCATAGTAGCCCATAAGTTATATAAAATAGGAAGATTGATGCCTATGTTGAGATGTATATCAGAGGGAAAAACCATGTTGGTAATGAAATAAGTCCATGATGGGTCATGTGGAAGTCATATTGGAGGGAGAGCTTTATCTGGGAAAATTCTTTGAGACGGGTACTACTGGCCCTAAATGCTGCAAGACTGTGTCGAGTTCATAAACAATTATGGAAAATTTTAGGTATTCACTTTGTTTATCCATTCGCCTGTCGAGATACTAGACTCTATCTTCTCCCTTTGGCCATTTTATCAATGGGGGTAGACATTTTGGGTCTATATTCCACTGCGCCAAGATAGCTCAAGTTCCTAATTTTAGCCATGGCTTACTTCACAAAATAGGTCGAAGCCGGGACTGTTACTCGTATTACGGTCGAGAAGGTACATTGTTTTTATTGGAAAAATATTTTATGAAAATTTGGCTTACCAGGGTCATATTTTCCAAAAACGAAACCCAATTTTCAAGCAATTTTATGGTGGGGTTTTGCAAAGACTTTGGTATCCGTAATCGGTTAAGCTCTGTGGAACATCCTCAAGCCAATGGACAAGATGAAGCAGTGAACAAGATCATTATGGTAGGGATGAATAAAAAGCTGGACAAAGCAAAACGTTTATGGTCCGAGTACCTACATCAAATCCTCTGGTCGTATCACACAACATCATATTCCACCACTCATGAAACTCCTTTCTGAATGGTGTAAGGGGCTGATGTTATGATATTGGTAGAGATCAACACTCCCACCTAGAGACAAGCAAACGTTAATAAAGAGCTCAATAAATACGACTTGAATAGCTCTATTGACATGATAGACGAAGTTAAAGAAATGGCCCAGATTAAAGTGTTCGCAACCAAGCACATACTGTCTAGGAGGTTCAACCTAAAGGTTAGACAAATAGGATTCACATAGGAGATCTGGTTCTAAAAAGAATCACTGATCCAAAGAACAAAGGGAAGCTGACTCCTAACTGGGAAGGCCCTTTCCGGGTTCTTTAGAAGCTGAACAGTGGTGCCTATAAACTGGAGACGTTGGATGGCATAGAGGTACCTAGGACATGGAATGTATCCAATCTTAGGTTTTGTTTCAGCTAAAATGATGTAATACAATCATGAATAAAATGTATGGGATACACTCTTTTCCCTTGTAAGAGAAAAAGTTTTTAATGAGGCACCCATGATTAAAAAAGCCTTTGTAACATCTCTTAAAAGATCGGTGCTCGACTGGGGAACCATAACTCAGCCTAAGTGAAGTCCATGCTAACTTAAATCTTATGGCACAAACAGTTTTAGGAGGATACTTTATTTAACACTCATCTTTTTAAAGAGTAGTAGTCTGAAACTCCTCATAAAAGTGTCGAGTACTTTATTTAACATTCCTCTTTTTAAAAAGTCATAGTCTAACACTCCTCATAAAAGAGTCAAGTACGTTATTTATCAGTCCTCTTTTTAAAGAGTCATAGTCTGACACTCCTCATAAAAGAGTTGAGTACTTTATTTAACAGTCCTCTTTTTAAATATTCGTAGTTTGACACTTGTCATAAAAGAGCCGAGTACCTTATTTAACACTCCAATTTTTAAAGAGTCGTAGTCGAACACTCCTCCTAAAAGAGTCGAGTACTTTATTTAACACTCCTCTTTTTAAAGAGTCATAGTATGACAATCCTCCTAAAAGAGTCGAGTACTTTATTTAATAATCCTCGTAAAGAGTCATAGTTTGACACTCCTCATAAAAGAGTCGAGTACTTTTCCAGATCCTAGTTGACAATCCTCGGTTCCAGAGCCTAATGTGATGCATAACTAAGTTTAGTTATTTCCTGCCCCCAAGAAATGATAATAGATTTAAGCAAAAATCCTTTGCCAAGAATATCTGGAAAAACTGAAGTCCAAGCACACTTGAATCCCCTGGCAAAATTGTTCAGACAACCTTGCCTTCACCGAAAAAGGGGACCTGAACCAGACGTGTAACCCCCATTATGGTAACTCTCGAACATAATAAATGTATTGACTGACTCAATTGGGGACCCTTTGTTGGATTAAAATATCCAGCATCAACCTTAGGGATTCCAAGGGCTTAACATCCCCCCATGGGTGCCTACACAGGTGTGTTAGGTGGGCCAGGTAGGCCCCTTGTTAGATTTTCTATAAGGAAATAGAGTAGCACCTTGGCTACAAGCAATTGCTTTTAGCTCAGTGGTAAGCGCTTGATCCTACAAGTGGTATCAGAGCAAGGTCATGGGTTCGAATCCCCCCGGCTGACACTGGGGGGGAGATTGTTGGATTAAAATATCCAGCGTCAACCTTAGGGATTTGAAGGGCTTAACACCCCCCCATGGGCGCCTACACATGTGTGTTAGGTGGGCCAGGTAGGCCCCATGTTAGATTCTCTATAAAGAAATAGAGTAGCACCTTGGCTACAAGCAATTGCTTTTAGCTCAGTGGTAAGCGCTTGATCCTACACCCTTACCCCCAGAGCTATGAATAAACATATTGTTAGTACCATGATTTTTAGATTATCAACATTTTCCTAAAATAGGGTTCTGACCAGATGTTGAAGAGGATGTCATGACATCGTGTTCTAGTGTGCAACAGACCAGGCGTCGTTGTATTTTGAAGTCTTAACATATTTGATTTGTTTCTATTATATTTCCTTTGGATATGTATTAGAATTTTAGCATGTCAAGATATTTGTTTTGGAACAATATTATATCTCCAACTGTACAAAGATACTAATTTGGGCCTTGAGACAAATTAGGAAACCATGTATCGCGTTTTTCCAAGATTGAAGGAGATTGTTTGCATAATTGGTGCATCACTAAGATTATGGATCAAGAAACCTATGGATTCAGAATATCGAAGCCCATGGACTACAGAGGTGTATTAATATAGAAATCCTAACCTAATATATTTTAAGTTTTCAATAATTGTAATATTAGGGGAAGCATAAGTCTTAGGTTTTGAGAGTATCTCGTGCATATTGTAAGTCACCATGTATCTTATGATACTATATGGTAGGAAGATTGTTACTTGACACTTTGTCAAGTTATTGTTCTCACTCAAAGCTTTTGAGAAAGAGTTTGAGTTATTGTAATTGAAGTATGGTCTTATAAATTGGGTTGTTTTTGTTGCAATTAATTAGATTATGACCGTTAGATATCACTGAGGTGATTTAGGAAGTGAGATGGTGATATCTCATATTTAGGGATGACATAGGTAGACGTTGCATTGGGTTGGGATTAGGCGAGAAGTTTTGAACGGGCATACCAAGCCAGAGACAAATCCACTATGATAGTATCAATTTGAAGCTAAACTCCCCCATTTACAAATTCTCACTTAATCACTACCAGTGCTATATTTCTATCTAATACTCACCTAGATATGAGACCCTCCTCAATTCCTCTTCAATCACAGACAACGATTGGACACAAAACAAACAGTTATGAACAAACAGGAAGACACACTTCCATGACAATACCTAGCCAAGACTCTTGAGTAAGAACACAACTTGTAGTTTCTTCAAAGCTTCCTCCAAGAACAATACTCAACTCAATACTTCACAGCTTCTAAGTGAGAACACAATGGCCATCTCACAAGCCGAGTGGTTCACACATACCAAGTCTCCTTGAGAGTGACACAAAGACAAAGCCCTAGACTTCTAAATATTGAACCAGTTCCTTTCCTAGGTTACAAAGACTTCTATTTATAACCTATAACCAACTGTATTTAGGCCTTCAAATCGCAACATATAAGTTGTTACAATCAGCAGTAAATTTTTCTACAAACAAAGTCTTCAATCAT